>CM021103.1:260908647-261460278 GCA_007115665.2 Sequoiadendron giganteum
CGAAATGAAATATGTAGGTGATTTTGCAAAGTGTTAAGGAATGTTTTTGTTTCTCAAGATTTCCAAGTGGTGTGAGAGAATTGCATACACATCCAATAACAACGTTGTAAATCAAAACACAACAAACACTCATAAATTTTAACACCTCAAAACAATGATGAGTTTGTTTTAAGCACCAAATGAAATTTTTAAGTTGCCTTGTTCAATTTTAAACCCAAAAGAAGATGATGAAATGAGGGTTCAATTTTAGTCCCGTTTGAGCATTTATTTTAAACCCAATTGAAATTTATTGAAGTCCTAAAGCATAAAGTAGAAAGCATGAAAATATGGGTTATAATTACTCCAAAGCATCAAACACTTGTTACAATCATAGAATTTATAGATAAGAAGGCTTTCTTCACTTTAGCTCCATGTCGTCCAACCTACAAAACCCTGTTAGTCTAACAACCAGAACAATGTTAAAGCTGCATTAGTGATTTGATGAACCGAGAAAATTAAAGCACATGCCAAAAAAAAATCATTAGAATTCTTACCAGAATTGGGCAATGTTGCACACGATATCGTCACACTTTGTCATTTGGGTGTCGCTCTGTGGTCAAACCAGGGAGCACGATAGTGTCACTATTTGGTCGGGCATTGCTTTGGTGAATTTGGGCATCACCATTTGAAATATTTGATACCTTGATATTAAATTAGCGTCATTGTTTGTTTAATCAACGTTGATGCATTTAATTGGCATCACGGTTTGAAATGGTGATAATATCACTATATGGTGACACACTTCAAAAACATCACTGTATTTGATTTGGGTGTTGCTATATCCTGCAAAAAAGTAAATAAACGAAATCCAGGCTAGAAATTGATATAATTATTGGTTTTCCCTCCTTCTAGCACCAAAATGTGAGATCGAGGATTTTAGCATGGGCCAATTATGCTTGATTCATGATGAATTGAAGCATAACATATCCGCTAATACTCAATCTTCCAAACAAGATCATTCAAATTAAAGATAAACTAAACATTTATTGAAATGAAGGATTTTAAATATAAGAACATTGAAATATCTATTCTACCCCATTTGAAATTTTTCTTGTTTTGGAATTGGTGCCATGTTGATGTAGAATTATGACCCTTTCCCAATCCTGTGATCAGTGAGCTTGTTTCAATCGATTCTATTGAAGAGAATCAATGAAACTGTTGCGATAAATGGATGAACACATGATTTATGCTGAATTGAACATGATGCAAGCTAAATCAACATGATTTTATACTAAAAATGATCTAATCATGTAATTTCTAAGCTAATATAAGCTAATTCTAAGCTAAATGATTCCAAACCTAATTTATAAACAAGCTAAGACCAGGGAAAACTTTAAGAAACCCCCTCCTCGGTGCAGGTGTAAAATCTTGGTGAATCCTGTATACTTCCTGATGAAAAATATTAATTTTATTGGTGATGTTTTTTGTTTTTCGGAAAATAATAATAATCCCAATTGGTGAATCTCTTATAATCCCTAGAAGTTCGTGGAAAATCTTGGCGAATTGCAATTTTTTTTAATCGAATAAAATATTTTTTATTGGCGATTAAAACCGTTTTTCAAACCAATTTTTTTTCCATTGGCGATTAAAACCTTTTTTCAAATCAAAAAATATATTTTTATTGGAGAATTTAAAAGAATCTCAAAATAATAGAAAAAATCTAATGGCGAAATAAACAGATATGCCAACGAAAAATCATAGGGGCCGTTCGATGAATGTTCGATTGACGACTATAGTTGCATTCCAGAAGTAAATCTCTAAAGCAATAGACTTGCAATTTGAAACCTCTGGAATAACACTAGAACCCTTAGATTTCTAGAATCAATGGTTGAGATTTTATTACCGTACAAATGGTTATAAATTTCTATTTCTCAGCGATTGGGCGACCTCGACGGGATGCACAACTTTCGAAGTATATTGCTTTTCTTTACTGATTGTCAAAAAAATGGACTTTGTGTCATTTGTTTTAAAGTATTTTGCATCTACTTTCATGGTTAAAGGGAAAAATCTGTACACCAACAAGAAAAAAGAGTTGCATTCCGGAAGTAAATCTCTAAAGCATTAGACTTGCAAACTGAAACCTCTGGAATAACACTATAACCGTTAGATGCAGACATGTGGCGAGATCAAGGCTCATCACTTATCACTCATTCTATCTTTTCAATGCCTCGACATTGTACATTTCATTTAATTAAAATTCTCAATCTTTTTGAAGAAAGTGTGGTTGTCGTACTGCTAGTGCAGGAAGTGGTGGCAATTAATGCCATATTATCATGATATGAATATCCAAAGCAATTTCTTGGACAACTTATAGCTTTAATGAAAAAAGATTTGTAATGATTTCATATCATTTGAAATTTGAGTGGCATTGGTGAATCAATGATTTTGATAGCTTTTCAACTTGAGGTATAGTTGGCATATAGCCAAACATCAATCAAATTAAACATTTTAATTATTCAGGCTGGTAGTGGCACTGGTGGTCCATAAATAGGGATAGTGATTCAGTGAATAGTGGATATTTCCATAAGGGTTTTTATTTTCTAGGGTTAATAAGGATTCACGAAGAAGATGATGCAATATTGGGGATACTGTAAATTATCCTACCTACAGTTATGTAGTTACAGAGTAATCAGTAAAAGATGATTTTCCTTCAAGTTCAGAATGGGTGGAATTGGAAAGAAGTTGATTTGGTTAACTTGAATTCTCAGATAGGTTTTGAACCAGGATGAGGAGCTCTGATGGAGGCAAGTGCTATACCCGTGCATGGAAGCTGCATGCAAAAGATGGGAGTAGATTTGCTTCTCCTCTTGTATTCTAATAGCTCCCATTTCCCCAACATGGCTGGCCAGGCAAGCCCCATGCATTTATTTTCAAAGAGAAATTTGTATTACATCTTTTGTATGAATTTGGTTCTTGAAGGGGATAAGTACATTTTGTATCTTCACGAATCCCATTTCCCTAGGATTGATTAGAACCCCCTTTCCCTAGCATGGTTGGCAAATCCACCAGTAGAAGCTTGGAATCATGAATTTATTTTCAGAGCAACATTTTTATTACGTTGTTACCAACAAAAGCTTGGAATCATGCATTTATTTTTAGAGTTACATTTGTGGTAATTTTTTAGTAGCAAAATCTTGAAAATTGGAATCAATTTGTAATCCATTGTAATGCGCAACAACTTGTAATAAATTATTAAATTTTGTCTATGTAAAGTACTAAAGTGAAACACTGATATATGTTATTAATACAAAATAGGAACTACAATGCTACTCATGTGTAAAAAGATATGTAATAATGTGACATTGAAATTCTGTTGCAATAAAATAAATGGTTGTGTTGTGTTATTCTTGAATCTTCGTTATTCATTTACGCTTAAGAGTAAAGAGTTTTTTTCTGAGTTCAAAACTTTAGTGTCTATTAATAATTTAATATATTCAAATAAATTTTTTTCTTTTGAGAAATTAAGTAATATACTTTATGCAATATGCACTTGATAATTCATGGTTATATCGGACTATCAAGGGAATGCAATCATTCATTCCACCGATGTTTATGTGTTACAACGATGTGCTTACTTTTGTTGACTCTATAGATATATCGGGGAGCGCACCTTATGAGTTATGAGTCTTCGCCTTCGGGCCATTGACAGGGCTGTGATGGGGGTTCCACCGATAAAGAATTGTTAGGCCGATGCCTATGGTATTTCTTTTTGTTAGGAATGGGGGAAGGACTATGCGTACGGGATTTCAAATCTGTTTATGGATGCAATGTAATTATGTAGGCTATAATATGGATCTTGTCACACAAATTTCTATGATTTACATTATGTAATATGTAGGCTATGATAAGTCCATTGCAATGTTAAGTTTCTAGAACCTTCGCCTTGATGCCAATCCTAGCACGCAAAAGTTAAAAAAACTTTAAAACGCATGTGTCATGTTTATTTTTTTAAGTTAATATCATTAATTACTCAAGTTTCAACCGTTGGATGAACATTTGATGTGTGGTTGTAGTTGCATTCCATAATGAAATATACAGAATGATGGGCTTACCAACTTAAACCTCCAGAATCACCCTATAATCGTTAGATTTAGAAAGATCAATGATTAAGATTAAGAATTTGTAACTTGTAGACCTAAGACATGTCATTCACTTTAATGTTCCAATTTTGAGAAACAAAGTATTTAAAGCACTTTGTACTGCTAAGTGTCAACTGTCAAGTGATTAATGTTTATTTTTTAAGTTAATATCATAAATTACTCAATTTTCAACCGTTGGATGAACATTTGATGTATGGTTGTAGTTGCATTCTGTAATGAAATGCACAGAGCGAGGGGCTTGCCAACTTAAACCTCTAGAATCACCCTATAACCGTTAGATTTAGAAAGATAAATGGTTAAGATTAAGAATTTTTAACTTGTAGACCTAAGACGTGTCATTCACTTTAATGTTCCAATTTCGAGAAAAAAACATTTAAAGCACTTTGTACTGCTAAGTGTCAACTGTCAAGTCAAGTGATTTTTCTAAAGTGAGAGGGTCAACACATGGGGAGATATTTTTAAGTCCTTTGCAACGTTAAGTTACTAGCCCCTTGGCCTTGATGCCAATCCTAGCGCACAAAATTTTAAAACAACTTTAAAACACATGTGTCATGTTTATTTTTTTAAGTTAATATCATAAATTACTCAAGTTTCATCCGTTGGATGAACATTTGATGTATGGTTGTAGTTGCATTCCGTAATGAAATGCATAGAGAGATGGGCTTCCCAACTTAAACCTCTAGAATCACCTTATAACCATTAGATTTAGAAAGATCAACGATTAAGAATTTGTAACTTGTAGTCTTGTAGACCTAACTCCTAAGATGTGTCATTCACTTTAATGTTCCAATTACGAGAAAAAAAGCATTTAAAACACTTTGCACTTTGAAATTGTACAGTGATTTTTAAAGTCTTCACTCTTCAAATTTCTCATTGTAGTGCACCATCCTATTTTGGATTCCAAAGTTCCACTTCCAATAATGCCATTCCAGTTTTCAAGAGTCGGGACTTAGAATCTGGGTAAGTGAAAGAATTCCTGCAGCTACGTTTCATCGTTTGACATTTCTTAAAATCTTATTTTGTCAAAGTTTGAAGTTTGGGTTTAGACTTTAGAGACTCAAGAATTCTTTAAAATTAAGGAGGAATAATAGGTATTACTTATTAGAGAATTCAAATTTCACAACTTCACATTTGTAAAAGCATGTCTACCACCAGTACCACTAGAGCAATGTCCGATAAAAAAATACATTATACAAAATTGCTTAAAACCCTAGATTTCACCGATGGGTACCATGATATTTATGATCCTGAAATCTATGGTAGGCGTACCTTAAAAATTATATTTTAATCTCATAATAAGGCTACAAAGCAAACACAAGTTGATAGTATCAATGCACCGTGGGTAACTGGATTAGGGCACATGATGTTACATGAAGTTTTCCCTTGCCCAAAATTTATCATGGTCTGTGCCAAAAATTATGATGATAAGAAAAGAGAAATTTTTAATAAAGATAACCAAGAAGAATTGTTATCCATTAATTCAGAAGAACTTGGAAAAGTGTTGGGGTTAAAAATTGAAGAATTTGGAAACCACCACATTGATCTAGAAAAGCTTGCTAGTGATTATGAAGCAGTGGAAGAAAGGCTGAAAAATAATTTCTTAAATAAAATAGTTAAGGATAGAAACAAATTGAAAGGTGATCATAAGCCTCCTTATAATTTGGATATTTTAAAACCATTGCTTCAGGATACTATTTCCATGCTAGCATTTTGCCTCGGTCTGGATAGCAATTTGGAAGTGGGTGCAAGCCTCCTTGAAATGGTATATAATATCCATTATGATGATGAACATGCCAAATATAATTATACTCATCCCATTGTAGAATCCATGCATAAATAATTTTTAATGATTAAAGTAGGTTCCACCAAGACATTTAGGTTCACAACCTACTTGTGCTATCTTTTTCTATTCAAATTTAGAGGAATGTTTTAGACCAAAAAACTTCAGATTCAACCCTATAGTAATGCAAAGGAAAATAAAATGGCTCTAGTATATGAATGGACCACTGAGATAAGGATGCATGATTCTTGAAGGAACTACAGTCATTTTGTAGACTGCTTTTTGGCTCCATTGCATCAAGTAATTACAAATACTCCAATGCCTAGATTGCCTATGTCATGTAGAAACTGCATGCAAATAGGAAACGAAATACAATTGGCTGATTGGTACTTAATGGAAGAATATACTGTGCTAAGATTTTATGGATTGGGAGTACAACCATACAAACTTCCAATACATGTAACATAAAGGTTTTTGCATTGGAATATGTAAGGCAGGTGCAAAGTGCTGATGAACTACACTTTCTTAGTCAACAAAAGAAGACCTTATTTCCTTCTTTACCTTTTTCATGTGGAGGGTTCAAATTCGAGAGAAAATCATTTAGTGTGGCACATAATCTTTTGAATTTTTTTGACTTTGATGCTATCTGTCATTGGAAGTATGATCCATGTGACATCATTAAATAAATGATTGTGGCCAATAGGAATGCTGAAAATAGAATTCAAAATCAAAGTAAATCCTTGCTTGAAAACTTGAGAAACAAGGATTCTTGGGATGAGGTCAAAATAGCAATGGAGAAAAGTGCTACTGAGAATGGTATTTATTTTGAACAATTGTCAATAGAAATTATGGCATTGCATCAAAAGATAATCATGCCATATAACAATTTTTATGAAAAAAGTGATAAAACATCTAGTAGAGTAAAAATTCCAAGTTCTCTAGAGAAGTAAGTTATAGATAAAAATTGGTCACGATAAAAAATTACCGCCTTTTGGTCTATGAGGAAGGACCTAGGTGATCCAAGAGCTCTTGCAGAGTATGGAGCTAACGAAGAAGATAAAGAGTTTAGCAAATTGTGGAATATAGAGCATCCTGATCAACGTGGAAGCAAAGGAAGTGATGAATTTGATGATGAATCTAATGATGATATTGATAGTGAAGAAGAAGAACAAAGCCATGCCAATTACAAACCTGGTTTAAGTGAGGCTGCAAAAGAAGCATATGCTTCAACATATACTTCAGGAGTAGCCATACTTGAAAAAATTGGTTATGAAGGTGGTCCTTTGGGGTCCAAAGGACAAGGCCCTTGAACAATAACATATGTTGAGCATAGAAAAATAGTTGATAAATCTAGCCTTGGGCTTGAAGGTGAAAAATTAGACCAAGGGCATACAAGTCAAACTCAATTAGTTAGAGCTTCTAATCCTCGTCCTCATGGTCAGATACAATCACAACTAGGACATGGCCTTGGTGGACAGTTTAGTGCAAGTGGGAGTGCCATTGGTGGTGATGGTATGGGTATTATTACTAGTAGTGGTCAACATGTGCTACAACGACAAATTACACACAATACTAAGAGGAAAACAATAAAAGATACCACAGAAACACCAGGTGATAAAGGCAATCAAAAGAGGCAAAGGATTTTGATAGGTCCAAGTCACACTATCAGTGGATCCACCACAAAGGAGTTAGTTCCAGGAACTCCCTCAATTCCAGTTAGTGTGGGTGCGACATCATTAGCAACTGCAAGTACTCCTATTCCTTCGCCATTCAAGCATTCCATTGTTCTTGCCTCCCTAGGTTATGGTTTCATTGAAGAGTTTAAAAAGAAATCAGACTTGAATAAAAAATAAAAGAAGCAATTGATGGAGAGTGCGTCTTTTGTAACTTCAGAGCCTACAACAACAATGGTATTACCCACGTTTGACACAAATAAAGAAATCATGGAGTACACAATTTTTGTTCCCACAGTTCAAAACAAACCAAAAAATCAAATGGATCGATTTGAATACTAGGTAACCAATTTTCAATTGGATTTTTCTGGCCTGAAAAATACTGACAAAATTAATGTATCAAAGAAGAACAATGAACTGGTGTACACATCATTTCTAAAGCAAGATAGAGAGAAGAAAAGGTTGTAGACCCAAATAGAAAAGTTACAGGCAGACCTAGCAAGTGAGAAAGAAAAGAGGAAAGCAATAGATAACAAGAGAAATGAATTAGAAAAAAGAATAATAAAATCTGCCTCTACATCAACAAGCAAAGAGGATAAATCAAATGAGAGAGAAGTGAATGACCTAAAGCGAAGGCTATATGAGAGCAACAAGAAATATGATGAGGAAAAATCCACTTCAGAAAAATTAAGACTAAGCATCGCGAATGGAAATGCATAGTGGGAACAAAAATTGGAGAAACAGAGAAAAACAAATGAAAGATTGGAGACAGAGCCGACGAAAGCAAAAGAAGAAATTAAGTCTTCTCAAAATAAGTTATCTACATTTTGTAGAGATAAAGTGAGGCATATGAAACAAAATATATGGATGGGATGAAATAATGCAAAGGTTTGATCATTTGTGTGACATGTTTCAATTGATTGATGCTATCAAAGAACATTACAAGAATCTCAACAAATATTTAGTGGACAACAAAAATATGTTGGAATTAGAGAAATCTGCAAATCAAGTTCTACAAACAGTCTACAAAGCTAGTGATAATGATCTGAAATCAAAAGGGATTACTAATCGGATTGAAACCTCAATGAAGTTGTCATCTATCATTGAAAAGTGTTTGAGAATGTGTGGAACAAAGAAATATTTGCATTTGGTTGCAGACAAGATGAAGGTGGTGGATGAAAAGGTAAGGAACTTCACAGAGCTTGGTTTTCTAGAGGCTTTTGACACAAATGAGCGATTCATTGGAAATGATGGTTTCAGAAAGAAGATGGAAGGTGCAAGGAAGATTGATTTGGACCAGTTCTCTCAGAACCCAGATGTGAACTATTTGGATTCCATCATAACACTGATAACCTTGAATGCAAAATTGACTGAAGAATTCAAGATAGGTTCCACTTCCAATTACAATCATGAAATGTTAACAAAACTTCAATTCAAACAACATCAGTTAGAACAAATGGCAATTCCACCACCTGAAGAGTGGAAGTTTCTAGAAAAGGTGATACAATGAATTGATTTATTATTTTCAATCTTTGATAATATGAGTTTCCAAGTTCCAACTCAGCTCTGTGCAGACTTGTCTTTGGGCATTGGCAAGATTTTGCATTGCCAATGCTAATATGTACTCCTTCATGTGAAATTCAATTAAAAATCTCAAATTCAGACTTCAATAATGTGATGATCAATTATTTGGATTATGTATTATTTATTTCATCATTTGAACTAGTGATGAACTGTGAGCTCATTATATTTACTTCTTGGTAGAGCTTCCAAGTTATGGACGTTGAACTGTTAGCTCATTATATTTACTTCTTGGTAGAGATTCTAAGTTATGGATGTTGAAATGTTAGCTTCTATTATGTTTTGACTAAAAATCTTGATCAGTATATGTAGACATGGAAAATGTACATATTCGTTTTGGCACACCTGATCCCAATTACTAACAACATTTCCTCTTAAATAATTTCCTCAATATTTCATCAATATTCTATCTCTTAATTTAATAAATCATTATTTATTAATTTAAGTCTTCTTCCAGTGATTAAATTAATCAATTTAATTTAATTAACCTTGCATCCCTATTTAATTAAATAAATCATATTATTTAATTAAAATCTCTAAAGTCTTCTTATTAAGTTAAATAAATTAAACCTTATTTGATTTAATCCAACATGTTCCCTCTAGATTAAATAAATCAAATCATTTATTTAATAAATCATTCCCTCTCAATTCTGATTTAAATTAATTCATCTATTTAAGTCTAAATTGTCAAATCACCTAATTCTTCATTAAATTAATCAAATCCATGATTAACTTAATCACTCTCACTAAAATGCTCTAGAGAATGCAAGTTGCACAATAAATCAAATACTTTGATTTATTAATTCAACCTTTTTTCCTCACAAAGCATCAAAAAGGAATATTCCCTCTTTTGAATTCAAAAAGCCAAGTGGACTTAATCCTTCCAACAAGACATTTAAGACCTCTTACATGTCCTTGGCCTTGACCCAAGTGACATTAACTTCATTTCTTTTCCCTCTTCAACAAGTCAACTCACAATTTCAAATTCAAATTTATGCATTTATCATGCACATTGGCCAAAATATGCTCATTCCTCCTCCAACCACATGTGGACAAGTGGCACAATGCCATTGGATTATCCTTTGTCCCATATTGCTCAATCTTTCTCACTTCTTCCAAATTGAAGTCTATAAATTGGAGACTCCTCTCCTCACTTATCATCCACAATCCACTGGCAAAGTTACTCTCTCCAATTGAAAACTAATTTTGCTCATTTCATCCAAGCATTCACCATATTTCACATTTTTTATCAAGGTTATGCTCAAATCTCTTTGGAGATTTGACCATTTCTAGATTCATCAACATTGCAACCTAGGAATTGGGAAAGGGCCAATTGCAACACTCCATTGGCACCAATTCCCCCATGGGATCATCACTTTATTGGCTAGATTAGGATTTACTTTCACATTATTTTAGTTTGTTCTTCATTTCCTAATAGTTAGTTTAAATAGGTGGATTTCATGGGGAATCTCTCATGCTTGTGTACATGCATTTGATCTAACATCTAACCATGTTTGTTGTCCTTGTGCATCTGCAGGTTTAGGGGTTCACATTTTGGCACTAGAAGGAGGGCAGTTCAAACATTTAAATCACGTTTTAAAAAAAAATTCCGCAGTTTCTAACGTTTTTTGTGCAGATACAACAAACTCAACAACACGACGCTATATCGCGCTGCTTTAAGCACCGCGGCGTAATACTTCACCGCTTTCAGAGACGTGGTGCCATATTCACCCGTGTTCAAATTCTCCAAACTTTGCCGTGGGTTCCCCTCTGTCGTTTTCTTAAAATTTCTTAAGTCCGCTGCGCGGGTCCATACTCCACCGCTTTTATCACCACGATGCTGTATCACACCGCGCTTTCTCCAAACTCCATCGCGTCATCCTTCCTGCCTAAAAATTTTAAATTCCCAAACTAGGCCGCTTCCAAACTACATCACTGGCCTCTATCGCGTTGCTTTTGCGCTCTTTATCTCTACAGAGCGCCGTCCAAAGTCAGCCACGTGGCACTATATAGTGCTGCTTTGTTTTCAAACTCCACCGCATTTGCAAACTCCGCCGCGGGAAAACAGTGAAGTTTTAAATTGGCATGTGTTGTTTTAATTTAGGATTTTTTAATCTCTAATCTGGTTTTCTGTCTTTATTGCTCTCTGGTTTTTTGTTATTTTGTAGGTTGGAGCAAAGAAAGAAGTTTATCATGATATCATGCTCACAAACCCAAAGTCTTCCTAAACACTAAAAGTGTTCTTTAACACTCCTTAAAAAAATTTGTTAAATATCTTTGGCCTTAGGAAAACTAAATTTACTTTGGGTCTAAAAAGAACAAGAATTTTTTTTTTATGACACCATGCTTATTTTGTACAAAGTGTTTTTAAACACTAAAGTGTTTTTTTAACACTCTCTAAAGGATTTGATAAGTTCATTGATTTTAGGACACTAGTTTTCTTTTGGGTTCTAAAATTAACAATAAAATTTCCTTTCAAGAGTTTCCAAAGGGCTAAAAAGAACTTTAGACAAACACACTAGATTTTGTTTAAAATTTAACAATTGAACAAGGCAATCTCACACTTCATTTGGTGCTTAAAAAGAAGTCATCATTGCTTTGAGGTCTAAAAATGAACAAGTGTTTTCAAAGTTTTGCAATTTTTTTACAAGTTAATATCATTCAAAATGTGTATGCGCTTCTCTCGCGCTTCATTGCGATCTTGAGAATCAAAAACATTTTGGTGATATTAACTTGTCGAAAAGATTGCCTCCACATTTCAATTTGGGCATTTAAAATGAACAAAACATGCGAGTGTGAATAGACTTATTGCGAGTGTTCTCCTTTTGTTTTTAAACAAAGGTTGATCAAACTACGAATAATGTTTGTTCGCTATTGTTTATCTTAGAGGGCCTGCCTTGTGGGAAAAAGTACTCACCCAAGGGAACGACCCAATCGGGAACACGGTAAAGCCAAGTGACTTCCAACCGGTATATAAGTGTGGATCCTTGAGGAAATTTCAATAATCACGAGGATTATTCCGACAAGATGGATAGAAATGGACTCTTGTCGATGTTGGATAATCCCCCATGAACGGAATGCCCGAATTAGAACCCCTTGTTTAGAAAAAGGCCAAAACCTTGTCTATCTTGTTGGTGCAAAAGGTTATGTCCTTTGAAGCCGCCCCATGTTATACATGTGGTCTTGTTATGGAAATGGAAAGTATGCCATGGGAGATTCATGGGTACTAATGCTTGGTTGACTTGAATAAGTGAGTTTCGTGGAGGGGAGCCAGTGTGGTCAAGCATTTAGCCATTCGCACAAGATATGTGCAGCTGGATTTATCCAAGTGGGAACCCAACAAAATATTGCCTCATCATCCTAGGAGTGTAAAAGTGCTTGGAAGAAAAGAACACATTGTTTGGTTCTCAAAAACACTTGAAAACAAACATTCACAAGACCTTCAAATTTTAAACTCCTTGTGAGAAACAAATACTCTTGATGAATTTAGGCACTCTTGCTTTCCCTAGGGATTATATTCCTAGAGGTTTCTAAGTGCACAAATTCTATCATCATTTGTTTTCAACAAGGTTAAACATAAGGAAATTTTGCCCTATTTTCCTCGATTTCCACACAAAGGACCTTGTGGGATGAGAGATAAAGTGGGACACTAGACATATAGTTTGAAACCTAAGCAAGCAAAGTGTCTTGGATAAAAATAATTTAATTTAACTAAGATAAAGAGACAAATTGAACTTCATGTGTGTTGTTTCCAATGATTTCTCGCAAGATCAAAATCCCAAAACCAAAGTTCAAGAAAATTAGTCTAAAAGTCTATGAGCAATGCATTGAGATGCTCCTTGAAGTAAGAGAAATACTTGTATACAACTTTTACAAAAAAGCCTCAAGGAATAATCCAGCGTTGTATGCATTTTATTATAAACAAAATCCTAAACTTTTTGAAAGATTTTCTTTTCTCCCATAGGAAGTCTAGCATGTTCTTCAATACTGAGGTTTTGTAGAGAGAGTCATGTCTAGGTTAAGGTTCAAGATCAAAGTCATCATCCTCATTCATTCCTCCATCAACCAAAATCTCATCTCATCAACCAACCTTTTGTGAACTCTAGAAACAATCACCACGCTAAACTTAGAGGGCTAAATCAACATCACCCTATCTTGGCTTAACACACCTAGCCAAAATAGTCAAACCATTGGACAAATTTATCTTTAAGATAACACAACTTCCTAAAGTCTATTAGTTCACAATTACATTGGCTTAACACACTTGGCCAATTCATCCATTTGTGCAAGTCCCCCTAGGATAACACAACTTCCTAGGGAATGCAACTTCATAGCAATCTTGTTTGACTTAACGCATCTAGTCAAATTATCACAATCAATCTAAAATCCCTTACAAGTTTAGCATATACCTTAAAAAGTTCTTCAAAAGGTTTCACTCACTCATCCCATCCATTTAGCCCATCACCATTACCACCATGTTTGATCATTTAACTTCCCTAGTTCTTCGCTTTTGGGCCTAAAAGGTTAGGATCGAAAAAATCCTATTTTTTATGGTCCAAACAAGATCTCAATACAAGAAGAACATGGAGAATATCAAATAAATATCAACTTTTGTGGACATGAGTTAGTTAAAATCTGAAGTGAACCTAGCAGGATCAAGCAATCCCCCAAGTAACTCTCCCTTATCATCACAAAATCCTTAAGAGGAGAGTCATCAAGAGGACATCACAAATGAAGACATGGGGATGACACAATCTGAAATCATGAAGATGGTTCAAAATCTAGAGAACCACAAAATTGTCAGTGCTATGTTCAAATACTTAAATACGCTAGCAGGAGGGGTCCAGTTCCCTCCCGAACTTGATGCAAGCACTAGTACAGATGTGCCTCTTACAAATGCATCCCTGATTTCAAATGTAAATTAAGAAATAACACACACCACATTGGCCATCACACCAACCTCGCCGAATGTGAACAAGGGGAGTGCCATGTTCCAAGAATTGCAAAAGCACCACCTAGTGGCTAACAAGGAGGCAATCATCACCACCATGCCAGTTATGTCTGTCCCAGAAAATCCATCCCACCCCTATGTCCCACTCACCTTCCATAACCACGTGGGCTCATCTTCGTTCCGTGCAACACCAGCTTGTCAATCAAACATACAAACTTCTCTACCACTTGGAGAAGGAGGCTCGTTTGAGAAAATTGACGTTGCAAATCCTTTTTTTCAAGGTAACATTTCCTCCCTTCCCCCATTTTCATTCACAACCACATCACCTCTTGGATTGGGTTTTCCTCCTCTCAACATCGATGGTTTCTTGGAACCTAGCAATCTAAACATCACGCACAATTCCCTCTTCTTTCCCACATCATCACAACAACAAGTGGCAACCATACAAGCCACCACCGCAATTGGTCCTCAAATATCCCAAAACATACCATCTCAAGGACCAATCATCTCAACCACCCCTCCAGCAACCCAAATCCCAATCACCACCACAATCCCTCCACCCATCACAATGTTTGGCATGATTCCTATTCCACCACCAATCCCACCAAAATCCAATATGATGAACTCATTAACCACGCTAATCCAAACCCTTAAAAAGGCCAACCACAGAGAGTACTCCAACAAATGCAACAATCTCAAGCCCAAGCTCAAGCCCAAGTGCAAGACCAAGCCCAAGCACAAGCTCAAGCCCAAGCCCAAGCACAAGCACAAGCTCAAGCACAATCTCAAGCCCAAGCTCAAGCCCAACAATAAGCACAAGCACAATACCAAGCACAATTGCAAGCGATCCATCTACAAGCCTACCAACAAGCCCTGTAAGACTTTTAGGCACAACAACAAGCTAAAAAATAAGCTTTGCTGGCACAAGAATAGCTCAACCAACAACAAGCATTGTTGGCACAACAGTAGCTCGACCAACAACAAGTTTTACTAGCACAACAATAGATTGATCAACAACAGGCTTCATGGGAACAATAGCAGATCGACCAACAACAAGCGTTGTTGGAACAACAACAAGATCAACAACAAGCATTGTTGACACAAATGAAGGCATACCATTAGGCTTTGAACGCACAACTGAGCTTGCAGCAAATGCCCACTAGTACTCTCCCCATCCATCAAACACCTCGAACACCTCACAACTCATTCATTCCACCTCCCGATCTGAGCAAAGATGTCGCAACACAAATCAAACTACTTTCGCAACAAGTGTTGGAATTACAAGTAGGAAAAACCACGAGAACACCGAGAAAATTGTGCCCTTACCCTTTTGATAGAAGTCTCACCATGATACCGTTCCCAAAGGGATTCGAGATCCCCAAATTTGACAAGTACAATGGAATGGGTAACCTTGAAAACCATGTCAGGGAATTTTAGGTGCATTGCATGGAAGTCACATACGATGACACATATCTAATGTGACTCTTCCCTTGTAGTCTGACTGGTCCAGCCATGGAATGGTTTTCTCGCCTACCCATGGGCATTAAAACATTCGAGGAAATCATGGAAGCCTTCCTTAAGAATTACTCTTTCAATATGGGTGCAGATGTTAGTTTGGAAGAACTGTCTACACTCAAACAAAGAAAAGGAGAGCAATTCACATCCTTCTTACAAAGATGGTGATCCAAGGCCAATCAGAGCAAGTGGACTATTCTAGAAGAACAACAATTTTGCACCATCATAGCCAATCTAGATGAAAACTTGGCATTTTACTTGAAAATGCAGTGCATCACATCTTATGATCAACTGATCCCAAAGGTGCTCAACATCGAAAGAGCCCTTATAGCACAAGGAGGTGCACCAACATTCACTTCACCACAAGATAACCACCCATCTAACAACTACAATGATAAACCTCAAACATGGTCGAGGAATAAAAATATCACGAACGACGGCATGGTCGATGCTAAAGTGGTCATCAGTGCCCCTAAGCAGAATATCCAAAACCATCATCAACCGCAAAATCATAATTGCAACAATGTGTAGACTAATGCGGTAGTAGCACAACAATAGCCAATGCCCACCAATCAAATCAACAACTTGGGTAATCAAGGAGGACCACCTCCCCGCAACAAGTATCCCCCCAAGAGGAAGTTCACAGATCTTGGTGAATCGATTGAGTCCATAATGAAGAAGTTGGTCAAAGAGAATCTAATCAAAATCTTAACTCTAAGCAATACATGAAACCCATGACCAAGCCGCCATGGTATAATGAGAACCTCCTTTGTGACTTTCACAAAGTCAAAGGACACACCACTGCAAATTTTACGAGACTCAAAAACATCATCCAAGACCTCATTGAGGATAAGGTCATCAACATCGAGCAATCGGCTAGAAACCAAGACTTGAAAATAAACATGAATCCGATGCCAAACCATAACCAAGGAAACAATCAAGGTAATAATTAAGGGAATAATAAAGGAAAGAAAAATTATGCTAGTGCTAATCTATTATACGAGGAGATAGTCGGGTGTGTTGATGAAATGATCACCATCATAAATGTCAAGGGAGCCAACAATGACTATGGAGTCACCACACGTGGTAGAAAGGTTACCATTGCCGGGGCACCAACTAAGACCCCCATTTCTAATACAAAAGCCATCCCCTATAACTACAATGTCATTGACCAGCTGAAAAGAACACCCGCCCTAATCTCCATCATGGAACTATTGAAAATCTCTGCCTCCCATAGGAAGATCCTTGATGAAGCACTAGCTGCTTCCACCATCTCCACCACCATTGACACAGAACAATTCTAGGCTATGGTGGGTAACATCGTTACACCACATTTTCGGATCAAGATTTCCCTTTGCAACCATCTCATAACCGCGCACTCCACCTCTAGGTACTAGTCCATAAAAAGAAAGTCAAACGAGTCCTGGTAGATGGAGCTGCAGGCCTTAATATTTTTTCTCTAAATCTCATAAAGAAATTGGGATTCATCGAGGATTCCATCAATAAGAACAAAAGCATCGCAATAAGGGCGTATGATGACCAAGAAAGAGTGTCTCAAGGAATTATCAAAATCCCCATCCAAGTGGGGCCGGCAACTATGGAAACCACCTATCAGGTCTTTGACCTTGACCTACCATACAACATCCTCTTGGGACACCCGTGGATACATGGAATGAAGGCAGTGGCCTCAACATATCACCAATGCATCAAGTTCTCACATCAAAATGAGGAGGTCACTATATATGGGGATCCCGAACCCTTTGCCTACTGCAAAAACTTGAAAGCCAAGTTTTATAAGATCCCCAAGTACCCAAAAACAATGAAGGACCATCTAATTCATAAATAGACCCAGCTAATCTTGCTTCCACTTCTACGACAGAGACACCCGCCATCCCTGACATATCTGAAATCAAAAACATGATCCAGGACAATGGATGTGGTGATTACAAAATGAAAAGAAATGCATTTGTTGTAGGAGAGTTACCACAATCTCCTAGGTCGCATGGACAACCCCAGCCAGTTCAAACACATGTCCGCACTATTAGAGCAAAACCCTCTGGATTCCACCATTGGGGGGATCTTAGTCAAGAGAATGTGGACGAAGAGGAAATATTGAACACACTATACCAAGCTGAAAGACCCACTCCCACTCTACCCATGGAGGAAACTAACAGAGGGTTACAAATGATGTTTGGTATGGGCTATAATAGGGATGAAAGCCTTGGAATAAACAGTGATGGATAGTTGGATCCCATCATTGTAGAAAGAAGAATACGAAACCTTGGCCTTGGGTATACTCATCCGAGTATAACCGTACGTGGCAGAGGTACCCCCAGAAGAGTAGTCAGGTACTCTCCTCAGATAACAACAACCACTCCTAGAACACCTGTTTTCTTAGGTATCCCACTCGATAATTGCACCTTTGACGTCACCGATGTTTGTGCTAGTAGTGACGATGATTATATCATAGTAGGTCTCCCTAGGATTTTTGAAGATTCCACCTTGTTAATGATAAGTGCCTCCACAACTGACTCAAACAAACAAACCCACCAAATCACCTTAGTACACCCAAAACTCATCGATCATGGTCAACGAGGACCACCAATTCTTGACTCATTCGAATATGATGAGGTGCTCTCAGAATTCATGGGACTAAGGGATATAGTTTCGTACGGGGATCACAAGGCTGGATTCAACATCACACTAGACACACAGGCATACTATGGAGAGATGATTGAATCCTTCAGTCGCAAAAGGAAAAAATTGAGAATAAGCTCAGAGTTGTTGAGTGAAAACCACACTGTGGCACTCTCTAACCACAAAATAGTTAAAATGAAGGATGCATCCAATGGTGAAAACCTCTCTGAGGTGCCAGAGGATGAAGGATTCAATCTCCCCCCCACCTCTCTACATCATGAGAAATCAGCAGTATTGGTAGAGTAGTGCAACCCTGTCAACTTGGGAACAAAAACAGAGCCGCAAATCACATTCTATGCTCAAACACTTCAAACAAAAGAACAAGAAATATTGGCAACATTATTAAGAGAAAGAAAGGTAAACTTTGCATGGACTTATGCCGACATGTCAGGGCTAGATCCAGAAGTAGTAGTTCATCATTTGGCCATTCACCCCAGAGCAAAACCAGTTAGATAGAAGCTAAGAAAAGTACACCACAGATAGCTTTGCTTGTGAAGATTGAATTACAAAAACTCTTAGATGTTGGCTTCATACGACCAATTGACTATCTAGAATGGGTATCAAATCTTGTGCCAGACTCAAAACCAAATGGGGGTATTCGCATCTATATGGACTTTAGAGATCTAAACAAAGCATGTCCTAAGGATGATTTTCCACTACCCAACATTGACATGATAGTGGACATGACAACTGGACATGAGATGTTGTCCCTAATGGACGGCTTCTTAGGATATAATCAGATAATGATAGCAAAGGAAGACCAACATAAAATAACCTTTACATGTCCTTGGGGCACTTACTGCTGGAATGTGATGCCATTTGGGATAAAGAATGCAAAAGCTACATACCAAAGAGCCATGACACTGATCTTCCATGACATGATTCACAAAACTATTGAAGACAATGTGGACGACATACTGGCTAAATCAAAGAAGAGACAGGACCATATAGCAACTCTAAGTGCAATCTTTGATAGGCTAGAACAATACAAGGTTAGACTCAATCCAAAGAAATGTGTATTTGGAGTACAATCAGGAAAGCTACTGGGATACATAGTTTCAATGAGAGGGATAGAGGTGGACCCTACAAAGGTAAAATAAATCCTTGAAATGGAAGTGCCAAGAACATTAAAGCAACTCAGAGGATTTCAAGGTAGACTCCAGTCCATTCGGAGATTCATAGCACAACTAGCAGATAAGCAGATTGCCTATTCACACTTGCTCCACAACAGAGTAACATTCAGATGGGATGACAAATGCGAGCAAGCATTCAGTAAAATAAAATAATATCTACTTACACCACCTATGTTGATGCCACCAATTTTAGGGTAACCATTGAATCTATACATCTCAGCAACAACACCCGCCCTTGGTGCCCTTTTAGCCCAACAGGATGAAAAGGGAACCGAGCGGGAGATTTACTATATTAGAAGAACAATGGTGGGGCATGAGCTCAATTAAAATTCCATAGAAAAGGCTTTCCTGACACTGGTATTTTTAGCCCATAAATTCAGACATTAAATGTTAGCTCATCAAATTAAGCTAATTGCCAAGATAGACCCTCTCAAGTATTTGTTGTCAAAAGCAATGCTCATAGGCAAAATGGCTAAGTGGGTAATGATATTGTCTGAGCATGATATTGAGTATGTAGAACAAAAAGCCATAAAGGGACAAGTCATTGTGGATTAGCTATTAGAAGCTTCCCTCTACATAGACAACCCGCTCATATCAGAATTTCCAAATGAGTCTATTTTCAATCTCAATGTAACTGACCACTGGAAATTGTACTTTGATGGCTCTCACATGCAACATGGATTAGGAGGTAGTGTGTTCTTCATCACCCCGCAAGGAGACTATATACCCAGATCATATAAATTGGAATTCCCCTGTACCAACAATATTGTAGAATACGAGGCTTTAACCATAGGCCTCAAGATTGCAGCACAGTGGTGAATCATGGCATTAAAGGTCTATGGGGACTTGCAACTTATCATCAACCAAGTCAACGACGAATACCAAACTAAGGATGATAAGCTCGTACCATACAAAAAGGTGGTAGAAAGCCTCAAGGAATCATTAATCGACATCATCTTTGAGCAGATACCAAGGAAAAACAACAGAGTAGCCAATGCAATGGCAACAATTGGATCCTTGCTAGACATTCCTCACAACGTCTCGAAACACGAATTCCTCGTAGAACAACTTCTCGTACCCATGTTTGAGGTACCAGAGTCAGAATACGTGTGTGAACTCGTTGGTCCCGGTGATCTTTGGTACCATGACATATGCACCTACCTAAGATTAGGAATCCTCCCAACTGACATTACCCCAAACCTAAAGCGAACCTTTGTCAAAAGGGCCTTACGATTCATCATCCTAGGAGAGACCCTCTTCTGTAGAAGTATCGACGGAACCTTACTATGTTGTTTAAAACCTGAGGAGGCCATGACTGCTCTAACTGAGGTACACAATGGCAAGTACAGTTCGCACTCAAGTGGTATGGCTTTGGCTAAGAAGTTGCTAAGAATAGGGTACTATTGGTCGACAATGGACAGAGAGGTACATGACTTTGTCAGAAGATGCCTGCAATGCCAACAACATGGAGACCTTATTCATGCACCAGCTCAAGAACTACATCCCATTGTTACACCTTGGCCCTTTTCATAGTGGGGGCTTGATCTCATTGGTAAAATCTCGCCCACCTCATCCAATGGCCACAAGTTCATTATCACCACCACTGAATATTTCACAAAGTGGGTCGAAGCAATTACCATGACCTACATCACGAGAAAAAAATATCGAAGTTCATCCTGAACTACCTCATTTTCTGATATGGTGTTCCCCAATCCATTATCTCTAATGGGACTCCCTTCAAGAATCAGGATGTTCATGATTTATGTGAAAAATTAAAAATCCAGCACTGCTTTTCCACCCCATACTATCCACAAGGCAATGGCCAAGCATAAGCTACCAATAAAACCATTCTCAAAATCCTCAAGAAAATAGTCAATGACTTTGGTCGTGACTGGCATCTGTAATTAAATCCCACCTTATGGACTTGTCGCACCAGCATTCGTACGTCAACAGGCGCCACCCCATTCTCCCTAGTCTACGGATCAAAAGCCATACTCCCGATTGAGATCGAGCTCCCGTCACTGAGGATATCACTACAAAACCTCATCACGGATGAAAAATATAGGGTTACAAGACTGAATGAGCTGGAATTACTAGATGAATGGTGCATGGATGCCCTGAATCATCTATAGGTCTATCAGAATCGCCTGAAACGAAGCTACAACAAGAAGATCAAGCAATGCACTTTCCAAGTTGGTGACCTTGTGCTGAAAGAAAACCAAAAGAATGTGCCAAACCCGGATACAAAAGGAAATTTTGAACCCAACTGGCTGGGACCCTTCATCATCACCACAAGCTATAAATCGGGGGCATATCAGCTGTTGACACCATAAGGCGAGCCTCTGCAGGAGCCCATGAATAGCTCTCACCTCAAAAAGTTTTATGCCTAAAAATTTGTAAGGTATAGAACCAGAAAGTCCAAAAAAATTAGAAAAAGTCCTAAAAAAATGGTTACCTCGATGAAAACCTGGCAAATGGCATCTTGGTGACAACAAAAATCATCCAAAAATCCAAAAAACAAAAAAATCAAAAAAATGATTGAAAATAGTAAAGAGAAAAAATTGTCCTCTAGTGAAAACCACTTCGGTGGCACTTCGGACAAGTACCTTGGTGAAAACCTGGCAAACAAGTGCCAAGTGTAAATAAAGCACTCTCCATCCACCAAGATCTGCACGAGTCACTCATTCCATCACATCTCAATAAATCATCCATCCACCCATCCGCTCGCATCCATACCATAACGTGAGTTGGTGTCCATATTATATTCCACCATGGTACTACTTGGCATATTCCTAAAGTCAGTTTGTCTTGCCTTTATCGAAGTAGTCTATCACACCACACTAGGGGCAGGTTCTTGCATACATCGAATAGGATTCGTGTATATTCTCTTAATCTTCTCAAAAGTCTCAAAAAATCCAAAAACATCCAAATCATCCAAAAAATCCAAAAACATGTCGACATATCAAAAAATCTTCAAAAAATTCATTATTTAGTCTTGTCAGTCTTTCACCTTGTTGAACTACGTCATCTCTGAGCTTGAACGTAGGCAAGGTTGATCTTTGATCATCCCTGAGACAATTAGGGTCAGTCCTTTAGGCGTCTGTCGCATTGGCAATCTGTTTGCCCATCTATTTTTATAGTAAGGTCAGTCCTTTAGGAGTTTGTTGCATTGGCAATCCATTTTCCCATCTGGTTTACATCTTAGGTCAGTCCTTTAAGCAATAAAAGGGGCAACCCATTTTCCCATCTTATCATCAAGTCAAGTTTGTCGTCAATCAAACTATGTGGTCTTTGCGTGTATAACATAGGCAAGGCTAATCTATGGATTAGCTCCCGAGACCCCTAGGATAGGTCTTTAAGTTAGTCTGTTTGTCATAAAACTCGAAAAATGCCAAAAACATTGAAAAATGTGAAAATACCAAAAAACACCCTCAAAACATCTGAAAAACCCAAAATGGTGCATCCATTTCATCTCACTTTCACCCGTGATTGTCTCACTCATAATAAAGTCAATCATCCCTATCACCCTTTGGTGAGTCAGTCATAAGCAAGTCTAGCAGGTTCCAAAGTGAATGCTCTAATCGTCAAAAGTTGTGAAGGTCTAAGGTCAGTAAGCAAGCAAGTTGGTCAACTCAGAATATCAATAGCTTATCACCCAATCAGTCCCATCAAAACCCTGATCACTGCATGTCCTAGGATGAAGCTTTCCTATGATGGACATAAGCATCAGGTACCCCTCACAGTAGTTAGTCTTGGCTAGCGGTACGAAGAACATTAGCTTGTTTGTTTACTTTATCTTGGTCTTGTTGACTTATCATATTTTGCTCTCATTCCAAGGACCTCTCGATGATGCCTAAACAAAACAGGTTTAGAGAGAAAGGAATGGGGCAATGATCATTATCTTTTTTATCTACTGTTCTTGTGGGATACACTTGTAAAATAACTCAGTCATATATATTTTGTTTGGCTTGTAGAGAGGATGTTTTAGATATCTTGTTGACCACATATGAAAGCTTGCTTTTCTGTGTTTTGGTCCGAGATGTTTAGAATGTCTGAACTACATCCTAAATGAAGTATGTATGTTAAGTGTGAACAAGAATACTCCTATCTGATTGTCAAGTCAATGTCCATCACACTGGTTACCATGCCATCCCGGTCCTTTATACCTTGATGCATCATACCTATGTGTGTTATCAAACATTATGCAATTGACCCTTTGAAAATCCCAATTCCTAGCAATACAAATTGCCATCACCATTCTAACTAATTCATTAATTTTGCAAATCTTCTATCTTCTTTTCACACTAACATGGTATCATAATAGTAATCAAAACATAGCCCATGCATACACCCTGCATCCACATGATCATTAGCATAAAAAACACATTGCATCATATCATTATTTTAAGTTACGAGGAATAATATAAAGCTGTTATTCTAAAAACATCTTAAGAAGAGCGTTGCATCATACATAATCATTTACATCCATTACCATTAGCATATCATTACATCCCTAAAACATGAAAATATACAAAAAGAAAATGCATTCATTACATACATTGCATCACATAAGCATAAGCATAAGAAACATCTCATCATACATTTGCATATTATACATCTGCATATCATACATGTGCACCATACATATCATAAAGGGTGAATCATCTTATATATATATCATCAAAAAACATTGTTATGATAAAAATCGGATCAGGTGTACATCGAATACATGGTACAATAAGGCAAAAATACTACAACTCGTATATCAAAAACTGAAACAAACTGTCATGTGATCAAAGGGGGGGCTAGTCCTATTGGCTACTGCCCTCCCCATCCTCTCTCACCATGGGCCTCTGTCAGTTACCTCCTTGTCTGTTGGGAAAATTATGGCACTCTGCTGCCTGATGGTACTACCTGTCGGTAATGCTACTGATAGTACTCGGCCTCTCTGATGGCCTCTCTCTACTCCTGAATATCCACTGATTGACCCCAGGATGTGGAGGCTACGCTCTCTGGCTGCCATCGTTGGCCAATCTCCTGATCCCTCTCGGATCAGGCCAATTCTCTCTCCATTGTAACTGTAGCAACCTGTTGTCAAGCCTCATCCCGCTTAGCTATCAGAACCTATACCTGGCCCTATAACTGTTGAATCAATGTGTCATGAGGATCTAGCTGGCCCGCTGGCTGTACTGTTGGCTATACTACTGGTTGTTGTTGTGTTGGCACATGGGGCTTCCCGTCCTGTCCTACTACATGCTGTGTGGGATCCCTTGCAGGTGACTACTGAGGAGGTGTTATACCTCCCCAAACCCTACCTGCTGACCTACCTCTCGGCCTGTGATGTGGAAGCACTGTCCCAGGAACTGTCAGTCTCACTGGCGGCTTGAACCATGCCCTGTACATTAGAGTCACCCTTGCATCTGCTAGCCCCTGATCATATGCCCATGGTTGGGCCACCAACTGCCTAAATGAGGTCAGTGCCTCGTCTGCCAAAATGGGCAGGCCCCATGTTGTCTCCCTAGCCGTACAGGCAAAGATGGGCATATACTGAGCATTGGTTATATCCTACACCTCCCCGAATTACCTGGCCACTCTGTCTGGAAGGTACCTCTCTACCATGGAATGCTCTCGACCCTACATGAATCTATCTTGATGAGCAAAGAAGAGTTACTCTACATCATCCATCTACGGGCCTATACCCATATACGGTCTCCAGATGAATACTGTCGTCTCATCCAGAACCTATCGCCAATGGGCTATGCCCTCTGTGCCCATATGGGTAAAGTGAAACTCGGCCCCACCATGCCGCCATACCACAAGATCATTAATATCTATAACAACTGGAATGATAATTGGGTGAAGCACTGGAATCCGCTCAAATACCCAAATATGCAGAAGAGACAATCTAGCCCCAAGAGCCTGACCCTCTAAGTAAGCAAACTCATGCAGGTCCCGGTACAAGGAGGCCAATAGTACTGGTCCCTAGGAAAATCACACTCAGCGAGTGCACATCTGGTGCCATGCTAGTCCCCAACCTAGATTGAAATATCGGCCATACCGATTAGGAGCTACAAGGCTAGAAATAATGGCGGCCACAATCAAGTTGTACATAGGAGCTATACCCCAATACCTCTCCAAATCTATCTGACCATCACAGAGCATGAGCTCATCCACACCCATAACACCGAAGCAGGCATTCCTCCCCTCCTCCAAATCATAAATCACCCGCTCTCCATGAATGGGTAGTCACAGGATGCGCTAGACATCCTCCAAAGTAATGGTAGCCTCACTAGTGGGAAGATGAAAAGATGACATCTCGCTATGCCACCGCTCGGCCAAGGCATGCAACATACCCAGATGCACTCGAACAGGAGGAACATAGGCAACGAACCACAAGCCAAGCATCCCAAGCTACTCCTGAAGGAATATGTGCATACCCTGTAGTCTCTCGAGTACTGGCCACCGATGCTCCCTCGAATGGATAACCTCGTGTCTCTCCTACACAAGGAAAAGTATCACTTTAGTTTCCCTAGAAAAATATGTTGTCTGTATTGCATTTGGCTTTTTGAAATAGCATAAGCGATGTTGTTTGCAAAAGTGGCGTAGTTTGTAAGTTTCCAAGCTGCGCTACGTGATGGACATAGATAGCAAAAAATTACAAATTGTGTCGCGCGGCGGACTTAGATAGCAAATTGCACAAATTGGCTCGTGCGGGGCTGTTTGAGTGAGTGACCAACTTTACTAGCTGAAAATCCCTAGGTGACAAACTTGCCTACGTAGTGCTCTATGCACATGCAGTCTTATATAGGACCGCGCGGGCCTGTTTGTAACTTTTCTGTGGTGTAATATTGCGTTGTGCTGAATTGACCATACCTTAACCCTAATAAATGCACAAAAAATGAGAAAAATAAAAGTGGGATAGGGGTACATACCACGGGTCCTGCAGCGACCGGTCGATGATATACTCGTACCCGCTCTGACACATGCAGGGGAAGCTCTCGTTGCACCATTTTATCTAAGACTCAGAGCTCAAGTGTCAAATTTTTCAAGGTTAAAAGTGCAAATGTATTGAAAGTGACCCCTCAAGGTCTATTTAAACCTAAAAATTAGGTTTTTTTGACCTAATTTGACCTCCTGGTAAGGGTTTTGGTCCCCCGAACCTGTTTTCATCCAACCGAGAGTCATTCTGCATCCTTTTTGGCATTTTAATCCTTTTTTCTAGCATTCTGGGGCATTTATGGCCTATCGGCCACTGGCAATATCCTTCTGCTGGGGCAGCAGTGGGGCATTTGAAAAAAATCAAGAAAATCTGGGACCTTTGATCACATTAGTTTATTCTTTGAATCAATGCAACAAGTACATTGCTTCAAAGAGGGGAAAAATGTAGACATGGAAAATGTACATATTCGTTTTGGCACACCTAATCCCGACTACTAACAAAATTTCCTCTTAAATCACACTATCAGCATCTCATCACATTCTATCTCTTAATTTAATAAATCATTATTTATTGGATTAAGTCTATCACCTCCTTTGATTAAATTAATCAATTTAATTTAATTAACCTTACATCCCTATTTGATTAAATAAATCATTTTATTTAATTAAAATCCCTAAAGTCTTCTTATTAAATTAAATAAATTAAACCTTATTTGATTTAATCCAACATGTTCCCTCTAGATTAAATAAATCAAAACATTTATTTAATAAATCATTTCCTCTCAATTCTTGACTTAAAATTTATTCATAGACTTAAGTCTAAATTGTCACATCACCTAATTCTTCATTAATTTAATCAAAATCATGATTAAGTTAATCCCTTTCACTAAAATTTTTTAGAGAATGCGAGTTGCACAATAAATCAAATACTTTGATTTATTAATTCATCTTTTTTTCCTCACAAAGCATCAAAAGAGAATATTCTCTCATTTGAATTCAAAAATCCAAGTGGACTTAATCTTTCCAACAAAGCATTTAAGACCTCTTACATGTCCTTGGCCTTGAGCCAAGTGACATTAACTTCATTTATTTTCCCTCTTCAAAAAGTCAACTCACAATTTCAAATTCAAATTTATGCATTTATCATGCACATTGGCCAAAATGTGCTCATTCCTCCTCCAACCACATGTGGACAAGTGGCACAATGCCATTGGATTATCCTTTGTCCCAAATTGCTCAATCTTTCTCACTTCTTCTAAATTTAAGTCTATAAATTGGAGACTCCTCTCCTCACTTATCATCCACAATCCACATGCAAAGTAACTCTCTCCAATTGAGAACTAATTTTTCTCATCATATCCAAGTATTCACCATTTTGTCACATTTGATACCAAGGTTATGCTCAAATCTCTTTGGAGATTTGACCATTTCTAGATTCATATTCATTGCAACCTAGGAATTGGGAAAGGGCCAATTGCAACACTCCATTGGCACCAATTCCCCCATGGGATCATCACTCTATTGGCTAGATTAGGATTTACTTTCATGTTATTTTAGTTTGTTCTTCATTTCCTAATAGTTAGTTTAAATAGGTGGATTTCATGGGGAATCTCTCATGCTTGTGTACATGCATTTGATCTAACATCTAACCATGTTTGTTGCCTTTGTGCATTTGCAGGTTTAGGGGTTCACAAGGTGATGCCATACACAATGAGGAGATAGGTGCATTGTATATAGCAAGTCTTAACCTCTGCCCTTGATGGGAATTGCAAATAACAAGGCATCATGCTTGATGTGAAATGATTTATTGACGCGTCCAAAACCTCAAGCTACATACAACTTCAATGGGAGATTTAGTTTCCTTACCTCTTAACCATCCCTATAGGGTGCAACCTGTCAAGAGTAAACTTGCGCAAAGGTGATGTTTGGTGTGTTGATAGTCAATCAATAGATGGTTTGGGGCACTAGTGTTTATCATGACTTAGAGGATATTGGTATTGTGTTTGTGAACCCCAATTTCATACCTGCACATAAGCAACAAATAAACATAATATTCGATCATATGTAAGTTAAAACCAAGGATTCCCCATGAAATCCATTTACAATGCTCAAAATAGGAAAATATGAAGAACAACATGAAAGATAAATGAAATCCTAATTTAAACAAATAAAACTCATAATCCCATGGGGGATTTGGTGCCAATTGATGTGTCTAAATCAGCCCTTTCCCAACTCCTTTGTAAGCTTTGTGATTTAATGAATGATTGATCCACTTTGTTGATGAAGAACAAGATGAGTTCTTGAGAAAACTTGCAATAACCTAGCTAAGATCTTGCATTGAGGATGAAGGTGAGTAGAGTAATTTTACTCAAGTTGTGGATGATAGAATGAGAGGAAGAGTCTCTCATTTATAGTTTTCAAATTGGAAGAATGAATGAAATTGAGCAATGTGGGATCATTCAACATCCAATGGCCAAGTGTCATTTGTCAAGATATGAATGGTTGAGGAATAAACACATTTTGATCAATGTGCAAGTTTGAATTTTGAATTTGATGAAGTGAAATATTTAGGGGGGATGAAAGAAATGGAGTTAATGTCACATGGCTCAAGGCCAAGGAAATGTAAGAGACATTAAATGCCTTGTTGGAAGGACCAAGCCCATTTGAATTTTGAATTCAAATTTGAGGGAATATTCCCCTTTTATGCCATGTGAGGGAAAATAGATGAATTAATAAATCAAAGTAATTGATTTATTGTGCAAGTTACATTCTTAAGATTAAATTAATCAAAGTTTAATTAATTTAATGAAGAATTAGGAGATGTGACAATCTAGACTTAAATTTATGAATTGATTTAAGTCAAGAATTGAGAGGAAAGGTTTAATTAAATAAATGTTTTGATTTATTTAACTAAAGGGGATAATGTTATATTAAATTAAATAATGTTTAATTTATTCAATTTAATAAGAAGAATTTAGGGATTTAATCAAATAAGATGAATTATTTAATTAAAGAGGGATTACAGAAATAATTAAATAAAATTGATTTATTTAATTAACAGGAGATGATGACTTAATTAGATAAAGTTGATTTATCTAATTAAGAGATGAAGAGTGATGAATTTAATGAAATACAGATTATTCAATTAAATTACTAGCAAAGGAGATGATTCGGGATGAAATGGTGTTAGTAAATTAGGATCTAGTGTGTCGGATCGAATTGTACATTTTCCATGTCTACATTGTTTAATCCCCTATGCAACGAAGCATCGATCCAACTGAATGGAAGGAGACATAGAGCCATGAGTGCATGAGAAAAATATGCAAAAAGGAAAGTTAGGGAAACAATGGAGAAGATGATATCAATGACAGAGGAATAAAGAGCCCATGTGGCAAAATATTGTGGACCCCGCGAGGGCAACGTAATCAAAATAGTTGCGAGGTGTGTGAGAATGCAGAGTGGTGGGCCCCCATCTAAAATTCAAAAGCTCACATATAGTTCAAATGCCTGATGATTAATATTTTAAGGGCCCTTCATTTATATTACTTGGGGCAAACAAGTACGGGTATAATATTTTGCCCAATTTTTATTTATTTTTAAATGGCCTTTGGTTTGAAATGATTTTTTATTTTATTTTAAAGCAATGCTTTAAAATATAAAGGAACTGTAAGAATGGGTATGTAAACAAAAACGGGCAGTAATATTGTGCATGGTAAAGTAAGTGAATATTCACAAGGAAACTAATATTCTTTGCTCAAAATAAACATGAGGTGCAGCAAGGTAAGTGCCCGAGATTAAATTTTTTTCAACTATAGGTAAATGGTGAATAACAGAGCTTTCACGGAGAGCAAATATTTTCATGAAGTGGCAAGGTGAAATATTTTACATTATTATATGCTTGAAGTAAAAGGGATAAATATTGAAGGTGCAAAAATTTAATATCTGGATGAATATAAAGTGAAGCATTGTAAAAGAGAACAAAAAAAAAAAATCACGGGAAAGAGGCATTTTTACACAGCAAGGTAAAATTGGAGATTCTCCACATCGGCAAATTTTTTGTTTCAAAACAAAGATGAGAAAAGGAAGTTTTGAGAGAATGAGTTTGTTGCTGCAAATGATGAGAGAAGAGAGAAGTTGTTCTAGATATTTTCAGCTTCTTGTTGTTGTTCAACGGAGGATGAAGTTGCCAGTTGTCAATTGTGATGCATTTTAGGGCTTCTTTTGTTTCTTCCATTCTTCTATATCTACTCTTTTTCTCTCAATTTAAGGGTTCTGAGATTGGGTTCTAAAAATTTGTATGGGGCTAGGTTGATAGAGAATTGAAAATCTTGAGTTATTTCTTAAGTCTATAAGCTGTAATTTTCTTATTTCATGAGCAAATACAACCAGCTTATGCAAATAAAATCATGAAGGTGTTTGCACATTCATTAATATCTTCATATTGTCTCCATATTTGTACACATTTAGTCATATGAATTCAATAAAACAATTTTTTTTTGAGTTTATCATCTCAAATTTCATGAGATTGTTTTGTCTATTCATTGTTTTGTTTCAAATAAATGGTTAAAATGCTTTGAGTAGATGATTATGATTTCAGGTATACAGATGGGATTTGATAAGGAGAATTTGATTAACAATAAGAGAGGGATTGTTGGTGCAAGACACTAACAGTTGATGCAAAGCATTAGCAATTTAAATCCACTTTTTGAAGTATGTTTGCTTGTGAATTCATTTGTGTGTTTGACTCCATGGCCTAGAATTGGCACTGATCTATTATTCATTTTTGTGCATCTCAGAAACATTTTATAAATGCAAAATCATTCTTAAATCCCTGTTGTTCGATTGAGGTTTAATGTTGTGTTATGCCTCTCAATTATTGAGTGATTATTGATCTACTGAGATTTTATCTAGGTATGAAGTTGTTAGTGCTCTATGTGGTTTAATTAAATTGGGAATTATCTGCTATAAAAAGTAATGTTAGTGTGTATGGTTGAATTAAGTTTTGGACATTGTGTAGGTTGACCCACCTTGGTCTTGCAGAGCCAGAAGTGTAGGAGATGTTAGTCTTTGACTGAATCTTGTTAGTTGGCCATGAGACTTTGTGGTTCTTGAATATGGAGGTTGGCTACCTCTTAGAGAGTTTCAAACCTTAGCTAGAAAAATTAAACACCAAAAAATTGGCGACTCTGCTAGGGAGAATTTGTGAAAATTTTGCTTGTAGAATCTATCCTTAAGAGTCATTGCATAGAGTCAAATGATTTACCATTTTGAATTTAGTTCAAATACTGAAGGATTTCAATCCTGGAGGAAGATTTGTTGAAGTGAACCTGAAAATTCCAAGATCTGTTGTGCTCTACTGGTGGAAGGAACTCAAAAGAACATTTATCTATGAAAGAACTTCATACTGCTTGAAGTTCAGTCCTCTTTGAAGATAGGTGGCGACTTTGTTAATAGAGCCTGTTAAAAATTTGAAGAAAGTTCCAGATCTGCAACATTTCCAAGTATTCTTCACCTTTTGTTTTCAAGAAGATTGTGTATGAAAACCATATTTGAACTGCTTATAAGAAAATTTGGTTCCCTATTTTGTGAATTAACACTAATGGAGGGAAATAATTATAAAATTTAGGTTTGCACACTTCCATTTGCTGGATCTGTTGAATGTAATTATAGTTCCATTGAAAGAATTTTGTCTAGTGCTCAAATATTTAATTGTATAGATGGTTAAAATGCATTTGTATATTTTAGGGGTTTCCATCCATTTTCATTGTCATATGATTCAATCCCAAGCTATCATTATGTTAGTAATTATCCCTATTGTCCATCATTTGGTCATGGTTGTAATTATGCACAATTAGTGAGCCTTAATTTGTAATATCCATGGATCATCAAGGTAAAGTAGTTATACCAGTGAACACTTTGATTCAACTTGTCAAGAAGAGTCAAAAGTATAATAATCTTAAAGCATCTATTACCACAAAGTGTAAGAACCCAAGAGTTAATAAGCCTAGGTTCAGTCTTGAATGGAATGTTGTATTTGAAAGAGGACTTAAAGAAATGGATGAAAGGCACTAGATGTTTCAACAAGCCCGGTCAAGAGACAATCATACTATATCTACTTGCCAAGTCATTGCACCTATTGTCAATTCCTTTGATCCATTGTATGCTCAGTTAGATTTGTCATGGGTTGATTATGAAACTGAAAGTATGTTAGCTCAAGTCTACAAGGAGATGCCTAGATTTTATGGGTATACCATATGTGAAGGAGATTCACATGTTCAAAGTTTTTCTAGCTTCATGGAGAAACATTCATTCAGAGATCAGGATATGTGGATGAGATTTTTTATCAGATCCCTAGAAGCAAGAGCTCGGGATTGGTATTTAAGTTTTCCAGAGAAGTCATTTCTTTGTTGGGATAAATTAGTGGTTTCTTATAGAAAAGAGTTTGCAAGAAAGCCATTTGACCTTGTCATGAGGTTAAAGCAGATCAAGAATCAAGATGAAGAGTCAAGTGTTGATTTCAGTCATAGGTTTTTTGTTGCCTTGTCACTAATCCCATAAATTTTCAGACCTAGTACCTCAATTTGTATCCATATGTATTTTGAAGCTTACGAAGAAGGATCTAGTGCATTGTTAAAATATTTTGAAATATTGAGCATGCAAATGGCCTACATAGTTTTGGATAGTTTGGAGAAACAGAGGAATGAGTATGTGCAAAATTTTTTATTTTCACTTATGGGAAAACGTGTTGATGTAATCAACAACTATGTGAATGCAAGTGATTAGAGCTTTTCAAACAAGTGCAAACTTGAGAAGGTAAAAGATGAGAAGAATGCATCATCAGCTGATGAGGAAGTTGTTAATGAACAACTTACAAAAGAAGTATACCCAACTGTAAATCAGAATTTGAGTCTTCCAAGCCAAGAACATGATAAAAAATGAGTTGTATTTACTCTTTGAAGAAGAGATATGTGATCAACAATATGATGATACAATTGACCATGCCAATCCTACAAGTGATGAGTGTAGCTTTGAAACAAGTCTTCATAGTGAGACAAGGGAGTTTTCTGATTTAGGAAATTCTTTTGCGAACATCAGTGTATCAGCTGCAAATAAGGATATGTGTGATGAATTTCAGCTTGAAAGACAAGCCACAAGCAACCGCAATGAGGAAACCATTGATGGTTTTCAGTCTAATAGTGAATATGTTTGTGTCTACCCTCAAGAGGATGCAAGTGACAGGGCCAATGAAGACACCCAATCTGATGTTGAAATGCAAAGTGATGTATATTTTTGTTATGACAATCAAAAAGTGAGTAAGATTGAATAAGTGGACAGCTTGTTCTCTGTGATGGATGGTGACTATGTTTTTGACAATTTTTTTTGTGATCTAATCTCTTATAGTTGGGGAAGCCCTGTTTATGATCAGCCCATTGAGTTCTCGGACTTTGAAGATGATAATACCTTGATATGTCCTAATTTGTAATTTGATAATGCATCCAATTCAAGTGAGGGTCAAGGAGAGGAAGTGGTTGAAACAACAGATCAGAATAGTGATCAAATTTCAGATTTTTTGACCATAGAATATCAAAAATGTGCACATGTGGATGACTCCCAGGTGTTGTGTGCAGCCCTTATTGACTTTGATAGTGATGATGATCTTCAATTTACAAGGTATAAGGCATGTATTTCTGATCTTCCCTTTGATGATGAACCAATTGATCATGATGATGATCATGTGGATAAATATGAGCAACAATTTGATTGTAAGGATGCATTGTATGATGAATAGGAAAGTATGGATGTTGATGTAAACTCAAAAATCTGTTTTGATGAGTTTGAAACAATAGATGACCATGAGTTTTGTGCATCTAATGAGCTGATTATTGAAGATTTCAATGTAGACTTGGACAAGTATCCATTTTCTGATTTGAATGAGCCTAGATTTAGTCTTTTCATGTGGATGTTAATGTTGTTTTCAAAGTAGAATCAGGTTATGTCTCTAAACTAGAATTGCTTGTTGAGAAATCTTGTGATACTGAAGATGTTGATATGTTATGTTCAAAAGATGACAATATAACTGAAGATGAAGATAAATAAGAAATCCTTGATGATTCTCTACATCAACATGATGAAGAACAGTTACAGAGTGTGCTGATAAATGAGTGTATCTCTTTGCATAGACTTGGAGGTAGTTTGCATGATGAGCGAGATATACTGGTAAGTTCTTGTGATGGTTTCACCTCTAACATGCAAATTATTAATCAGATGGAGTTTAATAGTTCCAGCCACAAGGAATAATGTGAGTGCTAATCTTGTCAGCTAGAAGAGGTTTTCATAGAATGTGACAATGTGCAAAATACTGAAGCAAGTTGTTTTCAGATTGAGAATGATTTAAATGATGAATGTGATAAGTTGTTGCCACATGATAATCAACATTTTGAAAGTGTGTCTGACTTTCAGAGGCATAGTGATTATGAACATGTTGTTGATGTTGTATATGATGGCCAGCTAGAAGGTACCAACATGTTTAATTAGGCAAATGGTTATGATCAAAATATGCTTTCATATGGTGTTGATCATCATTTTTAAATGTTACCACTTGAAACAAAATCAAAGAATGGAGAAAATGGCACTGAGGTGGCCTATTTGATTTGGTTGCCACTTGATAACAAAGCCAAACATAGAGCAATTTTTCACTTGCACAAAGGCAGCCTGATACTTGTGTTTGCAGAAGTGAAATCACCTATGTTGTTATGGTTTGATAAAGGAAAGCATGAATTAAGGGAGATCAACTCTTTTTACATAATTGTGTTTGACAAAGGTAAGATTTTATTCCCCTTTTCTTATTTGGTGACCTAGGGTCACCAAGTGAAGTTGAAAAAGAAAATAAATAAAGGAACAGTTTGAAGACACCTAATTGACTCAGAATTTGGTCTACTCCCTAGAGATATGAAATCTTTCTATGCCCACAGGGGGCATACATCCCCAATAAGAGCCACTGATGGAACTCTCAAATTTCTCAAATTTGAAGTGCCCATTTCAAAAAATTGCCTCTGCACTTTAAGAAGTGCACCTGATGAATCTATCTGATTGACCCACTTTGGAGGCTTGTAATTTGAAGCCTATTTTTTTTCCCGAAAAACCCATTTGCATAAATATTCAATTGAAATATGTGAACAAGCATGTCAATTTTCAGCTTCCCATGATGATTTTTGTTAGGGTTTATAAAAATGAAGCTGGAGGGTTTTGGCACTATTTTGTTGTTTGCGAATTTTCAGTTTTGCAAAGTAGCCTCCTGTTTGAATTTGCATTTTGCAACCAGTTGACTTTCATAAGAAAATGAATGTTTTTTTGTATTCTCCATACCTAAATGATCTCGCATGTTAGTTTTCAAAGCTTCACAACCTGATTTACTACTTTTAATAGGTCAAAACCAAATTCAATTTCTCTTATTTCGCACCTGCATCTTTAGAAGCCTTTATGAGAGGTCAACTTTGAGTGTCAAGATATTTTGATTAGTGATGGTTCAAGAAAATTCCTTTTGCACACATGCTCAAGGTACCTAAATGATCTACTATGTCTAGTGGCAGCTCACCAGGAGTTGATTTGTTATTTTTGCAAAATGACAATTGGGTCAGTTTCAATTAGTTCAGAACATGTTTTAGAAGGTTCAACTAAACAACTTTGATAGTTAATATTTTTCACCTCATGATTCATTTTCCTTAGCCATTTGTTGCATTTCATTCTTGTATCAAATTTCTACATGCCTACAAGTTTTCATTGCTTCGGGAGGTCGTTTGCTTGGTTTCCTAGGCTAATTCCTGAGCCCACTTGGCCAGTTTTGCTCATTTTCCAAAGGTGTCTGAAAGAAAATTTTGATGAAAACCCAGTTCATGTTTTCACTTCTAGAGCATTCAAAGGATTTCTTCGATCAATTCAAGGGTAAAAGTTGTTTGAAAATAAAAATTTTTTAGCCAGGCCCACATGGGGACCCAACGTGCTTTGCACAATTATGGTGTGTAAGTGTTGCAATGGTAAAATGAGGTATATGAATCCATCAATGGTTGTTCCAATCAACATCCAATTTATAAATCATCATGCAGTAGAAGCTCTTGAAAAAATAATTCAATCATCTAAAAATAATAGATGAGGAGCGTTCTCTACATTTGAAGTTTCTTGACACTGAAAAGGCTCACAGGAGAAGCAAGTTGTTTTGGGATCTTTCTCAGAAAACCTCAGTAGTGTTATAATTAAACCTAAACCATCAAACATAGTGCTTCAAGTTTTTTCCTTTTCTAATGAAGCATTTGTTCCACAAAATAACACTCTTGGAGCTTGTCTAATGCCCGACCCATGGGTGGGTTATGTGGCATTAAAGAGTTGTATTTGGCAAACCATCAATTCCTTTGAAACTAGGATGCATTTTTGAAAATAATGAGATGCCATTGGAGGTGTTTGAAACAAGGTATGGACAACCATCAAAGCATGTAAGTTGGAGTTTTTTTGTTATAATTGTGAATGCTCTATGAAGTATGCTAGTGAATTGTGGAAGCATGTATAGGGAAAATGATTTGATGGGCCGAGTGACTCAAAAAATAACTTTTCATATGTATATTCTGATTGTAAAGATCTCTTCAGAGAAATTGAGATGCTTCTCAAAGAAGTTGAAAGGATGTTTTGAGGCCATTGCATTCAAGACTTTTACAAAGCATCCTAGGAAGGGAACCATATACCTCCAATGTTGCCATGGGTACATGATACACATATGTGCAAAATGGACTATTTAAAAATATTTTGAAGCTTTTAAGTAGACACAATTAGCAGATGACATGAGTATCCAATAGAGAACAATGAGAAGCGGTTGAAGTTGTACGAAGGAGAACGTTGCCAAAAATATATGCACAAATGAATATTTTGAGAAGACTTTAGTAACTTTCAAACAAATGCAAGTGGCAGAAGGGATTGAGACAACCATGAGAGGAGACACTATATGGAGGGATTCAATGGGAGCTGAATCTAGTTTTATTTCCCTCATCTAACCTTTAGCATGCATGGAGGAGGTGCCTAGTGATAGTTGATGCAATATGCTCAAGGTGTGTGAGTTGTTTTGGAGAAAATGCCCAAAGAATGTGGAAGCATGGATACACACAAATATGGAGCTGAGAGGGGCACGACCAAAAGATTGAATGTTGGAGAACCCATGCGCTCATTGAGAAGTACAACAACCTTCAAGTAAGTGCAATTGGTATGTGAGTGAGGATGGCTTGCCAAGCTGTAGGATATATAAAAAAGATGGTTTTTTTGAAAATGCATCAAAAAGAAATACCATAATGAATGTCGATATGTACAAAATGAAGGGCACAGTGGGATCTATTCAAAAGGCCTTAGAAACTTTCAAGAAATTTTGATTTGCAGAGGCTCAAATTGTTTGAAGAAGGTGATACCATATAGAATGAGGAGATAGGTTCATTGTATAGAGCAAGTCTCGACCTCTACCCTTGATGGGAACTGCAGATAACTAGGCATCGTGCTTGATGTGATGATTTATTGACGTGTCCAAACCCTCAAGTTGCACACAACTTCGATGGGAAATGTAGTTTTCTTACCTCTTAACCATCCCTCTAGGACACAACTAGTCAAGAGTAAACTCGCGCAAAGGTGATGTTTGGTGTGTTGATAATCAATCAACAGATGGTTTGGGGCACTGGTGTTTATCACGGCATAGAGGATAATGGGATTATGTTTGATCCCCTATGCAATGGAGGATCGATCCAACTGAATGGAAGGCGACATAGAGCCATGAGTGCATGAGCAACATATGCAGAAAGGAAAGTTAGGGAAATAATGGAGAAGATGAGATCAACGATGGAGGAATTAAGAGCCCACATGGAAAAATCTTGCGGACCCCATGGGATTTTGGCAACGTAATCAAAACAGTTGCAATGTGCACGACAATGCAGAGTGGTGGGCCCCCATCTAAAATTCAAAAGCTCGAATATAGTTCAAATGCCCAATGATTAATAATTTAAGGGCCTTTCATTTATATTACTTGGGGCAAACAAGTCCGAGTATAATATTTTGCCCGATTATATATTTTTTAAAATTGTCTTTGGTCTGAAATGATTTTTTATTTTATTTTAAAGAAATGCTTTAAAATATAAAGGAATTGTAAGAATGGGTATGTAAAAAAACACAGGCAGTAATATTGTGCATGGTAAAGTAAGTGAATATTCACAAGGAAAGTAATATTATTTTCTCAAAATAAACATGAGGTGTAGCAAGGTAAGTGCCTAGGATTAAATTTTTTTCATCTATAGGTAAATGGTGAATAACAGAGCTTTCACGGAGAGGAAATATTTTCATGAAGTGGCAAGGTGAAGTATTTTAAATTATTATATGCTTGAAGTAAAAGGGATGAATATTGAAGTTGAAAAACTATAATATTTGGATGAATATAAAGTGTAGCATTGTAAAAGAGAACAAAAATAGAATTTTCATGGGCAAGAGGCATTTTTACACAGCAATGTAAAATTGGAGATTCTCCACATGGGAAGATTTTTTGTTTCAAAACAAAGATGAGAAAAGGAAATTTTTAGAGAATGAGTTTGTTGCTAAAAATGATGAGAGAAGAGAGAAGTTGTTCTAGATATTTTTAGCTTCTTGTTACTATTCAATGGAGGATGAAGCTACTAGTTGTCAACTGTGGATGCATTTTAGGGCTTCTTCTTTTTCTTTCATTCTTCTATATCTTCTCTTTTTCTCTCATTGTAAGGGTTCTGAGATTGGGTTCTAAAACTTTGTATGGGGCTAGGTAGATAGAGAATTGAAAATTTTGAGTTATTTCTTGAGTCTATAAGCTGTAATTTTCTTATTTCATGAGCAAATACAACCAGTTTATGCAAATAAAATCATGAAGTTGTTTGCACATTCAGTCATATGAATTCAATAATAAAAAGTGTCTTTGAGGTTATCATCTCAAATTTCATGAGATTTTTTTGTTTGTTCATTGTTTTGTTTCAAAGAAATGGTTAAAATGCTTTGAGAAGATGATTATGATTCCAGGTGTGCAGATGGGATTTGATAAGGAGAATTTGATTAATAATAAGAGAAATATTATTGGTGCAAGACACTAACAGTTGATGCGAATAATTAGCAATTTAAATCCACTGGTTGAAGTTTGTTTTCTTGTGAATTCATTTATGTGTTTGACTCCATTGCCCAAAATTGGCATTGATCTATTATTCAGTTTTGTGCAACTTAGAAACATTTTATAAATGAAAAATCATTCTTAAATCCCTTTTTTTCGGTTGAGGTTTAATGTTGTGTTATTCCTCTCAATTTCTAAGTGAGTATTGATCTATTCAAAGTTTAGTCAGGTTTGAAGTTTTCAATGCTCTTTGTGGATTAATTGAATTGGGAATTATTTGCTATAAAAAGAAATGTTAGTGTGTATAGTTGAATTAAGTTTTAGACATTGTGTAGGCTAACCCACCTTGGTCCTCCAGAGCCAAAAGTGTAGGAGATTCTAGTCTTTGACTAAATCTTGTTAGTTGGCCAAGAGCCTTTGTGGTTGTTGACTATGGAGGTTGGCTACCTCTTATCGAGTTTCAAAGTTTAGCCAGATAAATAAAACCCCAACACCTCTATTTTATTAGGAAATCATATCCACACAATGAAATGACTATCAAACCTTAGGTGAATCAAATCAAGGTGTTAATCTATAGATTTCTTTTTTTGCAAGGACGAGGGTTCTGGTCAAACAATACTTTGGGGAGAAAAACTTAAATAGAAAACTAACTCCAAAATGCAATCTAACACTTGGAATAGTTGGATTAAACTCAAATTAATAAAAAATAGAGATTAGATCATAAATCAAAGAAGGGAACAAATGATGTTTTCTAGTGACCAAAATTCAATTTATGAAGCTAATATGGGACTCATTCACCGTATTTGAATCTTCCAATTTTCCCAGGTTTCAAGTTTGAAAAGTTGGAAATAAATTATGTAAGTGAGTTTTTGTGAGAAGATGACAACTTTGACAAATTGTTGCAACTTTGAAAAGTTCTTCAATTTTTTTCTTTAAAGGATCTTCAAAGTTTCCTCCACCTAAATCTACAAACACAAATCAAGAGGGAATTTTTTTTTTTTGGGGTGAATGGGGGTTTGCCTTAGTCAAGCCTCATTTTGGTAATTAAACCTTGAAATGAAATGAAACATGAAAGGAATGATGAATGACCAACTCAATGTCACAACTCACCAAACCCTTGAATAAACCTTGGAATGTAAATTTGCAACTTTCATAAAATGGCTTCAATGGATGTGGATCTTGAACCTTTAATCTTGATTTGAAATAATGTCTTGAATTCTTGAATGGATCATGAAACCTACATAATCATATTAGCTCCAAAAACATTCTTGATGCAAGAATATTTTGATATGACAAATAGATCTTGACTACTGCAATAAATATTCAATAAATATTCTCTTGAAGTCTTATGAAAATTCTATGTGAAACATAGTGAAATAACCTTATATTTATAGATATGTAACCTGAATTTCTTGAAATTAAAATATCACAAGCTGACATCTAAATATGGATTTGAATATGTTGAAATACTGCCAAAAACATAATTTAAATTTAGTTCCTAGGAATTAGGGAGGACCTATTTTCCCATGGGTGAATGGGTCCTAGGTCCTAACCTTGGACACACTTTTCTCAATGAGAAGTGTTATGTTAAGGCATTAATGAATATCGGGTTTCCTCTTTGGAAAATTTAATAAAATAGACTTGATAAGTGAATTAAGGGGGGCAATTAAGGAAAATTAAGCTCAATTAATTAAAGGATCCCTAAATAAGTGTGAAAGTGTAAATAAATATACTTTACAACACTAAATTAAGGAAAAATTATATCCAAATTAACATTAATTCCAATTTAAGTATGAAAATGTAAAAGGGATACATTTTTCTACACTGCATTTAGCCCCCACTTTAGTGAGAGGATGAAATTACATCAAACTAACACTAAAGTAGACATTAAAAACATATGTATGCAATAACAACAAGATTAATCAATCATACAAAATCAAATACTCAAAGAAAGGTAAAAACAAAAAGGGTAGATCAATCCTCAACTATCCAACATGATGTGGAACATGCTTCTTTTGTTTTTCCAAAAAAAAACATTCACAAGCGGAACTTGATGTCCACTATGCAAACAACAAACACGCTCACTCTGGGCTAATGGAACCTAAAAATTTCTACTAGGTGAGCCCCCAAGGGTGGAAAATTAGAGAATATTATTAGGCTCCCATACCATATCAAAGCTATACCTCCATAACTTCAATAAGGCACCACAAAATAATAAAAAAAAAATTGAGCTTCAAAGGCCTAACAAGTTGTGTTATGCTAGGCACCTATGAAAAAACAAGGCAAGGCTCTACTGGAAAGCAAGTTGTGTTAATCTTGGTGGCCTTGAAAAGGGTTTGAGCTTCACAAGGTTAGCAAGCTATGTTATGCTAAACACATATGAACAAATATATGCAAGTAAACATGTTCAAAGGGATTTCGCTTAGTTTGTGTAAGGTCTTATCCTAGGGATCATCATGCCTAATGTCTCCAAGAGAGGAAAATTAAAGGATAAAATATTTACAACTTAGGGAATGCAATGTGTAGCATCACCACTAAGAGGAAACTTGTATGCCATGAAGTATCACACTCTCAAATGACATCAAACCCAGTGACACCACCAAGAAAAGATGCATCACAAGAAGTAAGAAAAATCACACAATGAAACATAAGGGATGTTGAAAATTTCATAAATAATAATTCCAATGTATGCCTCCACTTTAAAGAAATTTCTAACACCATTTCTATGATAAATTTACTTTAAAGTAGAAAATAATTAATTCTAAAAATAAAGAAGACACAAGAGCTTATTTGGAAAGCCCTATGCCAAGTCATATGTTTCCAAATGAAGCTATGTCATGAAAAAGAGAGAGGAAGGGGTTGCCCCCAAAATAAAATCCCAAACACATAAGGGATATACAAACTTGGGGTCAATATGTCTTTGCTACAATATTGTTATAGACCTTCGAAACATCATCATTCCCCAAATAATCGCAGAACATGAAGAATGACTCATAGAGATCATAAACAAAGGAAAGATTTTGGGTCAACATGGAAGAGACCTAAATGTCTCGATGCTTTGTGTCATCCCTCGAAGGAAAACACAAGAAAATAGCAAAGATAATTTTTTATGACATATAGAAGGATGCAGATACAAATAGAGGAATGCACATGAAGAGAGATACATCAAATATAATTGTACAAGGTATCACATTACGCACATACAATCACACAAAAGCAACATGAAAAATAAAATAAAGAAAAAGACTAGTAAGGCAAATGCGATTCAACCTATAGTAGGTCGTCTGCACCCCAATCTTATTCAGTATATGTGGAAGGTGGATAACTAGACAAAGGGACAAAATCAAGTTCCAAAATAGGACAAGCACCAAGTTCAACACTCTTATTAGGAGGATCGTCATTTAAGCTCATGGAAGATGACAAAAATTAATTTAACTCATTATGCACTTGTTCATCAAACTTAGCAATTTCATATCATCATCCATGCTAATCACAATAAGAGGTCTAATGATAATATCCATAGAAGCTTGTTGTTATTTATGTTGTGGAAAAGGTGGAGAGGCATCATCCATTTCTTGATACAATTTTACATTTTGATTTTCTATGTTTTGATTTTCTTCTTTTTCTTGCAAAAAATGAGCAATAGCATGGTGTCTATGCCTACACTCTCTAGCATTTCAGTTTCTTTTCATATGATTTGTAAGTTGTGATTGTGTAGGAGTGATTTTATCAACAATAGGTTTATTTTCTTCCCTTAGAGGAGGAATAGAAGGAACCATGGGAGGTTGTTCAACCACTTTCTCTTTATCATTGTAAACTTGATCGACTTTAAGAGGCACAATAAGATTTATTTGATTATCTCATGGTCTCCTATATGAAATGGGTGTAGGATTTTTCGTAGGTTGGTCTTCATTAATTGGAAGGGATTTTGGTTCAATCATGGTTTTTTCAAGGATGGGAGGCTCAATCATGGGTTGATGCATATTGGTAAGGGATAACTATGTTATGCACTTTTCCTTTAAATTTTGTTAGGATTTAAAAAAGAAGTCCTCATGGGGTCTAATAGGTTCTATACACTTGAGAAAAAATAAATCCAATGATAGGCTCCCATGGGAAGACATATGACTAAAGCCACTATGATGCACAATAAAGATTTCATTTCCAAATGGAAACTTTAAAAATTTATGTACAATCGACAGGATGAAATTCATGGAGCGAAGCCATGGGTAGCCTAACTTCACATGAAGTTGGTTTGAAATTGGGATGATGGTGAATGAGAAATTTAATTGTTTCAATCCAAATTTTAAAGGGAGATTTATCAAACCTATTTTAGGAAAAAAAAAACCATTATGTGTGATCTATGCTTTTGGTTTTTTGTATGTATCTTGATAAAGCTCATGCACAAATAGGAATTCTTCAATGATCACGTTCTCTACATAGATGGGATCAATTAATATCTCATTAGTAATATTTTCATTAATTATTCCAACTATGTAAAGAGGACCATCAGGTGCATGTTTAAGTATGTCTTGTTGTGAGAAAGCAATTTCAAGCAGCATCTTAGTTATTCCTTACAAGGTTTAGCTTTAATAAATCCAATCATAGATTCTATAGAGGCTTCTTCATTATCATTCATGTTATCATCATATGTGTCCACATTCATTAAATCATCCTTTGTTTCACTATATTTTACAAAGGAAATATTATGATTTGGCATAGGATTGGTAAATATTTGTAAATTTTGATTAGGAGGAGCTACAAACTTATTACCTTGATCATTAACACCTCTAATTTGAATATGTTTAGAATCAATGAGGTCTTGCACAAGATGTTTAAGACACTTACAATGTTTTGTATCATGTCCATTTTATCGATGAAAATGACAATATGAATTTGGTATATAGTTCAAAGGTAAAGGATTTTTAGGATTAGGAGCTCTAATAGGAGGTAAGAAAATAAAATTCTTGTCTAAGAGTTGCAACATGATATTATGAAGGGTATTAGGTAGGGGTGTAAATTGTTTGTTTCTATCCGTAAAGGAATAAGGTTTTGTTGTATTTATAGCATCCACTTGGTTGTCAACATTTTTATTTGATTGAGGGGGATTAAGTTGTAGAAATACCTTATTTTTTTTCTTGAAAGCTTGATAATTGGTTTGAGGTGTGGATTTAGAGTTTTCAGGACAATTAGAGGGAGTTTTCACTTCATGACTACTAATCAAATTTTGATAATTACGAAGGGTTGTACATAACTATGTAAAATAAGGAAACCTTAGCATCTCAAGATTAGCTTGGATTTTGTCTTAAAAATTGGAAATAAACATTCTTTGAAGGTCAACATCAAGAATATTAATGTTTATTTGTGAATAAATCATTTGGTATCACACTATAAAATCAATGACTTTTTTATCATCCCTTTGTTTACATGCCATCAAATCATCTAATCTCATCTTAGGACCCATGTGAATTTGGAAGTGGTTATAAAATGATCAATAAGTTCATTGAATGAACTGATTGAATTATTCGGTAAGGAGAAAAACCACTCTAAAGAACTATCTTTCAATTATGTAGCGAAGATTTTATCAAAGAGTTTATCTTAAAAAATGAAGTCACGACATAAGGTTGTGCATGTGGAAACATAGCTAACAAGATCTCCTTTCCCAAAATATTTCTCAAACTTAGGAATCTCTATACCTTGTGGCATTTGTGTTCTCAATATATCCAAGGATAATCGGTTGGTTTTGATGTAATGTGAAGGATGACCATTGTTATTTTGATTTAGTGTGGTGATTTGTTGTTGAAGGGATGAGACATTTTTTAAAAGTGTGTTAAGGATGGGATCATTATTGGTATTGTGAGATGGAGATGAATAAGGTGGAGTTGTGTATGTATGTGTAGGGCAAGTGTATTGTAAGTTTTTGAGGGGGGATGGATGAGGAGATATGAGATTTCAATGCACAAAGCTAGAAGGATTCCTAGTGGAAATACCTAATGAAGTGTTGACATTGCTAGTAGGTTGGATAGTTGTAGTAATATGAGTACTAGTGTATGTAGGAATAGAGGTAAGGGTTGTCAAAGGAGGAATTGAATTTCCACCTTGACTTTGAGTATACCCCAAAGCTTGAACACAACTAGTCTTTGTAGGGTCTTGTTGATTAACAATATGAGCTATAATTTTCACAATATCTATTCCATGTTCATTTTCAAGTATTTTCTTCGCATTATCTAAAGTAGGAATGACACTACTAGCAATATTTTCACAAGTCACAAAGTTTTACAATTTTTCTATGTCTTCATATATCCTTCTTATGTTCTCTTATGAAACACTAGTAGTCATTATTTCAACATCATGCACATGAGTTATAGGTAGCGAAGTCATGGGAAATGTGGTATAAAAGCTATGATCCATAATGGGTTGATTAGTATCAACACTATGAGTGAAAGAGTTGGAAAACCCAATATCCATGGTGAATGGTGTATCATAGGATGACATAAGTCTCAAAATATATCTTACAATATTATTGCTAATAGGAAACCAAGTTGTAAAGCTCATACAAGTTTCACAAACTCGATATGCACCCAAAATTGATAGAAGGTAAAATGCAATGAAATAACCTAGGATGTAAAGTGGAATGTAAATATGTAAATGCAATTTTCAGATTTAAAACTTTTCTGATTATACTATGTAAAAATTTGAAAATGATGTATTTTAAATGCAATTTTGAATTCACACAATGCATTAAACTTTTCAAATGAAGCTTAATATGATCAATTTGAAATAACATTTTTTTTGCAAACTGAAATAAAAATATGAAAACATCAAAACAAAATACAAAACCATAGGTTTTAAAGCCCAAAAATTTAGGAAATAGCCTTGAGTAGGTATTCATTCACTCGAGGGTGAATGGGTCTGAGGTTAGTGTTTAAAGTGTTTTTTCAAATTTCTAAGTTGACTCTTGTGGTCTCTAGATTCTAATTTCAAAAAGTGAGTTACAATTTTAGATTTTGTGAAATTAAGCTTGACTGAAAATGCAAAATATGACTAAATGACAAACTAGGAGACCTAATTTGATGTACAATTTTGATTCAATTTTCAAATATAAATGAATGATGATGCAATATTATGGAAATATTTTGCAAAATGATAGATTTTTCTATATTTTTTAGATTTAAGAGATGAAATAATGCAATCCTCAAATCCTAAATGAGATACAAAGTTAATGCAAGTTAAGCAACCCTAAATGATATTTAATTTAATTCAATGCAATAAAAATGAATGCAATATCTAGATCTAAGGTGAAAATGGCCTCCAAAATTAGAAAGAAACAATGCTTAAAACTCAAGTTCACCAAAATGAAAAGGTGAAAAATAGGTTCACCGATAGAAATATAGAAACATAGGGTTATGATGGACCTATCTTCCTCTATTTTATTAGGAAATGAGATCTGTTGACGTAGGATTTTGTAGGTAACAACAGTCTTATGAGAAACTTAGATATTGTGGGACATAGTGCGCTAGCTAGGTGACCTCCAGGGTTTTATCGAAGCCGGCTCTTCATTTAGTGGGGGAGGTAAAGAGTTAGAAAGATAGAAGAACATGAAATCTAAACTACAGGCAATGTGCCAAAATCATAGACAAATTTACCAGAGCACAGTGCAGAATGCAAAGGCTTGAACCACCAAAATGTAGTTTATTAAGTAAATTTTCTCGAAAGAATTTTAAAACATAACAAACACCCTCAAATTGTATAGCATAATCTGATACAACACAGAGGAGTTGAGAAAATGATCTGTATTTATTTAGCTATGAAAGATCACAAAAGATGAAGAACAGGCATTCATACATTATAGGAAAATAACAACACAGACTAATAGTCTTACTAAATACATGAAAAGCAGAAAGGTCGAATTGATTGGCACAGTTTGCAATCTTCAAGCTTAATAAAAATACTACAAAGGTTTTTCCCAGTGCTCGGGAGCTTTTAAAAACTTAACAACAACCAATAAAAGATAAAAATGGCCGCATAAATAGGCCAGTCCACCGCCTGAATGACCACAGAGAAAGAAATCCGCGAGCAAACATCAACACTCCAGATCACCTCGAGTTGCCACTCAAAAAAATGATCACCCAGAAGCACACCAACAATTTCATTGCAGGGAACAAAAAACCATGCAGTAGCAGAAACGAACATGTGGCACCGCAAAAGAAAATGCCATAGCAAGCAAGTACAAATGGTGCAACAGCAAATCCTAGATAACTAGCGCACAAAGAACTGCCATGTGTCGAGTAGATGGGGCCTAGCAAAAAGAACAAGGGATGCCCAACAAAAAGCTACGAGTGAGAGCCACATGGCACATGTCGAATAGTAGAAACTACATGGTGGGCCCAGTTCAGAAAGGGGCTAGTGAAAGCCATGTGTCATGCAAACGGAGACCGACAAAAGCGAAATAATATGGAAAAGAAAAAAGATTCAAGAGGAATCCACATGGAACATGTTGAAGGGTGTGAGCAATTTTAAGGTAAGGAATAGCCATGAAGATAAAAATACTAACCTTGAAGGCAAGCATTTTTTTTAAACAGTTTGGTGACTCACAGGGACATTTCGCTCATAGAGTGAAGAACCCTAGAAACCTTGGTTCAACATCCCAAAATTTCTCACAACTTTGAGAGGGAAGCCTACAGACCGGTCCAAAATTTTTTTTATGGCACAAAGAGAGCTCTTATATTTTCATGTACCAACTTGAGATCGATAATTTCCTTGAAAGGCAATCCACCAGATATTTTTGTCTCTAATTCTAGCTAGAAAAAAAGTTGTGCCAACTGATGCACGATCCCTTCAATCTTCTCAGTGGTCAGAGATTGATCAAAATGTTGGAAAAAAGAAAGGTCCTACTTCTTCTCCTGATCTTTGCAAAAATATGTTTGACACCTGCTACCACCTAATCTACAATGAAGGGCGAAGGGAGGCCTCTTTGAGTTAAGTAGGAAAACTTTGCCCGCATATCACTGGTAACCTAGTTCAACCTGGCCCTACATTCTGCCACTTGTTGGAAAACCTCATGCATAGAAATGAGGATGCTTACACCCATGGCCATCGTCATTCGGTCCTCAATACCTACGCCATTTAGAGCCTCATCAAAAGTTGTATACAATTTTTCCAACAAAATCTTGGCTTTCAGAACCTTATCAAAAGTTACTTCCTGTATCTACTGGATTGTTTCACTTACTATTCAGCATAGGCTGGCCGCCTGTGCCATAAATTTTAGGGTGGGTTGCAGAGTAAGGAATAAGGCCTTGACATTATCCCAGTATGACACATATAACTCCTTGGCGATCTCCAATGAACTCATATGTGGTGCAAGAGGTTGGGTCCTCAAAATTTCCACCTCCGCTACTTTGCTGCTCAAGTCCGCCTTTAGCTTTGATAAGCTTCTGTCCAATGCAAACACTTGTTCTCTTAGAGTGGAAATTTCCTTTTCCTTTTCTTCTAGGGCCAATTCGGCCCACTTTGTTTTCTAAATCTCCGACTCTAAAGTGGCATTCATTTCATTTATTTCATCATTTGTTCTCCACCAGAGCTTCTTCATACCTTCATTCAATTGTGCAGACTCAGGACAAATATTTTCTTCATTTTCTTGGCTCTGCTCAACCTCATGATGGAGGGTTGGGACGATTTTTGTGATCATACTTGGAAACTCCTTGATTTGGCTTTCAAAAGAACTCCTCTCCCCTTCCAAGCGACTTATCTTAATTTCTTAATCTTTATACTTGTTCACCCAGATATCAACCTTTCCCTTTAGCTCTGATATCTCCTCCTCCTTTTTCCTTGCCTTGTGATTGAGCTTGAGGTAATTGATGGTTACTATTTTTTGAGTCTCATCCATCAGCTTGACCTTATCCTGAGGATGATCCTATTGCAAGTCTAGCCTGATGGCGTTGATAGAGTAATCACTTGATAGCATTTCTCCTATCGGTTTAATCACATTGGGAGTGATTTTTGCAAACATCAATGAATTCTGGCTCTCATTGAACACAATTTGCAAGAGAGGCTCTGCCTTCCTGCCCACATCCTTTTGTCTCCTCTTTTGCATTTGGCTAGCTTGGGCACTCTTATTTTCCTCCACCTGCAAGAAATAAGAGTGGGAAGGGATACCCAATCCACCAGCAAAAGGAAAATCTCAAGAGATTGCTAAGGGGAAAGATAGCGTACTCAGCACATCAATGGTTTTGCTAGGCCTTGTAATAATGGCTGGAGAGAATGGTGGAATGAATTGGCTGCTTAGAGAGGATGATAATGCGATATAAGGAAAGGATGGGAAGACACTAATGAAAGGGCTGGGCTTTGGGGATAAGAATTGTTGACTCATTAGCCCAACAATGATGCCAAATTGTGATCTAGGTAAGGGATGAAGAGCAAAGGATGAAAGTGGGAAACCAAGAGAGGAAAGACTTGACTGCCCGAGATATCCAGTGATAGAGAAAGCTCATGCAGATGAAAAAGCTAGGGCAGATGAAGAAGAGACTAGAGACATAGTAGAAAGAGAAGAGAGAAGAAATGATACCTGAGGCTCATGAGGAGCTATAGACAATACAACTGCTTCCTCCAGCTACTGCCCTTCCTCTCCACCGGATTCTCTTTTTTGTGTATTCTTTTCATCTGGAGAATCCTCAAGGTCTACAATGACCTGCCTTCTACTACTGGTAGTCCTTGTTCACTTCCTGGTTGATTTAGAGGAGTTGGATGGCTCCGACATTTGTGTGTTTGATGAATCCTCCTGTTGTGCAGGCTATTTATCGACATCCTTTTCATGCATTGGATCCTCCTCAACGGTAGGGGGATTCTGAGTTAATTCTTTTCTGGGCTCCATGGAAATCCCTTCCCTCCTATATTGTTGCTCCGACATTGAAGGGTTCGAAGAGCTTTCTGCATCTAGATGTGCGTTCTCCCAAATATCATCAAATTTTTCATTCAGAGCCACCTCTTCGTAAATCTTGGTGGTTGCCTTAATCTCTTTCTGGAAAATCTAGAAGTCTCAAATTTTTTTAGAACACCATTCGAGCTTATGCAATTGACTGCATAAGGACTGGTTGATCTTCTGATTTGAGTTGGGCTTCCCTACTATGTAGTAAAATTTCAGCCACAGTGGTCGCTTGTCCTCAGTAGGCAAATATTCAAGGCTTACATATAACCTTAAATTCCCTTGTTCAACTATTCTCCGAGGGTCCCAGAATAACCGAGGTTGATGTAGGATTCTTATGCCAACCTCCGATAAATTATTTTTTGGGTTGTATTGTTCGGTGTCATTTATCACCACCAATGCAAGATGACCCAACTTTGAATACAAAATCTCTGAATTCCTTTTCTTGACCAGCGACACGGAACCTAACATGACCGACAGTATCAAATAGGAGGTCAAATGTTTTCCTCCCCAGTAATCATTATCAATATTACATAGCTGCCTCATCGCTTCTAGGGCCAACACTCTATCAGAAAGAAAGTGTGGGAGCTAGAAAGTTTCTCGAGTGAAACCTCGCATGTGGAGCATAGTCTAATATGTGCCAAAGAACCAATCGCAAGGTGGCATGAGCTTTCCCAACCAAGATTTTTGTCTTGGCAACAGGCATGCAAACATGTTGATCCCAGCTCCATCCAAATCCCGCAAAGTTGGGGCTAAGAACGAATCTGAAAATGCATAGTAATCAAAAGTCTTTGACATGATAGGATTCCATGTTGAAACTGGCTTCCTTTTGCAAGTCTCATCAAAAACAATCAGAGACATAAATGTCATGAAATAGTCTAGATTCTGATGCAATATTAAGTAGGTGAGGAAAGAGGGATACTTGAACCTAGAACTGACCTAGAAGTCTTGCAGCTACTGCCTCATCCCATCACTAATAACCCTAGTAAATTCTAGAAGTGAAGCCACATTGTTCTTTCTCAACATAAAGTTGAGACACATCTGAAACTCAAAGACTTGCTTGTCTGTGTCTAGACCACACACCAGCACCAACATAGAACAGATAGAAGAAGATCCAACTCTTAAAGCACCCAAACTAAATGAGAGTTTGGGTGGTGTTGAGACATTTTTCAGCTAATAAATTTTAGTGTGGTAAAATTATGGCGCCATTCTAAGCATTCCCCACTTATCATGCATCCTTTTTATGTAAAAAATTTCAACATCCTGGGTCAAGGGGAGCGGGATGTATAACATATCCTGAATAGCTTCAGGGCTGATGGTTACCCTGAAATTAGTGCCACTTATCACTCTGGTCTCTCGGTCGAAGCCTGCCGCGCATCCTGCTAGAATTTTTGGGCAATGATTTACCAAGGGAACCATATACTGTGGAAGCCCATAGTCCCATAGACGTTTGTAGAAGGGGTCCATTAATTTCTTCATTCTCTCGCATGCAGCTTCCCTAAGGCTCTTGGGATTCTAGGATAGCTCAAGATCAAAGACATTATCTCAATCCTCTGAAACCAAAGTCTGGTTTCTAGGAGGAACTGCACTTAGTTTTCTCTAGTCCACTCGACTGGTGAAGGGCCAGCATGGATTTTTTGGGATGCCTAGGGTAGCATAAGACTTCTAGCTATAGATATCTACATAGGGCACCTTTAATATTTGATCATCTATACTCGTTGGGGCCAAGGCTTATGTTGAACTTTTTGCAATCTCAGCCATTTCTTTGTATTCGCAAGAACCTTTTGCAAACATTCATAAATGACTTAGCTTCTAGAAAAACCTTCCTCTCTTGCGAATGAATTGGTCGTTTTATCTTTTGATAACTTTTACAATAAATTTTCTTTGCATTCTCAACCTTATTTTTAATTTCCGTGAAAAATGGTTGAGCGAGTGTACATGCCAGCCTTTCACATTTAGTATCTATACATGTCACCAGATTTTCATGCATGCGAAGAGATAGCCAACATGCTAAATTTCTCTCCATATTTAAGAGACATGACTTCGCATGAGGTGGTGCCTAATTTTTCTTGGACAACGGACCAAGACAACCCTGCCATATCTTTCACAAGCTCTTTTGTATTTAATGATTTTCCTGATTGTACTTGGGCACATCACCCAACAACCTTCTTAAAATATTTTCCTTGATTCAGATGGGACGATGACTCCTTATGCTAACACCTAGACAATCTTTATTGAATTCGGCAATTTGAACAATGCAAGTTGCAGCTGTACCTGATTATTCCCATCAATTCACGTGCTACAGCATTGAAAATTGAGGCCTAGCAACACCCTTTTATTTTGTCATAATTATGGCTTGCCTCATTAGGTGAACCCCAACCAGCCTATAAATAGGACCATTAGCAACATTGAAAATCATAATTATTCCTAGCATTCTTAGCTTAGCAAGCTTTAGTTACTTGAGAAATTTTCATTTTCTAGCTAGAGTAGAAAACAACATGGAGATGCCAATAAGAGTAGTCTATAAAAAGACTGAAGCCACTTTCCTAGTAAAAATTAGGTGTAGGCACTTGAAGCGCATGATATGCATAGAAAACCTATTATACGTGAAAGCGATTAATGGGTTCTTGGCAAGGACTGTGTGGAGTATGAGGAACAATACCGGGTCAACACTAGCATTTATTCTCACTTTGTCACCTCGTTGTTGGATATCAGTGTCTCCAAATGAAAGATATTAAAGCTGACGAAGCAAGTGTTTCATTGGTGCTACCTCGGAGGACTGGAGAAAATAGTGCATGCTGTTGAATTTGATCATGGGGTCCCCTCAGTTTGCAACCTGTGTCTGTTGCAGCTACATGGAGGACACATACCAACCAGGCCCTTTCTATTTGGTTTTGAGTTGATGACTCATGAGGAGCATCACACCAAGGTCTATGTCGACTTCTTTTTCCTCATGCGGGTACATTATATTGAACCATTCTGAAACCTCCAGTGGTACGAGGACTTCGAAAGAATGGTGTTCCCTGATCTCGCGCCGTCAGTTGCTACCATTCCTGGTCTGTCCAATGCTTGATAATCTAGGAACCAAGATAATCCCCAATTTTTCTTTTTCCCTTTTTCCAGCCTCGTCTCCATAGCAGATATATGTATATATTTTGATACAACGCCATTGGCCCCTATCTTATATAATGTAAATTCTCCAGCCATTATTTATAATACTTATATTTTTTCACAAATCCTAGCTCATTTACAATGTTCTTCAATTTCTTGCACTATTGTTGTTATTTTATAAAGCACTGAGAAAACCCAAAACTTAAAACAAGGAAAAAAATTTACATATTTACAATTTACAAAGTCATCACATAGGTAGAATTAATTAAATTTCTTAAGATGTATTCCATTAATTGGAATACTTAAGGCATTACCGTCCATGTCTTCCAACTCGAAAGAGTTGAACTGTTTACACTAGACAATTTTGAAAGGCCCTTCCCAGAGATTGTCAAATTTTTTGTGTTGGTCGGGCTTTGCTCTGCACTCGTTGAACTTGAGCACCAAGTCCCCGCATTGTAGCTCTTGATTTGATGCCTTTTTATCGAACCAATTTTTACCACCTGCTAGCGACTATTCATTACCTCAAGGGCGTGCTCTCTCTTCTCCTGAACCTCGAGTAGCTCAAAAAACTATATCTCCATTGCTCTGTTTTGTTCAATATCTAGAGATTTCAACAACTACAAGGCAAAGATTTCCATGGTAATAGGCAGCAATGCCTCCTTCCCATACACCATCTCATAAGGAGATGTCTTTAGTATCTGCTTGGGCATGATTTGGTCTGCCCACAATGTTATCTAAAGGTTCTTATGCCACTCCCTCTGGTGTTTTGAGCCTGTTCTCTTAAATAACCTGATGAGGTTTTTATTTGTAGAATCCATGAGGCCATTCCCTTGGGGATAATAGTTGGAAGAGGTTTTCAGGAAAACTCCATACTTTAGTGCAAACTGGCTCATCTTCAAGCTGAGGAAAGCTTTGTCATTTTTGGAGATGATTGTTTTTGGTTAGCTAAATCTAGCTACCAACTCCTCTAGGAAGTTAACAATTTCTACTTATGTTGCATTCTTCAATGGAACTGCTTCTGCCCATCTGGTGAAGTAGTCCGTTGTTGTCAATATCCACCTGTGTCTAGCTGAGGAGAAAGGGTTAATCATTCCAATGAAGTCTAGACCCCATTGAGCAAAGGGTTCCTCTACTACTATAGGCCTCAATGGCATAGCATCATTCTTTCTCTTTTCAACATAAAACTGACATTCATTGCAAGACTTAATTAATGAAAATGCATCATTGAAAAGTGTTGGCCAAAAATAACCAACACATATAATTTTATTTGTTGTAGTCCTTTTAGAAAAATGTCCTCCAGCTGGGCCACTGTGGTATTGATCCAATATTCTCTTGGCATGTTCTTCATTTACACACCTTAGCAGGATTCCATTAAATTTTTTTTTGAACAAGACACCCTCCGAGAGAACATAATTGTTATTTTGTAAACAATAGAAACACCTCTTAAAAGAAGGGAGATTGATCTGATACCTTCTTGTTTGCATGAAGTTTATTCTATCCTCCAGCTAGTCGCCCTGATAGATTTCTTCATTCAGTAACACAAGTTTTGAAGCTTCAAACTCTGTCACTGGTTCACTATTTTCAGCAAGGTACTCGCACAGTCCCTTTGCTTTGACATTCTTGATAGGCCCAACTTTAATATCATACTCTAGGATCTTGGTGATCCAATTAGCTATTTTCTTTGTGATTTCTCCTTCCATGATATACTCCCACACACTAGAACTCAGTACACAAACAATCACCTTATTGTATGATATTAAGTGTCAGAACTTCTTAAGCCATTTCACAATGGCAAAGACCTGCTTTTCTACAAAATTGTACTTTACCTCATACTCTTTTAAGATTCGTGAGTAGAAAGAAACAAGAGACTCCCTTTTATCTTCATCATCTTTTTGCATAGGTACAGTAACAATACTGTTTCCACCACCAAAAACATACATAATAAAATATTTTGATAGGTCCAGGTTGACTAATATAGAGGTAAAAGAAATAGCCTCCTTTATAAGCTCAAAATATTTTCTCGCCTCCACCGTCCATTTAAAATTTTGGTCTTTTTTAAGCATCAAGGTAATAGGCTGAAAGATCCCTGCAAAATATGTAATGAATCGGCTAATGAAGTTGACCTTACCTAGAAATGATTGCACTCCCTTATTGTTTACAGGTAACAAAAGCTCCTAGATTGTATCAACTCTTTTAGGATCAATGGCAATGCCCTCCTTTGAGACAACATGCCCTAATAGCTTCCCTTGGGGAACTCTGAACACACATTTCTTTGGGTTTAAATAAATCTCCAATTTTTGGCACTTCTGGAAGCCAAGCTCTAAATGATCAAAGTGATCATCGACAGATTTTGAAAATATTGTCAAACCATCTAGATAGATAAGTATAATTTTATGGATTAAATCCTTAAAGGAAATATCCATGGCTCTCTGAAAGGTGGCTCCGACATTCGAGAGTCCAAAAGGAACCTTAGCATATGCATATGTTCCCCACTTTGTTGTGAACGTTGTTTTATGTTGGTCTTCTTCTTTTACCCGAATCTGATTGTAGCCCGAAAATCCATCCAACATTGAAAACATTTTGAAACCAGCTATGGTTTTTAGAATTACCTCCATTGAAGGCAAGGGGTAATTATCCTTTAAGGACACTCTATTCAAGTCTCAGAAGTCTACATCTAGTCATATGTCTCCATTATTTTTTTAGACTAGTACCTGGTTTGACACCCAAGTGTTGTGTTTGATCAGAAACACTATTCAGGATGCAATCAATTTATTCAATTCCCTTGACATAAGAGATTCTATCTTTGGGTTCACAAGCCTCTGTCTTTGACGAACCGGCTTCACCCCTTCCAATAGCTTGATTGTATGCTCAATAATCCCTGGATCATATCCCTTAAGATCATCATATGACTAAGCTACTACACTCAGATATTCTTCATAGAAATGCCTTAGTCTGTCCTTGTTTTTCTGAGAAACTTCCTTTCCAACCTTGAGCTTTCTGTCTTTTCCAATATACAAGTCGGTGTAGTCCCCCTTGTCAGCTACAAGCCTTATTTTTTCTCTTCTTGCATCATCAGAATCAAACAGGCTCTCCATAGTGACTAGGCCTCTCGGAAGCTTATTGAATTTGAGCTGGATAACTTGATCCTCATAAGCTTCAGTGATCTTTGGTTGTAGTTGATCAGAAAATTCTCCATATGACTGGAGAAAGGATGCAATATGAGCATCGCTATCAAAAACTTTCCAATCTTGATTGTTGTTCGGAACAGTGGGTATTGCAATTACTCTCACCGCATGCTTATTTTTCAATAACTTAGAGGCTGACTCAAATTGAGCTCCGATAGTCACCATCCAGTTAGCTTAAAATATCTTTTCTCTTTTTATATCCTAAATAATAAATTCCTCAAAGTTGTCAATAAGATCCTAGACTCTATGTCAGTAGGATCTCATACAGACATTTTTTGCAGCATAAATTCCTCGGATTTGGTTGACCACCAGCTCTGAATCTTTGAACACACTTATTTGCTTTGCACCCATTTGTTCTGCAAGGCTCAATCCATGGACAAGAGCTTCATACTCTACTTCGTTGTTTGAGCATGCAAACTGGAAACGGTAAGACCTCAAGGTCTTATCCTCAGACGAAGATGTCAAACATATGCCTGCTTCAGCTTTGGCTCTACATCTTGCTCGATCAAAGTGCAAAGTCCATAACTCTAAGGGTGTTTCACCTCCATAATCCTTAGTAACTCTGGGCATAGACTGCCCTTCCTCATGTATGACATAAGTCCCGAGTCCAATTGTGTGATAATTCCCAAAAGGGTCTATATCAATAAACGCCTTCAACAAATTTTCCTCATCCTCCGTCTGGGAGCTAGTAGCCTCTTCTTCTTCTAGAAATTCCACATTAAACCTCTCTTCCTGGGTAATTAAAGTATGTGTTGCTTCAAAGTTGAGCAAAGCTTCATTAGCAACATGCTCAGAATGCAAAGTTTTTGACAGTAGTTTCATCTTAGCTCCATGTTTGGTCCTCAAGATCAGGTGTGACCAGTCTAATGCTAGATATCCTCTGACATTTGTTGTGAACTCTCAATACAAACAAATACCAAATAGAGGAGGAATATCAATGAGCACGGTATCCTGATTTACAGTGATACTAGGGCAAGCAAACAATGTCATAGGTAATCCCTTGATTACCCTGATGGTATCAACTTTATTTCCATCTAGCTGCATGACTCCCTTGTTAAGAGGTTCATATTTTAAACCCAAAGCATCAACTACTTTCTTAGGCATGACAGTGGTGCTAGCACCAAATTCAATCATACAATTATGTAATAGCTTGTCACCAATGATAAGTGTTAGAAAGAAAGGCTTGGGTTTAGGCTTACTCTCTTTTCTAGCCTCTTTCTTTTCCTTTGGCTGATTTTCTAGCACTTTATCCAGGTTTGGTCTAGATATCTTTTCTTCATTGGACTGACTAGGCACCTTCGCATCTTCCTCTCCTGACAATGCTTTTTGTAATAGCACTTTTCTGCTTCGGAATAGCCAAAACATCCCACAAAGAAACATTGGTAGAGGAATTCTTTAGTTTTTTCCACCATATTGAATTGCACTTGCGACTGATGAGTCACGATTGTTTGTTCTTTCGGTTTCACAGTTGGTTTTGGCCTCACGACTAGTGCATATGGTTGTTTGATAACATTTGGGATGATCATAGGAGCCTTTGTCTTTGGAGGAGGCAGATTCAAAGAACTAGGAGGAACCACATTAGTCTATTGTGATACTGACGACGCGTCTGCCGACGGACTAGGCATCGTCTAAGATGAAGCATTAGTTGCCAGAGATGTGAATTCTCTAGTGAATCTCTGCTTAGAACACGTATTGTAATCATACTGTACTTGTAGCATTTGAGTTATAGGAAATTCATTTGGAAATGTTGACTCCTCTCCTCCCATCCATGAAAAGAGTGCTTGATCTAGAACTATATCTGACTCTTGCTGAATGGACATCCCTTGCATTTGAGCAGTGAGGATAGCATTTTCCATCTTTTGAGAGGCGTATGATTGGTTTTCTGGATCAAGTGCACTACCTTGGCTATGTTGGTCCACGATCTTTTGTTGCAAATTTCCCCACAGACAATTTCTCAAAATGTGAACATTGTTACAAGGAAAACACCATGAATTGGTGTCTTCAGCTAAGTTGTATTGTCCAACAACTAGCTCTTTATTTGAACTAGGATAGATGGTCTGCATCGGCAAGGTCACTGGAACAACCTAGTTATTCGGCTGAGACTGAGTATTTCTACGCAATCTATCTTGCCATTGATTTTTTTGGTATAAATCTTTTCCGCCTTGATAATTTTGGTATGCCGGCTTCTGATAGCTATATTTCTACCACAACATGGTAGTCAATTCATTAGTCATGGCTCGCATTTTCTCTCTCATCTCATTCATCTCAGCAGCCAAGGGATTAGGCAGTGGATCCACAACTGAAGCTGCGCTTGGGGCTGTTTCGAGATATATGCACATAGATTGGGGAGGAGCTACAGGCACACTGGTCGAAGGAACTTCGGCTTTTGCGGCATTGCACATGGGAAACTATGGCATGATGGGTCTTGGTGCCAAATTTCTAGCAACAATCAGATTATTTTTTACAGTGACAACCAATGCATAAGCATCAGGAAGAATCTCTCCACCAAGAGCCTTTAACATCACGAAAATATCAGGATTGATGGACTTTAAGTAGAACATTAATGCCAAATCTAGCGGCGGTCGACTACCAATAGGAACTCTCTGGAAGGTCGAATAGAACTGTGCATTGAAATCAGGTAGAGCTTCATGACGAGCTCACATTATGCTTTCTATTTGATGATACAATGAAAACTTGTCGCCAACATTCGAAAAATGCTCGTAAAACGGGGTTCTGAGCTAGTCCGAAGTAGCAATAGTATTAGCCTCAAGAGTCCTATACCAGTTCAACGCCTTTCCTTGGAAGGAGGCAGCAAGCAATTTGAGGGCTACATTTTCACTTGACACGCAATGTACGAGACATACATCTACCACATCTTCCAGGTGTTTCGTTGGTGTCTTCGATTCATCCCCAGGGAATCTTCCAGTCTACGACCTAGTTATAGGCCAATGGCTCATACACACTTATAAGATCAAGTGAACATGCTAGTTCACATCCCATCGAGCATGCTAAAAAAAGAACTATTGATGTAGGATTTTGCAGGTAGCAACAGTCTTATGGGAAACTTAGCTATTGTGGGACATAGTGTGCTAGCTAAGTGACCTCCGAGGTTTTATCAAAGTCAGCTCTTCATTTAGTGGGGAAGGTAAAGAGTTATAAAGATAGAAAAAAATGAAATCTAAACTACAGGCGATGCGCCAAAATCATAGACAAATTTACCAGAGCATAGTACAGAATGCAAAGACCCGAACCACCAAAATGTTGTTTATTAAGTAAATTTTCTCAAAAGCATTTTAAAACATAACATACACCCTCAAATTGCATAGCATAATCTAACACAACATAGAGGAGTCGAGAAACATGATCTATATTTATTTAGCTATGAAAGATCACAAAAGATGAAGAACAAACATTCATACATTATAGGAAAATAACAACACAGACTAATAGTCTTACTAAATACATGAAAAGCAGAAAGGCCAAATTGATTGGCACAGTCTACAATCTTCAAGTTTAATAAAATTATTACAAAGGTTTTTCCCAGTGCACAGGAGCTTTTAGCAACTTAACAACAACCAATAAAATATAAAAATGGCCACATAAATAGGCTAGTCCATTGCCTGAATGACCATAGAGAGATAAATCCATGAGAAAACATCAACACTCCAAATCACCTCGAACCACCACTGAAAACAACGATCGCCCAGGACACGCCAGCAATACCATTGTAGGGAACAAAAAACCATGTAGCAACAAAAACGAACACATGGCACTACAAAAGAAAAAATGGCAGCAAGTGAGTACAAATGATACAACTACTCCCAAATAACCGACACACAAAAAAATGCCACACGTCGAGCAGACGGGGCCTAGGAAAAAGAACAAGGAATGCCAAGTGAAAAGCTCTGAGTGTGAGCCACGTGCCACAAGCTGAACGATAGAAATTGCATGGTGGGCCTAGTTTGAAAAGCAGCTAGTGAAAACCACACATCGCGTAGATGGAGACCAAAAAAAGTGAAGTGATATGGAAAAGAAAAAAGCTTCAAGACGAAGCCACATGGCACACGCCGAAGTTTGTGATCGATTTTAAGGTAAGGCACAACCACGAAGATAAAAATAAAAACCGTGAAGGCAAGCGGTTTTTTGTGAAACAAGATCCACACAATGAAATGAATATCAACCCTTAGGTGAATCAAATAAAGGTGTGAATCTATAGATTTTTTTGTTTTGCAAGGATTGGGGTCTTGGTCAAACAACACTTTTGGGAGAAAAACCAAAAATAGTAAACTAACTCCAAAATGCAATCTAATACTTGGAATAGCTAGATTAAACTCAAATTAAGTAGTGTGTGGTGTAATTTAAGTGTGTCAATGAGTATTAATAATCATAAATAAAAAACACACAAGCGATGAAATGTATTACATCTAAGGAAGGAAAAGTAATAAAATAGACTATCATAGTCCTGCATTCAAACTCATCTCATCATCCTCTATTCTCGGTGATTCCTCAACTCATGCTCTCAGAATATTATGTTTCACATGAATGTATGGAATGACAACCTAAGAAATGAGCAACTATTTTGCAATGAAAACTACAATGCCGACATGCTTATATTTTTGAGTTTTTGAAAGTAAATTGTTGAATGATCTATGATGAAAGATTTCTTTTAATATGATCCTAAACTAATGATGCAAAGCTAAAGATAAGGCTATATAAAAGATCCCAGAAGCTAAATGCTAGAATTGAAATATCATGATTAAAACAAACTAAAAACACTAAAATGTAACTACAATGCTCTTCAAATGATTTCAAACTAAAAGGATATTTTGTAGCATGAACTTGTCAAAATCTACTTGTTGAAAAGTTGCAGAAATGAGTTCTATTTATAGAATTTTCCAAGCTGGGAATGATGTGGTAGTGATGAACGATTGAGATAGTGATCCTACAACATCAATGGTTGAGCACAAAGAGGTTAGAGAGAATCATGGAGGTGGTTCCCTTCAAGAAAACAATTTTCCAAGTGTTGAAGGAAATCAAAAGAAAGAAGAAGCCATGTGTCCAAGAGGTTTCAAAGCTGGTTACAAGTTTGTTGATGGCAAATCCACATTTTTCAATTTATAAAATTCAATTTCATGTGACACATGGTGAGGTGGCAAGCGAGGTGGAAGATAGTTAGGAAAATATGTAGAATTGTGCTATATTGAATTAAAAATTCAATTTAAAATGGAGATGGGAAATTAGCAAAATGAAAAATTAATTAAATTTGAGAATTTAACCAATTTAAGAGGAAAATAAATTTGGAGGCCAATTTGAATTTAAAAATTCAAATTTAAATGGAAGAGGGAAAACTAATTAAATGACGAATTTTTTGATTTTTTCATTTAATTAATTTGAGAGGAAGTGATTTTAGATAAGAAGAAAGTTTAGAAATGAACTATATAAATAAATTTTGCAATTTATTTATAAGTAGAGGAATTAATATTTTTATTAATTAAATAACAAGTATCTAATTAATTCATGCTTAGACCATTTTTAAGTGCATACATTTTAACCCTCTTTGAAGTGGTGTGTGCATATGCTTTGCTTCAAAGAATATTTTTTTTAACCGCGATGATAAAATTTTGACATGCCCTAGACTCTTATATGGTAGTGATGATGAAAGGATGCCCCCTCAAAAGATAAATCAGGGATTTTGGGATTTTGATGATTTTTGAATTTTTTTGTTGATTTAAATGATTTTTCGATGATATGTTGATGATCGCCAAATTTGATAAGGATGACTTGATTTATCTCTTGATAATGATAAGATTTTCACCACATTGTATATTAATTGATTAAAAGGCCCATTTTGAAAAATTAAATAAATGCCACTATAATTACCCCTTAATTAACCTTTTAAAGGTCAAAAAGGGTAAAAGATAGTTCATTTGTAACTTGTGTATTTTGAAAACTAAGATCCTAAAGAGAAAATATGGATAGGATTTTGCGCCACACACATATATTCAGGTGAGTTCACCGCCACCAGTGTCCAGCCGCATATGGACCTTCAGTATGTACCCTGAGAACTACTTTCTCAATTTCAAATTTGATTTTTTCTTGATTAAATTTCATTTGAAAATTTGGATGCTTTACACATTTTAGCGCATTAGGATAGAAATTTAGTACATACATAACTTGCTTCAGCACATAGGATACCTATAATAGTGCATCCGGTTATATTAGGAGCCAAAAATATGTTAGCACATCCGGGACCTGCTTCAACGCATTAGGGTGTTAGATTAGCATGTAGGGTTTTTAGCACATCGATAGGATAGATTCGTTCATAGGGTAGGTCAGATAGTGCATCAGGACCCTGTTTTGGTGCATGTGATCTATTTTCTAGTGCATCCATGAAATGGCACATCAGGACTCTGTTCCAACACATCCAGTAGATTTTCTAGCGCATTCGATAGATTGACACATAGAAATTATGTTCTAGCACATTCAACAAAAATTGATGATTTTGATAGATTTTTCCTAGATTTTGATGATTGATAATCACGTAAGCTAATGATAGGATTATTTTGATTGATAGGTTGATGATCTTCCTCATGATAGGCAAGGAACGATGATAGAATAGAAAAAATTGATTGATTGATTTATTGATGATGATCATCCTCATGATAGGTGAGGAATGATGATAGGTTGATTGACTTATTGATTTATTGATTGATTGATCATCATCATGATAGGTGAGGAATGATGATAGGTTGATTGATGATCGATCTCATGACAAATGAGGGTCGAGTGATAGGATAGGTTCTCCTCGAAATTTGATCAAAATCTCACATTAGCTAATTTGATTAAATGATATGTTGATTGATTGTCTGATTGATTGATTTGCTAACTTGATGTTTTAATTTGATTCTAGGAGGGTGGCTTATGGAACTTATAGGTTTGAGAGTGATTTTTGAGGATATGGGACATGATCCCATAGTTGACTCTGACAGATCTTTCCATCATTAACTAGTGCGGTTTAACTTCATTGATAGATATGCCCTAGTACTGGATTAACCAGGGGCTACTGACAACACTTGCAGAGTGGTGGCACAGTGACCACAACACTTTCCATTTACCATCCAGAGAGATGAAAGTGACCCCTGAGGATGTTTACCACATTTTGAAGATATTAGTTGTGGGAGAGTTAGTGGTATATGATCATGAGGAGTAGGGGGTACAAATTCCATTTGCCTGATTTTTCATGATGATCAGTTCATTGGTTATGAGATTATGTGGCAGGAGTTGATTGCATCCGGGTGGCCTTTGCCATGTGTACTTGTAGGATTCATTGGAGGATATCTCTACCCTGATCGCAAGTCGAAGGGCTTTTCAGTGGGCTGGGGTCGGATTCTAGACAACATGATTACTCATGGTACGAGGTATGCTTGGGGATTGTGCATGCTAACACACTTGTATAATTAATTGCACCAAGTGGTTTATCTTCGAGTGAGCAGTCTCGTAGCAGGTTGTACACTTTTACAACTTTGAGCCTAGGAGAACATAGCCATTACACAGCTAGTGGGAGGTAGGCCTTGGCTAGGAGGACAACCATATGTTTTTGGATATATAGGGCCACTTGTCCAACATAAGCTAAGAAAGTTGGAGTATTGGAGGCAAGTTCTAGATAATATGGACACAGTAATTTGCTGACCCTATCTTGATTGTGAGGCATGGCTAGAGGATGATTCAAAGTTGCCCTATGCATTTTGCAACCAGTATTTGATTGGAAAGATGTCATATATTCTAGAGCGGTTTCTTTTTAGCAGAGTGTACAAACAGTATGGTCATATTCAAGGGATGCCACAGGGGGTAGCACACTATGCACGATGTAGGCAGAATATTCCAAAGTGGGGGCCAACCCTTGATTATGATGCATCCTATGCAGAGTACTACATCTTATAGCTGGTTTACTGGTAGTACCACAGGGAGATAATGGATGGGAAAATGATGATAAATTATGCCGAGTATTTTCACATGCACCCATTTCCACGTATTTTGAGTCTAGATGAGTCTGCACCTATTTTGGAGGTCGGGAGGAGTGTAGGGCCAGTTGTGTAGCCAAGGGGAGGAGATGGAGGTGAGGATGAGGTAGAGGAGGAGGTTGGATATGATGGATGGGATGATGGGGGAGATGATGGGGGAGACAGAGGGGGAGGTGAGGGTGGAGATGGTCGTTGAGATGGTGGGGGTAGGCAGAGAGATGCTCCATATTTTGGGGTCATCCCAAGAGGAGGAGGTCAGCACCAGGTGGACAAAGACCAATGATTCTTAGGATGCCCTCCTAGAGGCAGCAGACTCAGATAGTTGGGTTACAGGCTCAGGTGCAGACACTACAAGGCCAGATTTAGACCTTACAGTCACAACTTTCTCAGGAACATGCCCAGATATAGGCATAGGCTCCAACACATGTACAAATACATGGGCAGATGGTGTAGATGCAGGCCTAGGTAGCCACTCTTACTATGGAGAGAGATACTAATAAGGAAATAGGGGAGGAGGTTGTGGCGGTAGCAGATAGGATACAGACAATAGCCCAGGGGACTGGGATAGGTAACCTTGTCTGAGAGATCAAAGAGTCCACCAAGGAGGTGGAGTATTACAAAGGTAGGTACCACAAGGTCATACCACCAAAGCAAAGGGTTAGGTATGCTCGATCCAGATCCGATCACTCCCAGTCCCATACCACCAGCAGAGGGGTTACACAACCACTTCTAGGGGGACCACCAGGGATAGGGCCATCAAGGGCATGACCATCAAGGGTAGGCAGTGTTGGGTAGAGGCCTACGACTTCAAGTGGCCGCACCATAGGATCAAACAGTCATGTTTGATTTATACTTTGATTTAGAGACTCATATTTTGCCACATTTTTTATGTACCATTTCTTAGATCATTGATATTATTGTATACTTGACATGCTATTATTTTGAGGTTATATTATATACAACAATGTTCTGGCGATCTATGTGTTGATGTTTTTTATTATGGATGGATACATTTGTTTTGTGTTTTATGTGATTATGGTATGTATGGATGCATGTATGGATGCCTTAATGAGCTTTTGATGTTATGCTTCTATATGTTTATGAATGGTGCATTGCATTTTATTTTTTGTAATTTTTCACATGTATATATAGATATATGGATGAATGAAGGCATAAATGGTTTTATTGTGGAATGAAAATGTATGATTTTATGTATGCAAATGATATATGCAAATGTATAGATTTATGATAATGGTATCTTTTAGGATTTTTCATGATGCGAATAAATGGCTTAGATGTATGGATGATTATGCAAATGATTTATGATAATGAATGATGCTTATGTATGGATGGATGATGAATGAAAATTCCACTATGATTTTATGTTATTCCCCTATGTGTTGTTGATTATGCTCTTATATGTAATGAATTTTATGAAATACACTTTTCTGTATTTTTTGTATTTTCCATGCAAATATGTAAAATCGATTATGATCATGAATGCCAATGGATTATGATGTTATTATTGATGATACATGGATGGATTATGGATGAATGAAAGAATGCATTTACTATGACCTCAATGTATGATATGGATTATGAATGATGATGATATTTTGAGAAATGTTTTATTTTTGGAGTTTTTCATGATGAAATGAATGCATGAATGATTTGTGATAGTGGATGTATGATAGTTCTTTCTAATGATATGGAATGAAAATTTCAATGCAAATGAATATTTTTTTTGTTATATCAAGTATACTCAATCTTGTAGTGAGAAATGACATCATGTTGAGAGTTACCAGCTTGGAAAATCTATAATGCAAATACAAAACTAAAATGAATGCAATCCTATCTATGCAATGTTTCCATTTAATTCATTGTGCTTATTTTCATCATTAACCATTTTATTATGTTGAAAGTTGGTACAAACATTGATGTTATAATTAGACCATGATGACTTGATTACAACTTCCATACAAATTTTGTTGAGATTTGATAATGCAAGATAACACAATAATCTAGGTATAATTGGACCAAGATGACCTAAGTGTCACTTGTGTAAAAAGACAAGAGTTGATCACATTCCTATGAAAATTTGAAATATCATCAATGATACTTTGTAGAGCATGTCTCGTGAAAATTTGCAAAGTAGTATTGATTGACTCATAGATAGTAGACAAAGAAAAATATCAGTCTTGATCATAGCCCCTTTAGTTTGTGACATCATTGAGGTACTCTTGAGAAATGATAACAATAATCAAGATGCATCAATTGAACATTTGTGTTAAAGTAATCCAACCATGATTCAAAAGATGATCCTTTAGAGATGATTGATTTAATTTGGCTTGATGTTTTATTTGATTTGCATGATTGATTGGATTGATTGATGTTCAATGTTAAGATTTGATGGTTGTTGTGATTGCTATTTTTTCCAAGCTTGTGGTTTTTGTTCGCTTTCCTACTGACTTATCCTCAACAATGATTTGCCCCCAATGAAATTAGGGTTTTTCCCCCCAACGAGAAAAAACCACATTTATTATGGATATGTATAATGATGATCAAGCCAAGGTGGGACACGAATGCATTATCCGGATATGGATACGAAGCTTGTTGCAAGATAGGCGTGAATGTGCAATTATGGTAGAAGTAGATGGTCAACACTCACTCAAAAATATGGAGGAGTCGACTTATCACAAATGACGCCTATTTACCAGGTTTTCATCATTTGTTTTTATTGCACTTTTTAGTTTTTTAGATTTTTTTTGGTGTTACCAAGATGCTTGTTTACTAGGGTTTCATCAAGGCAACCATTTTTTGATTTTTCACTTCTTCTTTTTTGATTTTTTGATCTTTTTCTATTTTTTAGGATTTTTTTACGAATTTTTCTACCTTTTAGGATTTTTTCAATACTTTTTCTACTTTTTAGGATTTTTTTCAAGACTTTTTCTGCTTTTTGGGATTTTTTCAGGATTTTTTCAAGACTTTTAAACATTCACCAAATGTATCACGTGTAAAAATTATTCAAATGAAGGTTTTTCATTGGTTCTTCAAAAAAATTACCTTCTGGTGTACATAGCTAATAGGCCCCCGATCTAAAGACTGAAACCATAACAAAAGGACCTAACCAATTGGGCTCAAATTTTCCTTTCTTTTCTCAAGCCTTCTGATTATGAGAATTTTCTTTCAATACTAAATTGCCTACTTGAAATGTGCTAGGTTTGACTTTGTGATTGTATCTTCGAGACATTCTTTACTGATATACTTTTAGGTGATCTATTTCCAGCTGACGAATTTCATTCAACAACTCTAGCTCCTATAGTCTAGCCAGACAGTAATCTTCATCTGAAATGAGAACTTTCAAGAACACCTAGAGTGATGGTATGTCAACCTCAATGGGAAGTACTGCCTCACATCCATAGAAAAGTGCATATGGTGTGGCTCTCATGGGTGTTTAGATGCTTGTACGATAGGCCCACAAAGCAGGTCCAACATCATTGATGGTTTTCTTTAAGATTTTTAGGATAGTTTTGTTTGAGGCCTCTATTTGGCCATTACCTTGAGGGTAATAGGGCATAGAACATCGATGTTGGATATGAAACTTTTCACAGATTTCTTGCACATTCTGATTCTTGAAAGGTCTTCCATTTTCAGTGACAATGGATTGAGGGATACCATATTGATAGATGATGTATTTAAGGATGAATGATGAAATTTACTTCCCTATGATGGTGATTAGAGGCACGACTTCAACCCACTTTGTGAAGTAATCTATGGTTGTGATGATGAACTTGTGTCCATTGGATGAAGATGGCTGAATTTTACCTATAAAATCCAACCCCCGTGAAACAAATGGTCATGTTGATGCAAAGGGCTGCAACTCTTGTGTTGGTGCATGGATAAGATTAGCATGAATCTGGAATTTCTGACATGTCCTGACAAATTGGAAGGCTTCTCTCTCCATAGTCGACCAGTAATACCCCAATTGAACAAGTTTCTTAGCGAGGGTTAGACCACTTGAATGAGTGCCAAAAATACCCTCATGGACTTCTTGCAAAGTTTTTTCAGACTTCTCACTTTCTAGACATCACAAAAGAGTTCCATCAAGACCTCGATGGTAAAGTACATTCGTTATAAGGGTATGATGGGCAGATTGGTAGATGGAGTTTCTTTATTGGTTGCGGGAGAGATCAAGAGGTAGGGTATTATCTTTTAGGTAAGCATAGATCTTCATGTAGATGGAGGTATCAAGATCATCTATGTGGCATATAATTTGGGACTCAGAGTCATCATAAGCGAGGGTAAACAATTTCTCCACCATGAACTCATAGCAGCCGCATTTTTCCAAAATCTGTAGCAGAGAAGCATCGATAGCAATAGCATCGGTAGCTTTGTTGTCTCTCCTTGGGATTTTCCCAAATTTTATGTCAACAAAATACTTCTTCAATTCATCAATCATTCTCTTGTAGGGCATCGGTTTTTCATCTTTGGTTTGATAATCATTGTTGACCTGATTGATGACTAGATGTGAATCCCCATAAATTTTCACTTATTCAATTTTCCATTCCATAAATATCTTGATTCTAATGATGAGTTCTTCATATTCGATTGTGTTGTTGGTGCAAGGAAAAATAAAATAATATGACTTTGGAATGGTGTGCCTTAAGGGAGTGATGAATAAGATTCTTGCTCCTGATTTGTGTTGAGTATAGGAACCATCAAAGTACAACACCCATATCTTTTTTGTTACTGCCAGGATATTTGCATCTGGAAATTCAACATGTAAGGGATGATCATCATGAATTGGCTCCTCAGTTAGTTGATCGGCGATGGATTTCCCTTTGATTGCTTTTTTGTTGACATATTGGATGTCGAATTCACTAAGTACCATTACCCACTTGGCTAGTCTTCCTATCAATTTTTCTTTGCTTAGGAGATACTTCAGTGGATCTATCTTGGCTATGAGCTTGACTATATGAGTCAGAATATAGTGTTGCATTTGTTGGGTAGAAAAAACTACATCTAAGAAATCTTTCTTGATGGATGTATAATTGGTCTCATAACCATTGAAAGTTCTACTAATGTAGTAGATTTCTCTCTCTTTCCCTGTTGAATCTTCCTATGCCACCAAGGCTCCCAATGATTAGTCAGTAGTAGCGATGTACAATAAAAAGGATTTCCTTCTGTTAGAGGTGCTAGAATAGGTGGACTCATCAGGTATTATTTTAGTTAGTTGAAAGTTGCTTCACATTTCTCATCCCATCAAAAAGAAACATTTTTGTGCAATAGATGAGTGAAAGGATGGGTCTTGTCAGCCACTTGTGATATGAATCTTTTGATCGACTAGAATCTGCCTTGGAGGGATCTTAGTTGAATGATTTTTTTCAGGGGTGGCATCTCCATTATAGCTTTCACCTTTGCGTGATCCACCTCAATACTTTCTCTAACACTATATACCCAATGGCTTTGTTGATGTTACCCTAAATACACATTTCTTTGGATTGAGGAAAACATTGAACTTCTCTAGGTGAGTGATTAGCTTGTTTAATATCTCTAGATGACCTTCTCTAGTGTAGGATTTTTGCAACAAATAATGCACATAGTCTTCCATGAAAATATGCATCATATCATGGAATATGGTTGTCATAGCTCTTTGGTATGTAGCCCGTTCATTCTTCAATCTGAAGGGCATGGCATTCCAACATAAAGTTCCCCATGGGCAAGTGAAAGTTTTCTTATCTTGATCTTCAGGAGCTATCATGATTTGGTTATATCCAGAGAAGCCCTCCATTAGTGATAACATGCCATGACATGTTGTCAAGTCCACGATGATGTCAATGTTAGACAAGGGGAAATGTTCTTTTGGGCAAGCCTTGTTGAGGTCCCTGAAGCAAGTGCAAATTCGTATGCTACCATCATGCTTTGAAATAGGAACAATGTTGGATATCCACTCTGCATAGTCAATGGGTCTGATGAATCCAACATCCAATAATTTCTTTATTTATTCCTTCACCAATAGAGCAATGTGCGAATGCATTTTTCTCAACTTTTGTTTGACTGGTTTGATTCTTGAAGGAAGGGATAAATAGTGCATGATGAGATTTGGATCTATCCCTAGCATGTTTGCATATGACTAGGAAAAGTTGAATTTTCACTCTTCAAAGAACTTGATAAAGCTAGGATTTTCCAGTTCTGTCAATGATTCTACCAGATGAAGAGTTCTTACTATTTCTACATTTCTGACATTGATGGACTGTGTTGGCTTGATCAAGACTTTAGATATTTCCTAGAAGTGCTTTGGGAGAGTGTCAAATTTCTCATCCTTCAACGCCTCAAAGAGGTTTTCAGTATTGTATGCATGCTTTATTTTTACTCTTTCTTGATCAGATACTGTCATGGAATGGTTTTCACCATCAGATCTTTCTTTTGTTTGATTTATTTTGCAGCTAGGAAATTTGGCACTCCCCCATTGTGAAGCTCCACTATGATGTTCAATGGTAGACACTGTTTTAGGATTAACAACACAAAGGAAGTTGATGATGGCCCCATCATTTGAAAAGGTGGGGATATTGATAGTTTTAGTTTGGTCCCAATCTATGAGTTCAAGATGTAGTAAAGGTAGGGTGTCGTCAGATGGGTTCAGATCAGATGTCATAAGGGTCTTAAAATGGAAATTTTTTCATCAAATAATACTATGAATAGGTCACGGTCTATAATTTTTTTCTCTTTCAAGTGATCCATCTCACTAGGAGTTTGATCATCTTCACTTGAACCATTGATATTTTGCGATCCTAATTCAAGTGGTCTAAGTCTTGAGATTTATCCCTCCTCGAGTGTGGGAGTATACTTGTGTATCACATCAATATACTTATCATGACATGATTCTTCTGATAGTGAATCCCACTCATATGCATTGGAATCCATTTCATAGTGGTCACTTGCTTAGAGCTATAGGATTCATTCAACAACCTTCTTCTTTAGGTCCTCCTTTGTTTCTTCATCTTTTTGTTGCTCTTTATATCCTAACCCTATTTGGTCTTATGGATTTTTTATGATAGGTTGAATAGGTTCTATGATACCCTCTTTTATTTTTTCCAATAGGTCCTTGTCCATCATATCCCATTTTTTCCAGGATTTTGAATCCTTTTCCATACTGAGTGGTTTGGACATTTGTCATTTCTTCTTGAGAATTAGTTTCATCCTTGTAGAGCCAATTCAAAACATCTTTGTCATCATATTCCTCTACTTGGGTTCCTGCTTTTATGAGTTGACCATCAAAAAGTGTGAACCGGTTGTGAGGTTGTTTAGGATGAGGTTGATGGTTGACCATAGGATTTTGGTGACATTAACAATGATAGGTAGAGGGATTTTTCAATGGAATATTCACCGACACGTTTGTCTTTGACTTGGAATTTCTTTTCAAATTGTTTGGCCAGAGTATTAAGCAAGGCTTCAAAATTTATAGATGCAAAGGGGGTTGGGTTCTTCCTTTTTCTCGAGTTGTTGGGATGATGAAATAGATTGTATTCCTTTGTTGGAGGATATGGTTAGCAATTTTGACAAGGGATTAGCTTGACTTGAATTTTTGGGGATATCTAAGGTGAAATCAAGAGCTTCATGGTTATGGGTCACAAATACATCTCAAATGGCCTTAAGGGCATTGCAGTGTTGAGGACTATTTGAGTCAGCAGGAATGGTTATTTCTTGGCCATTGCAATAAAATTTTAGACACTGATGGTATGTTGAAGGTATGACCTACATTTCATGGATCCAAGGATGACCCAAGAGTATGTTATATGTCAAATCCTTGTCCAAAACTTGACAAACCACATTTTTCTGAATTGGTAATACAATCAATATTTTTGAAGCTCTTTCTTCATCATCATATGCTTTGATAGTGATCTTCTTCCTTGCATCTATTGCATTTTCAGAGAACCCTAGTGCACGAAAAATATTTAAAGTACAAATATTAAGACCGGATCCTCCATCTATAAGGATGCACTTGACATGACTTTTATGGATCAAAACCTCGATATGGAGGGCCACATTATGAGGATGGGTGAGAGATATGTCATCATTTTCTGAAAATAATAAGCAATGAGGTGAAACTAGATGTCCCACCATGGCTCGAAAAGTGCAGACTTCTAGATTATTTGGCACTGTTGTATCGAGTAGGGAATTTTCTAAGATCTCCTTATGAGCGAGAGAGATTTTAAGGAGCTCCAATGTTGATATTTTCTCAAGAATTTTCTGGAGCTGATCGACAATGTTATATTGATGAGATGTAGGAGTAGGTTTTTTGGAAGCATTTCCCTTCAAAAAATATTTGTTTTGAGCCCTTTTGGTCACATTTGCAGGCACATTGTCTTTCTTTTCATTGATTTTGATGACATTAACTTGATTATCTGTTACAACCATGTCTTGTTGGATATCGAGGACTTGATTAGAAAGGATGGTGTTATTGTCGATTGGATGAGTGGTTGCAACAAGATATGGTATATTATTGATATCAATTTCATTTGTGTGATCTTCAATGGATGAAATAGTAAGGATGATGGTATCTTGAACAATTTACATTCTTTCCTTTTTCATTACCATTAGAAGATTCTCCTTTGTCATAATTTGGCAAAGGGTTTTTGAAAAACCCATGATTAGTGTTTGTTTGAGGCTCTTCCATCCTTATGATTTTATTGTCAATAAAATCTTGTATCTTATGCTTCAGTTGCATGCAACTATTGGTTAAGTGACCTTTGCATCGATGAAATTCACAAAAATGGGCTTCATTATGTAGACACTAAAAACTAGTGTAGGCTTGCAAGTACCATTTTTGACATAATTTCTAATGTCCATGGTCACAATTAAATAATGTTAGTTATTTAATTATTTCCTATACACATCTTTCTTCTATTGATTAAATAACCTTAATTATTTAATTAATTCATTGTGACCCTTTTTCAACTTTTATTAATTAAATAAATCTTATTTATTTAATTACGTTGCTAATTAATTAATTCTCTTTCTAAATTAAATAATTTATTATTTAAATTACCTTTTATCATATTTTGACTATAATTAAATATTCATTTTCAATTATTTAATTATTCAATTAACCTTTTCAAACAATCAATTAAATAAATTATTATTTTTTTAATTAAATCTTTCAATTTCGAATGTTGAATTAAATTAATATTTAATTCATATAAATAGTTATTTCTATCACATTCTTCTATTGCCTACTTATCTAGGTATTCATTATCACTTGACTCAAGATCTATTTCAACCAATCACTTATAAACTGATTCAATATTTGATCATCCCCACGAAGAGACTTTCTATCATAACTAGTCAGTTATCTAGTTAAGACTCTTATGCATGAACATATTTATTAATTAAATATATTTATTTAATTAATTAATTCATGTGTGCATTCGAACATATCGTTTTCCAAGTTCTATCTTTATCCTTTTCATTCAAACATTATTCTTTTAATTTTTGAATACTTTCAACTAGAGATTAAATTTATTTAATCTTGATCTCTATTCTTCAAATTTTTGAACAGTCTCAACACAAGATTAAGTTATTATTTAATTTAATCTCTGTCATGCATAATTTTTCAACTCGTTTTCTAACTGACACAAATCTCACATCACATGACATTCATCAATCTCAATCATTGATCTCTCTTTCAAATCTGAGTCGATCATTCGAAAACCTGTTTTCTATAAATTGACCGACCTTTGTCATTATTCCTCCTCTTGAAATCGATATACTTTTGGAAGTAACTCGTAATATTTGATATTTTTCTATAATCACATACACATTTAGGCTATACTTGCACACTTATTGAAAACATGAGGGCAATTATACTATAAAAGGCAAAATGGAGAAGGGCAATGGAGATAATTCGAAGGAGTGGACAAATATTCGATTAGAACATTTCATGTTTACTTCTTTGTCCTTTGTTGTTTAATGTAGGTTATATCTATGTTATATTTCTTTAACTAGTTTTCTTTCTAGATATTTTCCCTATGTTACATTTGGTGAACCCGATATGAAGACATTCAATCTTCGCAAATCCTTAGGATTTTTATTTTTATGTTTTTTGCAAGTATCTTACAAAATGATGCGTTTGATTTTACAAACCTCAACTGATAAATCCTGAGATGCATTTGAAAAAATTTGATGCATCTATGGCTTTCTGCGATGCAACTGACTGATGAAAACTATGATGCATTTGCAACTTTAAACAACACATCTGACTGGTAATATTTTTGAGTTTGAGATTTCTAGTTTTTTAATTTTTCTTTTCATTTTTGTTTTAGCTAATGTTTGATTTGCAGTGTGTGACTAGGAGGCTAACATAGTTTTTGCAGGACGTAGCGTAGAAGACATAAACATCAAAACTTATTTTCTGCAGGATGAGCGATGAAGACAAAAAAAAAACTACTAAAATCATTTTCTTGCAGAACCATAGATGAAGACAGAGGAATAAAAATACTAACGAATTGCATGCAGAACCTATGTCGAAGGATTTAAATTGTAAAAATAACATTTTATTTGGTAGATTACTAAATTTTCATTTGGATTAAAAATAACCATTGTCTACTATGTTTGGTGTGAAAGTAAATTTGTGTTAATACCCTCACAATTTGGTATATCGAAGTATCCTCTCCCCTTGCACATTCGTGCGATCCTCGGTGCAAGAGAACCAGTTACCAACTCTAGAATTTGGGCCTATCTTGGTGAGAAAAATTACTCACCCCAAGACAACTCAGACTAGTAGCACGCTAAACCCAAGCGACTTCCAACCGGTATATAAAAGTGGGTTCTTGGGGAAAGCCCAAGAATCACGAGTATTGTTCCGACAAGAAGGGAAACAATGGTATCTCACCACATGGATGATACGCCATGAATGAAATTCTTGAATAAAAAACCTTTGTTGTAATTAAGCCAAAATTCTAATCTATTTATTGGTTCAACAGATCGGACTTGTGAAGTCATCTCATATATTTAAGGTTCATTGTAGAGATGAGAAGCATGCCATGGGGATTTCATGGGTACTATCGCTTGGCTACCCTGAGAAGTGTGTGTCATGGAGGGGAGCCAGTGGGGTCAAGCTACTAATCATCCACCTTGAATATACATAGTTGGGGAAACCCAAGTGAGAACTCAGTAAATATTGTCCATCACAACCTTAGGATTGTACTTGTTTTCATGATCGTCGAACTAAAAATACATTGTCTTCTGATTGTTTTCTTAAATTGCCAAAATTTGATCATGAAATTGAGTCAGTCATAAAATTTTCATCAGAACACTGCATGTGTAATTACAAGTCACATCTGAGAAACCGAACATCGCATGTGTCATTATGAGTCACAAGTGTTTAATAGAAAACCACATGTGTCTGTCAACAAATTTAGTCCTCAAAAATATTAGATTCTGAGTCACATCTGAATACTTAGTCGTATTCGCCATTATGAGTCGCATCTGTTAAAAGTTAAACCACATCTATCTGCATAAGTCACATTTGTATTTCAAAAACCCATACTAGATTTCATCAGTTACATCGCATCTGAAACCTGAAACACATCTGTAAATTTTTGCAACACATTTGAAACCAAAACCATAATTGATTGTCAACAAAAATCTAAAACTTGCGATAACAGAGTCCGAAAACAAACTTTCATTTAACCTTTATTTTTTATTAGTTAACCTTGGACAAAAATTGAAAACTTGCTCAAAAACCTTGCATTGTTGAAGTGTCATTCAAGTTTTAGAAATAGGCGTCTTAGTTGCAAAAATTAGGTACCATCATAAGAATTTGCATATCTTAGAATAAGTCATTCTTCCGTATTATGGAGAAATTCATGTTTCAATAGTCTAAGTCATTGAAAGTAGTCACTTTTTTCTTACTAGTGAATCCTTCCAGCTCATTAATCTAGTTTGGAAATTTCACCTTGTCATTTGGTCCTTGTCTTACATCAATTTCCTTGATAAAGTTAAGTCGTAGCCTTGTTTAATCCATAAAGTGGTAGGAATTATCCTTATAGAATCATTTTTTGTCATAGTCTATTTTGTATATTGTCATCCTAGCATACTTCATTTTAGACATTAATTATTTGCCAAGAAAATACCAAAAACATAGAAATAGAACATATCATTTCTATATGTAGTTTTTCATTTCCCTATTTTGAGCAACATTTTCATGGTTGAAACAAGGTCTAAGAAGAAACATAGAGAGATGATAGATCCACAAGACTTCATCAATCCTTTTATAAATCAACCATCAGGAAAAGAGAGACCACACAAAGATTTTCTTGAAAAACATGTCACTAGAGACACACATGGAAACTTTTATGTAGAATATGTAGATGCTGCAATTCAAGATCTTTAATTTGCATCCTTTATGGATGAGTGTTTCGCAAATGATCCTCAAAGATATCTGGAAAAGCTTCTAGTAGAAGGTGCCACACTACCACCTGGATTTGACATTCACACCTTAAAACCAACATCTACTCAACCAACACAAATAGTGACATCAAGTGTCTCTATTCCTCAAATTATCACAACAATACCGACTGGCATACCTACTCAAACATCATCAATTGTAAACACAACCCCATTCAATATAACACAAGGTTTACAATTCACTATGGGAGCATCTTCATCAAACCCCTTTGGCACAAACACCACTGGTAAAAGACCCAAAGTTGGCATGAACACAACACAAGATATACCTCATATCAACACCAAAACTACCATTCCACACATAAGGGCTACATAAACAAGACATTTTCCTACATCAAATCAAAACATTCAAGCACTTGCCAAATCATAATCCATCTCAAAATATTGCATTTCAGAACACTTACATTGATCCTAATAATGCAACCAACATGACATTGACACGGGTAGATGTTCTGCAAAATCAAATTCAAATCCTTCAACATCAAATGGATAATATGTCTATGTCAGGAAAACATACTATCTTAGTGCAATATTTATGTCCATGTCCTTTTGACAAAGCGTTATACATGACATCCTTCCCACATGGATACATTATACTAAATTTTCCTAAGTATAATGGGAAGAGGAATCCTTTGGAACACATTAGAGAATTTTCTACAACATGCATGGACATCTTGTATGACCCTACATACCTTATGAGACTCTTTCCGTGAACCCTTGTTGGGATAGCATCGGAATGGTTCTCTAAACTACCATATGGAATAAAATCATGAGGCGAACTAGCTGAGAAATTTGTGGAACACTTTTCCTTTAACATAGAAAATTAGATCACAATAGTTACCTTGTGTCATACCACATAGGGAGACGGCAAAAACTTCACCACTTTCTTTCAGAGATGGAGTATTTTAGCTAGTTGATGTCCAGTTGAGATACCAAAAAAACAAAAGGTCACAATATTCATCCAAAACTGTGAAATGACTTAAGAGTGCATTATTGTACCTCTTTCCTAGACTTGGTGCAAAAAGGAATAATACTTGAAAAAGGGCCTTATTGACAAAGGAGAATTTAAAATACCAAGAAGGAATCCAGTTGTTCAACACCAAAATCCTCCCAATGATAGAAACAAGTTTTGGTCCAGGAACAAAAATGCAACAAATGACTGTATCGTGGATGCTAAGACCCTACATCCAGGACCTATCATCACACTTAGAGGCTACACTCCCTCTCAAGAATTGACCTATAATCATGATCAAATGACCAACTTTTCTCAAAATTCACAACAACGACCACAAAGGAGATTTCCAAAATGTGAATTTACACCCTTTGGGGAGCCAATCGAGACAGTTTACAAAGATTTTCTTAAACATAAACTCACACAACCTTTGGAACCAAAATAGTACGATCTTGGATAGTTTAAAAATTCATGGTGGGATGATAATTCCTATTGTGAGTACCATCAAACAAAGGGATATAACCTACAATAGTGCATCCAATTGAAAATTATCATACAAGATTTTATTGAAGACGGAACTATAGAAGTCAATGGATAAAAACATACTAGAAATAGTGATCACAAGGTCTTCATGGATCCATTACTTGACCATGCAAAGGGAAAAGCCTCTAGTTTGGGTACTAATAATAATACCTCAACCAATTACACCAATGCCAAATACAACTATAAACCAAGTATGATCATCAATCATATCCGAGCTGCTAATGAAAATATCCATACCATTACCATAAAGAAGAATCATGAATGTGTTGTAAATACACGTAGAACTAAGATAACCCTTCAAGGACCTGCATCGAAAACACAACCATAGTCTTCCAAGCCTAAGTATGACTTACTTGATTAGTTAGGGAACAAATATCGATCCTAGAAATATTGACCTTATCACCAGATCATCAAGCCATTCTCGATAAAGCCTTACAAAGCACAATAGTCCCTAACAACTTAGATTTCAATCATTTCAAATAAATTGTAGGATACTTAACAAATTCCCATCATGCCACATTCTCTCAATAGGATTATTCAATTGATAAAACTGATCATAATGACCCACTACATCTTGAAGTTCTTGTCCATCAAACCAAAGTCAAACAAGACTTGGTAGACAAAGGAGCAGGGTTGAACCTTTGCACCTTGAAATTGGTTAAGGCACTAAGTTTGTCAGAATCATGCATCGACACCACCAAGATTATAGTCATTAAGGCTTATGATCATGAGGAAAGATCATCTAAGGGAGTTTTAACACTCCCTATCAGGATCGACCCTACAGTTATGGACACTAGTTTCTAAGTCTTGGATCTCACCCTTCCCTATAATATTTTGTTGGGTGGACCTTGGATACACACTATGAAATTCATACCTTCCACTTATCATCAGTGCCTTAAATTCCTGTATAATGGCACAAAGATCACAATTGATGGTGATCCAAATCCTTTCCAATATTGCACAAGTCTACAAAAAATACCACAACGATAGGTCCTAGTTAATCAAGAGGCCTCATCCTCCACCTTATCCCTATACGTTGATCCATCAACACTGTCCAAGTCCATTGCATCACAACCACCATCATCCACTCCTAAGGTCAAGATCCAAGATAAGGGCTATGGATAATATAACATGAAAGAATCCTATTGTGCTAGTTAGTTGATTCCTCCTAAGTCATACAGGTTACCTACAACAGATAGGAAACAAACAGTTGTCACAATACATGTCCCTCCTATGATGAAATTCACAAAATGGGGAGAGTTAAGTAAATAAGTTATGGACCAATAATATGTCACCTCCTATTTATATATTGAAGACTTTGAAAACCCTCCACCATCTATTCAAATATCTAAGGATCAATATGGAAAAGGCTTCATGATAATGCAAAGCGAAGTATATGAAAAACATAGTGGTTTGGGGCTACATCAAAATGGAAGGACTAAACCAATATTTGTCTCACAAATACCAAAGGGCCTATGACTAGGGTTCCAACTGATTAGAATTGGTATTCCTAGTACTTCGTTACTATTACAAGAGGAAGTAAGTTCTTTTCAGGACATCGAGACATCCCATGAACCATTTGACCCATTCTACTGTGACTCCCCTGACTCAAATGAATATGAATGGGATTACCTTTCCTCTACCAACATGATGGACCTAGACAAGCTATTTGGAAAACTTGATAAAATGATAAAACCCTCATCAAATCCATCTAGCCCCTATCCTAAAAATTCCTTTTCAAAGGAAGAATGGCTTAAGCATTATTATTGGGAAAACCTTGATCCTACCACTTGGGAACCTAACAAAGCATCTTCTGACAACCTATCCCTTGTGATAGTCCCACATTAGAGTTTACCTGTCCCTAGGAAAAAGAACAAGGAGTTAGTTCAAAAATTATGCGACCATGTCAACCACTCTATTTTTACCTTTTCAACTGCCACATTTGATAAGTTTGATGATGACATGCCCCTCATATATCCCCAACTTATCGATTGGGATCAACAAGGTACACCCATCTTAGACATGTTTGAAAATGACAAAGTGATAGCTGATTTCATGGGACTACAAGAAGGCATACCTAAAGGGGATCATAAAGCTAGTTTTACCATAGACTTGGATCACATGGCATATTTTGGGGAGTCTATTCACACCTCTAGTCACAAAAGTGACAATAAAAAGAAAAACAATGAAAAATATTAAAATGATAAGTCCCTAGGCAAAAACCGAAAGGTGCCTTTGGACGATGAAATAGTAAAAATAAAGGATGCATCTGAAGGCAAAAACCTCTCGGAGGCACCTAAGGATGGAGGTTTGAACATTCTCCTAGTTGTTTAAGAAAGGTCACCCATGTTAGTTGAAGAATCTATTGAGATCAACATAAACACTAAAGAAAACCCTCAGGTAATATACTTTGCAACATCCTTGACAAAGACAGAAAAACCAAAGTTTCAAGACTTCTTTACAAAAATACAGATAAAATTTGCATGGTCATATGCTGACATGTCTTGCCTAGATCTAGACCTTATATTGCATCATCTACTATTACAACTAGGAATTAAGCCCGCCAAACAAAAGTTAAGGAAAATGCATCCACAAATTGCTCTACTAGTCAAAGATAAACTTAAGAAATTATTGGATGTCAGACTCATCAAACATATAGACTATGCAGACTAGATTTCAAATATTGTGCCAATAACTAAACTGTTTGGGAGCATCTTCATTTGTAAAAAGTTCAGATATATCATCAAGGCATGTCCTAAGGATGATTTACCTTTACCAAACTTTAACATGATAGTGGACCTTACATCAGGATATGAGATGCTATCCCTCATGGATGGTTTCTCTAGGTATAATCAAATCAAAATCATAGTTGAGGACCAACATAAGATAGCTTTCACATTCCCATGAAGAACATATTGCTAGAATGTTATGCCTTTCTGGCTCAAAATTGCAGGAGCTACATTTCAACGTACAATGGTGACTATTTTCCGTGACCTTGTACATACTCTCATGGAAGAAATTGTTGATGATCTAATAGCTAAGTCATTAACAAGAGTAGACCATTTGAAATTCCTAGACAAGATATTCCAAAGGCTAGAAAATTACAAAGTAAGGATAAATCCAAAACATGTGTCTTTGGCGTAAAATCAGGGAAACTTCTAGGATATATCATATCTAGAAGAGGCATTGAAGTAGACCCAACAAAGGAAAAAGCTATAATAGGCATGCCGACACCAGCCAATATTGGCCAACTAAGAACACTACAAGGGAGACTAAAGTCTATTAGATGCTTCATAGTACAATTAGCAGACAAGATACATCTATTTCAAAATTTTCTCAAGAAAGGGGTACCATTCGTATGGACACCCAAATGCCAAGAATCTTTCCAAAAGATCAAGGAATATCTACTTACACTAGCTGTGTTAATTCCACCTACAAATGGAAGACCTTTGATACTTTATATATCGGAAACTCAGTCAGAACTAGGAGCCTTAGTTGCACAAAACAATGATGAAGTTCATGAAAGGGAAGTATACTATATCAGTCATACATTGGTGGGATATGAACTAAAATATAGTAGCATAGAATGTGTTTGTCTTGCAGTAGTTTTTTCTACTCAAAAACTTAGGCACTACATGCTAAACCGCCAAACCATGTTGGTCACCAAGATAGATCCTCTGAAATATCTCCTAAGTAAACTATTCTTACAGGCTGATTGGCCAAATGGGTAATGATAATTAGTGAATATGACATCTAGTATGCCAAAAAAAAGGCTATAAAAGGGTAGGTTATTGTAGATCAGTTCGCAAATGCACCAATTAAGGTTGACCATCCTTTAGTGGCATATTTTCCTTATGAGTTCATCTTCAAATTTGACACTAGAACCAAATGGAAATTATACTTTGACGAGTCACATACTAATCGTGGTTTAGGAGAAGGCATACTATTTGTTACACCTCAAGGCGACACTATTCCCAAATCATTTAGAATTGCTTTTCCTTGCACAAAACAAATAGCAAAATATGAAGCCCTTGTGATAGGATTAAGAATGGAAGCCCAATGGAAGATCAAGAGTTTACATGTTTATGGGGATTCTCAACTTGTATTCCGGCAAGTCAATGACGAGTATGAAACTAAAGATGAAAAAATTGCCCCCTACAAGCACATGGCCGATAGTTTTAAGAAGTACTTTGATAACTTCACCTTTCAACAAGTACCTCACATTCAAAACAGGGTAGCAGATGCTAGGGAAACCATTGGTTCATTAGTGGATATACCTAGCAATGTGTCTAAATTTGGTTTTTTGGTAGAACAACTTTTGGTCCCTACCTATGACATCCCAGATTTTGCGATGGTCTGTATGATTTTTTTTCCTACTTCCCCATGGTACAAGGACATATACGACTACCTAAATGCCTAAATATTACCCTAAAAATTGTCAAATAACCAATGTAGAACCTTTATCAGTAAGTCTACCAAATATACCATCATCAAAGATACCCTTTATAGACGTACCTTATATAATACCTTATTGAGATGTCTCGATGTTGAAGAAGAACAAGAAACCTTACATGTGATACATGAAGGTATATGTGGATCCCATTCTAGTGGTCCTACCTTAGCCAAGAAGATTATGAGACTAGGTTATTATTGACCTACTATGGAAAAGGACTCATATATCTTCATCAAGAAATATCGACAGTGTCAGATACACGGAGACTTGATACATGTTCCAACACAAGAGCTTCATCTGATAACTTCACCATGAAATTTTTCCCAATGGGCACTTGACCTCATATGTAAGATACACCCTCCATCTTCCAATGGCCATAAGTTCATCATAATCACGACTGAATACTTCACCAAGTGGATTGAGGCTATTCCTATGAAATATATTCCTGACACTCAAATTTCCAAGTTTATCCTAAATTACATCATTTGTCAGTATGTGTACCTCAATCCATCATCATAGACAATGGTCATCCATTAAAAAACCAAGAATTTTTCCATCTCTATGAATAATTCCATATCCAACATCATTTTTCCACCCCATATTATCCACAAGGTAATAGCCAAGCAGAGGCATCTAATAAAAAATCATCAGAAATCTCAAAAATATTGTCAATGATGTTGGTCATGATTGGTATTTATAGCTTAATCTCACCCTATGGGATTTTCACACAAGCATCTGCACTCCCACTGGTTCCACTCCATATTCTTTGGTATTCAGTTCTAAAGCTATCTTACCTATTGAGGTTGAAATTCCTTCCCTAAGGGTATCATTGAAAGGTCATATTGATGATGAAGAGTATCATGTATCTAGATTGCATGAGTTAGAATTCCTAGATGAACAAAGAAAAAAGTAATTAGATCATCTTCAAGGATATTAGAATTGTCTTTGTCACTGCTATAATAGGAAATTTTTGAATTGACACTTTGACATTGGTGACTTGGTCCTAATGGAGAACCCGAAGAATCAAGCTAAAAGAGAAAAACTAGGCAAGTTTGAACCTAACTGGTTAGGGCCTTACATAATAACATAATATTTCTGATCAGGAGCATATCAAATTTCTACCTCTGAAGTAGAACCACTTTTATCACCAATCAATAGCCTTCATCTGAAGAGGTTCTATGCATAGCTTCTGAGAACCATCTTAATCTAAAAAATATAAGAAAATAGAAAAAAAAAAATGTTACCTTGATGAAAACCTGGCAAACAGGTCTCTTTGTAACACCAAAATAAATTTAAAAATTAATAAATAGTAAAGAGAAATAATTCATCCAATAGTGAGAACCACTTCAGTGGCACTATGGATAAGTACCATGGTGAAAACCTAAAAAATAGGCACCATGTGTAGTCGACTTCTCTCCTTTGTCTACCATCATTCCAATCAGAATTTTTCTACTCTCACCCATAATAAATGGTTAACTTATCCATTACTTGGAACGATTGACATCAAGTCCACTTCATATCCCCACTCCATCCAATAGGTCTTATACCCAACTAGGGGAAATTCCTTGATCTATGTTATTTAGAACTTGTACATAACATCCCAATATCAAAAAATGTCTTGAAAAAGCTCAAAAACATTAGAAAATGTCTTGAAAAATAAAAAAATCATAAAACCTCAAAAACGACAAAAAAATCAAAACATGCAAAAATCCCAAAACCAAAGTCAGAGTTAGTTGTGTCAAGTCATTCGTAGACATAGTTGAACTATGTTGCCTCAATGACTAGATGTAGGAAAGGCCATCTATCAATGTTCCCCTAAGGCATTAGGTCCATCTTTCTAGTTTTGTCACGTCTTACACATAAAAATCATGACTCATTCTTTGTACATGTCAAATTCATTGGTCATGTCGAAGTACAAGGTCTCTGCATGTATAACGTAGGCAAGGTCATCAATCGATGAGCCCCCGAGGCCACACTAGGTCAGTCCATTAGGGTTTATCACATTCATTATCACACATGTCATATCATCAAGTTAAGTACATATTTTTAGTTACTTATGTCAGTCAAATTTAGTTGAACTACGAGATCTCTGCATGTATAAAATAGGCAAGGCCATCAATCAATGAGCCCCCGAGGCCGCACTAGGTCACTCCTTTAGGGTACATCATGTTGGATCAACATAATTCATACACTGTCAACACACACACTCATAATAGTCAAAACATTAAGACAAGTCACACATCAAGAAGACAAACAAGTCAAACTGTCATCAAGTCAAAATCAACCACATTGTCACAATGATCAACTTATGTCTTATACAAGATATGTCTTTCTTGACAATAGACATTATCATTTATCATAGACTTATGCAACTTGTCTCATCAACAACATTAGGCTGAAAATATTATATGACACGTGTCTTTCTGAAGCCAAGTTTTGTCATGCCTTACACAATAGTCACAAAGTCAAAACCAGAATTAAATGTCTTATATGGTATGTGTCATCCCTGACATCAGGTTATGTCAAACAATCAAAAAATCACACACAATCAAATTTTGGCATATACTTTTATTGGTTTTTGACATTATCACTTATTTTGTCTTATATTTTTATGGATTTGTATTTGAGTCCAGTTACTAGCTTTCTCAAGGATGTCCAGTGAAGGATTTAGAGAAGCAATGATGTCTCGGGACTATTTTTATTTGACTGTTGTCTTCCAACTGTCTTTTAACTTTTTATTTTGAGTCATGTTACTAGTTTCCTCAAGGATGTTCCATGAAGGATTTAGAGGAGCAATGACATCTCATGACCCATCTTTTATTTGTTTGTTGTATGTAGTTTGTCTGGACAAAAATACGGGGGCATTTTTTCCCTTAGTATGAGCCAAGACACTCCTTGTCTATGACTATCTATTTTTTCAAGTGGATGAATTTGTACACTATAGTCTATCTCATATCATGGTGTGTACTATTCATTTGTGTCATGTCCTACCCAATGATGATTTAATGCAAGGCTTAGTATATATATGGAAAAATATTGAAGATTATAGGTGCTTCAAATAACCATTTTTTTTTCATACTAAACTTTTAAATTATCCACGATACCATTTCTTCTATCCTACATAATGACGAAGTCCTATGACACACAAAAAATTATATAATCTGCATATGCATACATTTTACAACCATTATGTAAACATTGTCATATGTCTATATATAGTACACCATATAGTTATGCTTCATTTTAAACAAATACAATCAAATAGGCATATCCATCACATTTAGATAATCATGACATACATATATTTACTAATCATATTATATCTAGAAAATCATGGCATAATAGGCATTCAATTATCATAAGGTCCAATAACGAAAACATTATATGTACATAAAAATTGTAAACATGTAGATAGCATTGTATATATAAACATTACATTGCTTCTCATAATCATAAAGTACATACATCCATCATCAAATAAAATCAACATCACATCATAGGCTACATTAACACATCATAATGTAGAAATGATCATCCATAACATGTACATATCAGATAGACAATAACATATCATATAGAACATAGTCATATAGGAAAAGACTACATAATCATAAATAGAATTGCATATCATAGGAAACACCACCAAAAATGATATATATATTTATCGCTCAAAATAACATGTGTCACAATACAATGTCAGAATGTATCAATAAATAAAAAGGAGCTTGCAAGATCTATGATCAAAATGTAATGTCTCAATAAATAAAAATACATGTCCCTATTCGGAAATCCCACTACTCCCACATGGAGATTGTGTAGATGGCTGATGTTGGGAATCAGATGACCTGTGTGAAGAGCAGGGCTTTCCATATGGTCTTGATCTGTGAGGCCCCTCAACTCCCTCTATACTCACTATCCTAGTCTAAGTATTGCTCTATGATCTACTACTATGTGCCTGAGAAAAAATTGGAGCTCGTCTCTCAGGAGGAACCACTGACTCTAACAGATCCTTGTAACATGATGCTCTCTCCACATCCCTAACTAACTCTCAAGAAAAACCATCAGACAAACCACTGCAGAGACATTTGATCTCAGTAAAATTATTCTTTGTCTCCTACCTCTGGTCCACTACCTGATCCCTCTCCAAGAGAGCACTATCCCTCTCCATCTTCATGGCATCCCGCTCTGTAGTAAGCACCCTCACCCTCTCCTCCAGGGACTCCACAACACTATCTCTAGGAGCCTCCTCATCCTATCCCCGCCTCCCCTCTACAATCCCATCTTGGAGCTCCCTCTCCATCTTCATGGCATCCCACTCTGTAGTAAGCACCCTCACCCTCTCCTCTAGGAACTCCACAAAACTATCTCTAGGAGCCTCCTCATCCTATCCCTGCCTCCCCTCTACAATCCTATCCTGGAGCTCCCTCTCCTGCTCCCTCATCACTACCTCCTCCTCATCATCATCAACTCCATATCCTTCCAGAATCTCAAGGACATCAATATCCATGTCCTCCCTCCCAACCTCTGCCTCCACATGCTCCTCTGCTCTTGCCCCCTCAGTAGCATGTTGCCCTCCAATCTCAGCCTCTCTACCATCACCAAGATCTGGCATGGGTATGTCCTCAACCTCCACCTCTGCCTTGCAGATAGGTGATAGTCCACCTACTTGACCCCCTCTCCTCCCTCATCAACCTCATCTACCACCTCTATCACCACCACCTCTGCCATCATCCCCACCTCCTTTGTCAACCCTGCCACCACCCCTACCTCTGCACTGACCTCTACGACCTATCTCCTATCTCTCTACTGGTGTTGGCTGATCTAGATGTATATATGACACAGGATGATGCACTGCCCACCAGGTATCATAGAAAAATGTGGTCCCTAGATCCGATACTCCACTACTCCATCCCCACTAAATAGGTTGCAATGCCTAAATATTTTCCTCCGTTGTCACCACCAGTATCATGGGCCCCTACAATGGAACCTCTCTAGAAGACCGATCAAACTCAGCTCGAGCTTGAGGCTCATCTTGAACCTCTCTGAACTATCTCAACACACAATCTGGAAGGTGTCTCTCAATAATGTGAACACTATAAACAATCCTCCCAATAAGATATTGTGTCTACTGACAAAAAGGCAAGTGTTTATCCTCATCCGACCAATGACCAAAATCCATATATCGTCTCCATGTGAACTAAACTAATGTGTCCAATGCATGTCTCCAATATTTAGTATCTCCAACATGGCTTTGTGTAATGTTTCCCGCATAATGGAAAAAATAAGGGGGTCTAGCATCCTGCTCACTAATAACTGGGGGATGAAACACATCAATGTTTTCCCACACCCAGATCATGGGAAGAGTAGTGCCACAGCTCATCGATTGCGCATCTTTGTAAGCTATATCATGAAGATGGAAATATAACATGCCTAATAAGTAGGGTCCCCAAGCATAAATAACCTCCCTCTCTAGCATGCCAACTAACATCTCCCCCCACCCGATAGGAAATCCATGACCTTGATGGTTAGGAAGAACTATGTCAGCTATCAATGTACATAACATACTATTTATCCTCTTGTATCTATTAGCCAAAACCTACCATCTAATCTCATAATGCTCTATCCCTAACCTCCTAATATCATCATATACATAGAATCTAGTAATCTCACTATATCCCCTCTATGTATCATACACAACTCTCTCTCCTCTAATTGACAACCTCAAAATCCTATATACATCCTCCAATGTAACAGTTTCCTCTCCAGTAGGAAAATGAAATGAGGAGGTCTTTGAATGCCACCTCTCACATAGAGCAGTAAGCATACCTCTATTTGCCCAAATAGTGGGCATGGTACATACATGATGTAAACCTAATCTCCACAACATCTGTGTCTCTCCACTCTATAGCTGATCTCTAAGCTCATATGTCTCTGGTCATGACTCCCAGGTATAGATCGGATCTAATACAACTTGCAAAAGGCATTAAATATTGTGTCAGACAATAAATCATTCATCTTTCCATCAATTTTTTTTCAAAAGTTTGACAGTTAGATGTGTCATTTCAAAAACATATGCGGTGCACAATATCAAATGTGTCATTCTAAATAGAAAATGTGGTGCATAATAACACATGCATCGTACAATCATGCATATGCATTTCACAAACCCAAATGCGTCACAAAATCAAGACATCTCTATATCAAAAAAATGCCTCACATTTTCTACAAATGTGGTGCATATTATTGGCCTATCTATTATGCAAATGTGTCTCATAATCCTATATGTGACTATATTAACCTCGTATGCGATGCATAACTACACATGCGATGCATAAATTATCAATTGTGTTTAATGCCTAAATGACCAAGATTCTGCCTAGACGTGTTTTCACATATACGTTGTTTCGTGAGAAAATGTATCGCATACGAATGCATATGCGTTGAACTACAAGTGATGCATCTGTTAATTAAACTTTACATGCCTAGAAAAATGTGCAAAACAAAATTTCAAAAGATCATTCAAGGGTACATACCGGGGGTCTCGCGTCGGTAGGATGTCTAAAGGTCTGGATCATGTATCCGCAATGATCTGTGTAGGAAATTGGAGACATTTTTGGTAAGGGCTCAGATTAGAATTCACTATTCTTCAATTCTTTAGGGTGCAAATGATTTGATTTTCACCCCAATTTCTATTTATACCTAGGGTTTAGAGTGGCATTTCTTCTAACTTTTTCTATTGGCCACATAAATTTTCATCTTCAATCAACACGTACACGAACCTAACACCTCCAAATTCATTTTCCTCAACTCCACTACATTTTTGGCTATCAAATTGACTTATCGGGACTATTTCCAATTTTTTTGGAATTTTTCAAAAAATCATCAATTTTCCCAAGGGGGAATACCCTAACCTATTTCATACTGGGGCATAAGTAGGGCATGTTTTAATCAATTTTTCTTTGACACAATGCCAAAATGATATTGTATCAAAGAGGGGAAAATTGTAGACATTGAAAACTAGTCTAGGCCCACGAGAACCATTTTTGACATAATTTTTAATGTCCATGGTCACAATTAAATAATGTTAGTTATTTAATTATTTCCTATACACATATTTCTTATATTAATTAAATAACCTTAATTATTTAATTAATTCATTATGACCCTTATTCAAATTTGATTAATTAAATAAATCTTATTTATTTAATTACATCGCTAATTAATTAATTGTCTTTCTGAATTAAATAATTTATTATTTAAATTACCTTTTATCATATTTCGACTATAATTGAATATTCATTTTGAATTATTTAATTTTTCAATTAACCTTTTCAAACAATCAATTAAATAAATCATCATTTATTTAATTAAATCTTTCAATTTCGAATGTTGAATTAAATAAACATTTAATTCATAGAAATAGTTATTTTTATCACATTCTTATATCGCCTACTTATCTAGGTATTCATTCTCACTTGACTCAAGATATATTTCAATCAATTAGTTATCTTCTAATTCAAAATCTGATCATCCCTGTGAAGAGACTTTTTCTCATAATGAGTTAGTTATCTAGTTAAGACTCTTATACATGAACATATTTATTAATTAAATATATTTATTTAATTAATTAATTCATGTGTGCATTCGAACAGATCATTTTCCAAGTTCTATCTTTATCCTTTTAATTCAAAAATTATTCTTCTAATTTTTGAATACTTTCAACTAGATATTAAATCATTTATTTAATCTTGATCTCTATTCTTCAAATTTTCGAACACTCTCAACACAAGATTAAATTATTATTTAATTTAATCTTTGTCATGTAGACTTTTCCAACTCGTGTTCTAACTGATACAAATCTCACATCACATGAAATTCATCAATATCGATCATTGATCTCTCTTTTGAATTTGAGTCAATCATTCAAAAACCTGTTTTCTATAAATTGACTGACCTTTGTCATTATTTCTCCTCTTGAAATTGATAGACTTTTGGAAATATCTCATAATATTTGATATTTTTTTATAATCACATACACGTTTAGGCTATACTTGCACACTTATTAAAAATTTGAGGGCAATTATACTACAGAAGGAAAAATGGAGAGAATTCGAAGGAGTGGATAGATATTCGGTGAGAATGCTTCATGTTTATTGCTTTGTGCTTTATTGTTTAATGTAGGTTAGATTTATGCTATATTACTTTAACTATTTTTCTTTCTAGCTATTTTCCCTATGTTACACATTCCACCATGATGATTTTACTTTGGGTTCAAAACATCAGGCATCAGGTAAAGTAATAATATTTTCCGCAATAAGCTCCCTCAATGCGGATTCATATGATTGACCCAAAGGTGCAAACTTTCTGTGGTTATTCAATGTTTGATAGGGTAGGGTCTTGGATGATGATGTTTTATTTTTTTGAGTACTACCTGGGTTGGTATTTTGGTTGTTGTTTTGATGGGTATTTTGGGTGGCCTTTTGATTGGTATTCGAGCAACTTCCTGACAAATTGAAGACTGGTTTAGCATTGTGGATTTCAGCAAAGGTATCATTGTCATTATTTTTGTACTTTTTCCAAGACTTTGGTTTATCATTGTTGGAGGAATTAGATGAACTATTTTTGTTATAGATTTTCAAAATTCCTCATTTGACTAAAGCCTCCTCAATCTTGATCCCATTTTCAATCAATTTCTCAAAAGTTGGAGGGAATCATAAGTCAAGTCTATAACTCATGTCAACATTCAAGTTATCAATGAACACCTATATCTTCTCTTTTTCCAGTATGGTTCAGGGATACCTTGCGAATAATATTCTCCATATTTGTAAAAATATGAGGAATGATTCTCCTTTCTTTTGTTTCACATTACAAAGCTCTTTCATCGTGATCTCATGTTGGATATTATATGAATATTGGGTAATGGACTTGTTTACCAATTCCTCAAAATATTTGACCACCGATGGTAATTGTGAGAACCCTTTCATGCATTTCCCTCCCAAACCACATGATAATAATCTCATCAAATATGTATCCTCATGGGAAAATTCAAGACTCATCATTCAGAATTCCCTTACGTGATCTATTGGATCAGTTTTTCCATTGTACTTCTCATTTTTGGGAAATGGTATCATGTTGAAACTTTGATCAAATGGGTAGGGACATATATCTTGTATGGAGTATCTCTTAGTAGTCTCATTTTGCATGTTTTTCATTTTTTGTTTCAAAATGTCCATGGGATCATTGGTTTTTACTTCATTGCTTGATTCAATTTGTGTCTTAGTTTCTATTTTCTTAGGATTTCTTTTCAATTTTGTAACATCAAAATCATCAAGTATCTTGACTCCTTTGTTTGCTAACATCAAAAGGTATCTTTCCCCATCCTTTTCAAAAACCTTTTCTAAGAATTTATATAAATTCGGATCTTGTTGGGCATGTTGAACATCTTCTTCATTTACATCATCAGTTTCAGTTGAATTGATATTATGAAAGGGTTTTTCTTCTTGTTCAACCATGGTATCTTGGGTTTCAATTTATTTTTCTTTAAGTTTCAGATTTTGGGATCTTGTTTGGACAGGCATACAAGTTATGATGATGTTCTAAACATTTGACCAAAGTTTGGGAGTACCAAAAGGATTGGTTAAAATCTGATTAAGAAAGCTTTACTTTGAGATGAAGGATGATGAATCCTGATGGAGGATGATAAATCCTGATGGTGAAATGTAACTGCTAAATCAAAAATTGATGTGATGAAAAGGCACTTTTGGATGTTTGATAAAAGATTAGATGATGGATTTTCACTTGAAAATTTTGGTTTCAACAAGATTGAGCTCTATTGTATCAATTGATTGGGACAATTGGAATATTGTATTGCTAATTGAGGAATGAAAGAATGGCGAATGGGCTGACTATGATTATTCCTTTGTGGAAGAGGTCTTCGTTGATAATAAGCTTGTGAAGATAAAGGCTCTAAAGAAATATCATCAATATATACTCTATCAAAGTGGTGATACCTATGGATGAAGGTTCAATAATCAAGCAAGACCTTCCTACTTTGATACAAGCAACGTCTCCTTTTCAAAAGTTTCTTATAACCAAGTTGCTTCTTTGGTTTCTTGATTCTTTTGGTAAGGGATTTCTTGAAAATTTTGGTTGATTTCCAATCCCTTAACATCATATTTAGGACAATGAAAATATGTTGGTTGAGAGGGGATATCCAAACTGGATGTTGATCCATAGAAAGGAGGTCAAATTTAGGCCTATATTTGAAGATTTACTAGATGTGTTGAAATAGTACCGAGATGCACTTAAACTCAGATGCACTATGGAATGGTATGGATGCATTGCAAAAAAGTTTGTATGTGCTAGAAAAGAGTATGGATGTGCTATGGAAAGGTTTGAATAGCTACAGGATTCAATGAATGTGCTGAAAGAGTATATGATGGGATATGAACGGGATGTACAAAAACAACAAATGAATGTGCTGGAATATTCTATGAATGCACTGTGGCAGTCAATGGATGTGCTGAAATATGGCAAGTATGCACTGTGGCAATCAATGGATGCATCAAATTGGAAAATATTTTTTGGTTTTTTGAGAGTTTGGCAAATTTTTCTGATTTTTGACAGTGAATTTGAAATGTTTGGTTGAATTATTTCCTGAATCAATGGTTGAATATTTCAAAGTGTAGTTGTTTCTTGATTTTTGATTAAAAATGCATAAGTGAAGACACATCAAACAAGCACAATCCTAGGTTGTGTAAGGTAATATTCTTTTGGGTTCCACATGGATTTTACTCTAGCCACACTTATTCTTAGCAGGTGATTTAGAAGCTTGGATGCACAGGCTCCCCCTTATAGTGCACTCACTTCTCGGGCCAACTAAGCTTCAAACTCCCATGATTCTCCCATTGAAATTTTTTCACTTCTACTAAAAATTGCGAGAATATGGATTTCTTGGCAACGATCATTAATGCACGAAAGAATAGAAAGGTAATTTGGCTTACTAGAACAAAGGGGTTTTTAGTAAGCGCATTCCATTATGGGTGGGCTATACATATAGAAAGATTAGCTCTATTAAGGAGGACTCCCAAATTTTAGTGGTTACACTCTAAAGGTTTTCATGTACCACATGGGTACTAAGGGAATCATTTGTCGACATAACCATTCGTGGTCGTTGAACTTTCCTCAAGTCCCCATTTTATATATCGGTTGCAAGGGCTTGGCCTTAGCCTGTTACCGGTTTGGGGATTGTTCCCTTGGGGTGATTACCTCTTGTCCCACCAAGGAAAACCCTCTAAGGGTAAAATAGAAAGAAAAAAATGGGTCTAGCTTTTTGATCACCCAATTAAGGGGGGAGCATACGCGCCTACCACTCCAAACACAACATACATGGTGTAAATTCTTCCTTCTAATTAAGCTAGATTCCTATCTTAACCAGAAATAAATTCACTATCAAATTCCTGCAACCAAATATTAGTAGTTTCAACTTTTAATTCTTTGACAACATTCTTTATTGTTTCTGTATACACCTAAAATTGGTCTAGAGCATCCGATTAATTCAATACGAATTATTTGATTAATTATCCTAATTTCCTCTACTATCGAATAAATAGAAATATTTTTTTATATAGTTCACATTTAATATTCATCTTAATTAAATAAACAAAATTAAATATTTTGTTCAATTTAATTATCAAATCCCTATTTCAATCTATCACATCCATCTTAAATTAATTAAATAAAGACAAAACACTTTATTGATTAATTGCCACATTCTTCTGTCTAATTTAATAAACAACTATCCTATAGTTTGTTTTATTAAATTATTTATCTTTCCTTTTGCTAATTTAAATAAATCAAAATATTTGAATTAAAGCATAAAGAATATTCCATCTATATTCTCTTAAAAATGAATTAGATATCCTATGTCTAAACCATGTCTAAAATCATGTCAAAATTAATTGATTGAAACTTCATGGGAAGTTTTGGAGACAAATTGGAGACAAATTTGGAATTTGATCTCTCAATCCTCTTCCATCAATTCTTCCTCTTCTCTTGCTTGGTGTTTTCATGGGTAGAGACAATCTCCATCTTTCTCTCAATCTCCTCCATCTCTCACCATTCAATTCTCCAGATTGAATCCAAGCCTTTCAAAGCTTTCCCTGTGCATTTCTACAGCTAGGAAATCTATAAATACAAGCCTCATTGAACCAAAAAAAGGATCCAGATAATCAAGTTTATGCACTCTTACTCTGCAAGAATTCAAGCATCAAGCATCAAGCAATCGAGTTTTCAACCATGGTTGCCTCCTGTAGCTACAATTATCTGTTTCATATATACTAGTTTACATTGTTTATCATTTAGCATTGCATTAGCATCATCTCGTTCTTTGAATAGCCATTTTAACAATCATAGTGCACTCATGATCTGAGAGCAATTAGAATTTAATAAATCTTTGGAGATAGAGAGCAATATGATGCTTTTGATAGATAATTCCTTTGAATTGATTCATTTAATTTGTCTATTGATATAATGTCGTATTAAGAAGTGTTTTTAATCTTATTCACTTATTACACACTTACAGTTTCTACAAAGTCTCTAACTGCATACAAGGCTCCTACAAAATAGAAAAACACAGATTAGTTCAAGAATCTAGAAATTTTATAGTAAAAATTAGATCTTCCATTAGAGAGACCAAATGCACTAAACTATTGAATGTGCTAAAAGAGCGACTGAATGATCTAAATGATAAACTAAATGTGTTGAATTGTAAAATGATAGAATAAAATTTAAAACTCCTTGATGCACTGGAGAAACTGCCAGATGCACTAAAATAGGAGCTTGATAAGGTAAAAGAACTGGTAGATGCACTAAACCAAAAACCAGATGCGTTGGAGAAAATTTTGTATGCATCATTTCAGAAATTTTGATGGAACCTACGAAGAAAAAATTGATAGAAAATAGATTAAAATATGGGGCTCGGCCCCATGGTGGGCGTCAATTTATGTGTGGTGTAATTAAATTGCATCAGTGAGTATTAATAATCATAACTAAAAAACACACAAGCGATGAAATGTATCACATTTAATGAAGGAAAAGTAATAAAAAAAACTATCACAGTCTTGCATTCGAAATCATCTTATCATCCTCTATTCTTGGTGATTCCTCAACTCACGCTCTCAAAATATTGTGTTGCACATGAATGTATGGAATGAAAACCTAAGAAATGAGAAACTATTTTGTAATGCAAACTACAATGCCTTTGCAATGCAAACTACAATGCCTACATGCTTATATTTTTGTGTTTTTAAAAGTAAATTGTCGAATGATCTTTGATGAAATAGTGCTTTTAATATGATGTTAAACTAATGATGCAAAGATAAAGATAAGGTTGTATAAAATATGCTTGAAACTAAATACTAGAATTGAAATGCCATAATTAAAAAAAACTAAAAACACTAAAATGCAACTAAAATTCTCTTCAAATTCTTTCAAACAACAATGAGATTTCTGCAACATGAACTTGTCAAATTCTACTTGTTGAAAAGTTGTAGAAATCAGTTCTATTTATAGAATTCTCCAATCTAGGAATGATATAGTAGTGATGAATGGTTGAGATTGTGATCATGCAGCATCAACGATTGAGCACGAAGAGGTTAGAGAGAATCATGGAAGTGGTTCCCTTCAAGAAACATTTTTTCCAAGTGTTGAAGGCAATCAAAAGAAAGAAGAAGCCATGTGTCCAAGAGGTTTCAAAGTTGGTTACAAGTTTGTTGATGGAAAATCCACATTTTTCAATTTATAAAATTCAATTTCATGTGACACGTGGTGAGGTGGTGGGTGAGGTGGAATGTAGTTAGGAAAATATGTAGAAATGTGCTAAATTGAGTTAAAAAATCAATTTAAAATGGAGATGGGAAATTAGCAAAATGACAAATTAATTAAATTTTAGCATTTAACCAATTTAAGAGGAAAATAAATTTAAAGGCCAATTTGAATTTAAAAATTCAAATTTAAATGGAAGAGGGAAAACTAATTAAATGAAAAATTTGTTGATTTGTGCATTTAATTAATTTGAGAGGAAGTGATTTTAGATGGCGAATCTTCGCCAATTGGAAAATCGAAATTGGCGAATTTATCGTATCCAGCAAGGTGTTCAAATCGACAGGATTTCATGAACTATCAGTCCAATGCATATCCATTCACCACCGGTTCTTTTTTATGAGGCATGTTTAGGCAATAAATTCGCCATAACAAACTACGTGTTTCTAATGGACTGATTAATATTTTCGCTTGGAATCCCAGGGAGCATGTCATAAAACACCAACATATTCACCAATACTATTAAAACAACATTATATGAGGACCCATTTCGCCAATTAAGATTTACAAATAGTTTCTTGTGAAGACCCATTTCGCCAATTAAAATTTATAAATAGTTGCTTATGAGGACCTATTTCTCCTTGAAAATTACAAGGTATCGTTGTATAAGCATGCAAGATTCACCAAATTTTTAACATACCATTTAAAAATCTCGTGGAATTCACCAAATATGGATTGATATAAATACAATTGAAACTATTATTTTTTCTTACACATTTTGTTCAATTCTGAGGTTCTACTTCTCAATTCTGAAGTAAGCGAAACCCGAAAACGTAGACTCAAAGGTGAGTGATCATTTCTTCATACTATTATTAGTTATTAGTTATAATAATAAGATTTCTTTATCTCTTTTCCATTCTTGGTTCAGTCTTAAACATGATTTTGAGTAGGGAATGAGATCTAAATTCTTTGTTGGTCTGTCCTTCTTAAACAAGAAGACAATTTTTTCCACCTTTTATTCAAAGTGAGATATCAATATGTCGAGCAACAACTACAAGGGTAAGACTCCTGAGGATAATGAAGAGACTGAGAGGCCATCAACATTCCCAAAATGTGGAGGTACCATACAATCTTACTTTGGAATTGGCAAAGCTTCTAATCCATCAGATCAAGGTGGAGCTACACCATCAACTCTTCCCCCAAATATTATTGAAGATGGCAATGACAATACCTCACTGCCACAGGAAGGTCAAGGTTAGATTGTCATTGTCTTAACTCAAAATGTATGAAATGAGGATGAAAATACTGCATAAGATGTTCCAAGGGATACCCTAGATAGACAGAATGAGATAATTGACTTGGATGAGGATGATGTTGGTAGCAAGAAAATAAAAATTGGGGCATGAGTGGGAAAGGACAAGGAATTTTCAAATTGGTTGGTTGTCGAAGTACCCATTCCTTGAAATAGTGGGGGTATCAAATGAAAATGATATTGAAAGGGCAACAGAGGTCAAATGCAAGATTTATAGTTGGAAATGTGGAAGAGACAAGACAATGCAACTGAAGCTTGACACTATAGAAAAGAATATCGGAAAATTTTATGAAAAATAGATCATAGACGGAAAGGAACAATTAGTCATACGATGGAAGTCAAAGGAAGAATGTCTTCATGTTAAGTATTTCACAGATTATGGAGAGCATAACCATAGAATGTTGAAGATTAAAAAATGTGAAGGTACAGTTGAGGCTCATTTTGGAAAAGCCATGGTAGCAGAATATTTGTCAAAAACTATTTAGATGAGTGTTTTTTTTCATATTTTGTCCAAGGGGCGTCCTATGACAGACTACCCAGAATATTTTGGTTCATTATCTTATTTGAGTGTTCCCCACTTTCCCTTCTCACGTTGGTTAGTAAAATCTTGATCGAAGATTTTTTAAAAAAGGTAACATACAATGAGAAAACAATAGAAGGAATTTGAAATGAAAATAATCTTAGAAAGCAATGTGGGAGTTTTGCAACAACTATGAGGGACCAGTATAAGTCCAAGGGCAAGGAGAAGGCCTTTGAACCGGGATCGATAAAAAAGGTTTGGATAAGCTTAGGTCAGAGTGAAATATTGTGTGTTTAGATGTCAAAATATTTCAAACTTGTTGATTTATGTCAAACAATGATATTGGGGTCGGTGGAGGATGAGAGATTTTTTAGTACATTGGGGTTTTTGAAATCAAAGTTAAGAAAGAAAATGGACAAGAATTTGGAAAATTTCTTAAGGATGAAAGGAACTGCGTATAATGTTAATAAATTTCCTTTCGAAAGGGCACTTGCAACTTGGAGGTCCACATGTGAAAGAAGTGGAATCGGGTTGTGCAATACAGGCTCTCCAATTCCAAGAGCCTCCGATAATGGTGGTAGTACTAGTGGTAGTGGTAGTGGGCTTGGGGTAGATGACAATGATATTGAGATTGACACAAATCAAACAATGAATGTTGAATTTGAGACACAGGTCGAAGAAAGTGCAGAGCAGTCTCAGAATCAAGATGACTCTTTTACTTTATCTAAAGATGAGCATCGGTTTGAGGACCCTGAATCCATTTGGGAAATGGAAGAGAATTACTAGGTTTTAGGTATTTTTACTGCACTTCATGAATTAGTTTCCATTGTTCCAAATTCCAAACTGTAGTTCATGATATTTTATATTGTATTCAATGAACATTGAAATTTTGAATCATTGCACTTCAAGTTCAGGATATTTAATTTTATATTGCACTCCAAGTCTCCATGATATTTTATATTATATTGCACTTCATGAATCATATGCCAAAGACTAAAGTCAAACTATAGTTGATGATATTTTATAAATTATATAAAATTCGATACCACCAACCTAACAATGCTTCATCGACGGAACCCCCATCACAGTCTCGTCGATGGCCCAATTAAAATAGCTCACAACCTAGTATCAGTATAACAATACTCTATCGGGCTGACTCTTAAGGTGCTCTCCCGATATACCGATAGAGTCGTCAACAAAAGTAACCATGAATTATAATTTATGATCATGGTCATGAATTATCTTATTTTATCAATAATCACAAAAATATACCACACTTTGATTTTATGAACAATGCAAATTGTAGAAACTTGTGTGAAAAGATCCATATTATAGCCTACATTCACATTGCATCCATAAATATTAAACAAATTGTAAATTCCATAGTGACGTAGTCCTTCCCCCATTCCTAACAAAATTCAATACCATCGGTGGAACCCCCATCACAATTCCGTCAATGGCCCGATGAAAATAGCACACAACCTAGTATCATTGTAACAATACTCTATCGGGATGACTCCTAAATCCTAAGGTGCTCTACCAATATACCAATAGATTCAATTTTTCAACAAAAGTAACCATGAATTATAACCATGGGCATGAATTATCAAATGCATAAATTATATCAAGGGAACTATGGTGCATCGGGGAAACATTATCTGGCATCCCACCGATAGAACAAAGGATAGGTGTCCATCGGTGGAGAGGGTGGCCATCAGTGAAAGACTGATGTGACATCCTGGGGCATCGTGCAGTCATGTTGCGGTGCATTTATGAACCAGAATTGAAGTGAATTATATCACAAGTTTATCGCATAGTAGTTACAAAATCCTAGAAGATTTCACTTAGGGCAAAAGCAAAAAGGAACAAACTTGGAGTTTTGACATAGCAAAAACCAATGGACTGTGAAGGTGACTCGACGAGACTCACATAAGTACTTCACTTTCAGACCCAGCTGAGAATCTATTTTCATCAAAATCTTAAGATTTAAATAATGGAAGAGAGTATAGACAAACTCAAATCCCAAGAGACTCCTAAATGAAGACCTGATAGATCAATGTCCTGGGTCGGAGCCGAGACCCAAGAGGAGTGCTAAAATGAATCCTTCCATGGATTGACTATGGAAAAAACAAAAGGGTTGAGGGGATATTTGGACATCGCAATGAGGGTACAACCTCTTCATGTACCATTACAAAAAACAATTTAGGTTTCAACCAGTCTGCAATCCATGGATATTGAACCTGGGAAGACTTGTGGTGCCCATTGTGTTTGTGAATGTAGAGCTAATTAAATCTATTTCTATCAAATATGACCCCAAGAAAAGAACTATTCAGTCACATGGTAGGGGTGACATGCTTGTTATTTCTAGGGATCTCATTTCTAATGTATTTCAGTTAGAGTGTTCACTGAATTTATCATTCACGATCAAAGATCTCTTGAAAGATTATCGCCACATGGATACCAGCTATAAGAGATGGAAAATACCTATACATAGGCCCAAGGATGAAGGAGGCCAACTCAGGAGGTTCTCTAGCAGTGAAAACCCTCATTTCCATGAAGATTTGTTCAAAGAGTATTTCCCATGTACACCCATTATTTAGCTGGTCAGGTTTTGCGAGTAGAGGTTCCACCTCTCACGTCGATTGCCCCAATGGTCTTAGCTACAAATATACAGATCAAGGATGCAAGGCCATTTTATTATACTAGCTACTTGGCCAATTCCCTACATCGAGGGCTTGAAAAGATTAAAAATAATAGTGATAATATTAATTTTGAACACTATTCTTTGCTTATGCATTTTCTATTGTACGAGGGACAAGTCAGAGGGGTCTAGAGTGAATAATTAAGGATAAAAGATTCAGATGAAAATGGAGATTTTAAACCTGTATAAATGTGGACTTCATTGTGGGACAACTGATTTGGTAGGTCTCATTACCTTTATTTTGAATATTTTTTTGTAAAACCATTGATGAAGTTGTTGGGGTATCCATGCAATTATAACTTATCCCCAGAAGTACAAAGATTTCTAAGACCAAAGGAAAATGATTGGAGAAATAAAGTGAATCACAACTAGGGAGACTGGTATGCTTTCCCTGATTGTACTATGATAAGGGTTTATGGGTTCGAAGGGGATCCACACTTGATGCCACAAGTAGTTCCTAGCTGAATATATTTTTTAGAAATTGTGAGGCAATTGGAAAAATCTGATTCCAAACACCTCAAAGGACATAGAAAACAATAAATTATGCCCAACATCTTATGTTTTGGAGACTTTACAGTGGTTGCCAATGAAGGGTATGGAGAAATTGATGGGAAATTAGCACAATACAACCTACCTATAAGTGATGTAAGGAAACAATTTGATGCAAAAGGGTTTATTCACAAGGGGAGAATATCGCAAGGTCTATTAGGGTATGAACATTTTTTCTCAATTGAATATGTCATAAGAAACCATGATGAGGCTTCCACCAAGGAAATAATGGTCGCCTATAACAATATTATGCTTGCAGAGGAATGGAAGAGGAAAAATGTCCCATCTTATTCAAAGGCATTTGGTGAGATACATGATCCTTTAACAATAATTGAGCAACTCGTCACTCATGTCAGAGAATTGGTAAAGGATGTTCCCGTAATTGTTTTTGATGCACTTCATGCAACCTATTTAGGAGTACAAGCTGAAGACATAGAGCCCTTGGATTACATATCTTCACAACCTACTCCTGAGGTATTTTTTAATAGATACTGATATAAGTGAAGAAGAGTAGGGTGCTGAAGAGGGTGAGGAGGTCAAAAAAATCAGTGCTCCTATGATTGCATAGTACAAGCCCCCTGAAGAGCATAATATTGTAAGATTTGAGGCATAAAATAAACTATCTGATGATGTGAGGGTTAGGGTTGGACAACAGTTTATTTTTTATTGTGATTTTGTTAAATATTCTAAATTTAAATCATTTGTTTATGAATATATAGGTAGAAAAGTGAGACAACAGATATAGGATATCACTCTTGAACATGAGGCAACCGCTCTGGAGGAATTGAAAAGGGAGGTAGAAAAGGAAATGGAGTCTATCATTCCTAAAAGAGGTATGAAATTTCTTCAAGAAGTTGGAGTGTTGCTCCTTCCAGGGTGGGATATTAGCTCTTCAGATGTATTTGATAGCTTCAGAAAAAGAGGGGATACGACAATGAAATTAACATAAGAAGCAAGTGACAAAATATATTCAGGATCTGCGTACAACCCAGACAAAGCCACCTTTCTTATTTGGTCATTGTATCCCCATGATAAAAGACTTGCTATAATTAGTAATCCGAACCAAGTGTTTGGTCATCTCTTATTTCAATGAGTAGTGGATACCAACCCTATGGAGACAACATAATTGAACATAAATGTGGAAATTTACCAAAGCACAGATCGAAAACTTGATTAAGGAAAATGACAAACTGAAGAAGAAGCTAGAAAATCAGAGAGAAAAAACATCCTCCTCCTCCACATCAGATTTGTACTCCCCATGGCTTGAAAAAGATAAGAGAGTGCTTGATGCATTGGCTAATGCAGTCTACTAGAAGAATTGTCATCTGAAATCCCAAGGGAAATGCAAAGAATTGGAGAAAGAAGTGAAAACCATAAAATATAACACTGTATCTAAAATGATAAAAGAAAGATTCAGACAAATGATGAAATGTGCTATTGAATATTGGAAAGTATTCAAAAAAACACACATTGCATTGGTGGAGAATGAATGATTGCAACCTAGAATGATGGAGACAAAAAAGGAGCTCATAGGAATGTCATGAAAGGAAAAATATTGCCAACATATAACAAGTTGGTAGAATCACATAATGGATATCATAATAAGATTAGGGAAGATTTCAATTGCTTTGATTCAATCCCACTCCCGACACTTCATTTTGGCATTGGAAATCCATGAGAATATGATGATTGGAAAGAAGAGCTTGTTGGGCTTCTAGTTGTTGTGGTGCAAGAAATAAATGATGAGGTTATGGTTTTACAAAACACTCATAAGCAACTCAAAAAAATAATGTATATGGAATATGATATGAAAGAGTCGATCTCTAATGTGGACACCTATGTTGAACAAGAGTACATCCATCACCTCTCTGCAATCAATCTATTTATTATCCAAACTGTAGATGTGTCGGAATCAGATCCAATGGGACAACCATCAGATTCAGAGGAAGAACACCAGCTGAAAGCATGATGAGAGCCCCATCATGGAGTAGAAGTCTTGAACAGATCTTAGGTGGTCAGTGGTCATGGGCTTCTGCTTGGAGATTAACGGATCGGTGCATTCACTTGCGACATTGTTTTATTTATAATTTGAGTTATGTTTAGTTGTCAAACGCCATAACTTTTTGAAAGGGGTTTGTAGCTTGTTGCCTCTCATATATAAGAGAGATCAAGACCCCAATAGGAGATCAATGGATCATCACATCATTTTTAATTAGACTTTAGAGTAGAAAATAGTAAGAAGATAGATAATAGATTGCACCAATTTTCCCATCCATCTCATATCATAAAATATTTTTATAATGCTTATCATTTGAACTTTGAAGATCAATACAATGGAGAAGGTTACACATATTTACTGATTTTCTTTCGAGAGTTCAACTATTGTGGATTCAAATGCTTATAAGTTATTAACTTATTTTGTTGTCTCCAAAGTGGTTATTTATGTTATTCAAATTGAGTGTGTGGAAGTACATTTAATTTGTCAGTAATTAAATTTGAATTCTTCAGGAATAGGGGTTGTGACCACAGGGTTTTATATTTATTTATGGACATGATCTTTGATCAAGTAGTAACATGGGCCACAAAATGGATCTTGTCACACAAATCTCTGCAAGTTGTGCTAATCATAAAATCAAATGTAGTGTATTTTTGTAGTATGTGGGATGTGGGTTAGGTGTAAGTTAGTGGATACTGATCAATATTTTTAGTCAAAACATAAAAAAAGCTAATAGTTCAACATCCATAACTTAGAAGATCTACCAAGAGGTAAATATAATGAGCTAACAGTTCAACATCCATAACTTGGAAGCTCTACCAAGAAGTAAATATAATGAGCTAACAGTTCATCACTAGTTCAAATGATAAAATAAATAATACAAAATCTAGATAATTGAAAATCATCACATTATTGTAGTCTGAATTTGAGCTTTTTAATTTAATTTCACATGAAGGAGTACATATTGGCATTGGCAATGCAAAATCTTGCCAATTCCCAAAGACAAGTCTGCACAAAGCTGAGTTGGAACTTGAAAACTCATATTATCAAAGATTGAAAATAATAAATCAAGTCACTGTATCACCTTTTCTAGAAACTTCCACTCTTTAGGTGGTGGAATTTCCATTTGTTCTAACTGATGTTGTTTGACTTAAATTTTTATTAACATTTCATGTTTGTAATTGGAAATGGATCTTGTCTTGAATTATTTAGTCAATTTTGCATTCAAGGTTATCCATGTTCTAATGGAATCCAAATAGTTCACATATGGGTTCTGAGGAAACTGGTCCAAATCAATCTTCCTTGCACCTTCCATCTTCTTTCTCAAACCATCCTTTCCAATGAATCACTCATTTGTGTCAAAAGCCTCTAGAAAACCAAGCTCTATGAAGTTCCTTTCCTTTTCATTCACCACCTTCATCTTCTCTGCAACCAAATGCAAATAATCCTTTGTTCCACACATTCTCAAACACTTTTCAATGATAGATGAAAAATTCATTGAGGTTTCAATCCGATTAGTAATCCCTTCTGATTTTAGATCATTGTCATTGGCTTTGTAGACTGTTTGTAGAACTTGATTTGCAAATTTCTCTAATTCCAACATGTTTTTTTTGTGCATTAAATATTTGTTGAGATTCTTATAATGTTGTCTAATAGCATCAATCAATTGAAACATGTCACACAAATGATCAAACCTCTACATTATTTCATCCCAGATCTTTTGTTTCATATGCCTTAATGTATCTCTACAAAATGCAAATAACTTATTTTGAGAAGACTTAATTTATTCTTTTGCTTCCGTCAGCTCTATCTCCAATCTTTCATTTGTTTTTCTTTGTTTCTCCAATTTTTGTTCCCACTGTGCATTTCCATTCGCAATGCTTAGTCTTAATTTTTTTCAAGTGGATTTTTCCTCGTCATATTTCTTATTTCTCTCATCTAGCGTTTGCTTTAGGTTATTCACTTCTCTCTCATTTGATTTATCCTCTTTGCTTGTTGATGTAGAGGTAGATTTTATTATTCTTTTTTCTAATTCATTACTCTTGTTATTTGTTGCTTTCCTCTTTTCTTTCTCACTTGCTAGGTCTTCTTGTAACTTTTCTATTTAGGTTTGAAACCTTTTCTTCTCTCTATCTTTCTTTAGCAATGATTTGTACACCAATTCATTGTTCTTCTTTGATACATTAATTTTGTCAATATTTTTCAGGCCAGAAAAATCCAATTGAAAATTGGTTACTTGGTATTCAAATCGATCCATCTGATTTGTTGGTTTGTTTTAAACTATGGAACAAAAATTGTGTACTCAATGATTTCTTTATTTGTGTCAAATGTGGGTAATACCATGGTTATTGTAGGCTCTCAAGTTATAGCAGACACACTCTCCATCAATTGCTTCTTTTCTTTTTTATTCAAGTCTGATTTATTTTTAAAATCTTTAATGAAATTATAACCTGGGGAGGCATGAACAATGGAATTCTTGAATGGTGAAGGAATAGGAGTACTTGCAGTTGCTAATGATGTCACACCCACACTAACTGGAATTGGGGGAGTGTCTAGAAATAAATCCTTTGTGGTGGATCCATTGATAGTGTGACTTGGACTTGTCAAAATCCTTTGCCTATTTTGATTGCCTTGATCACTTGGTATTTCTGTGGTATCTTTTATTGTATTCCTCTTAGTATTGTGTGTAATTTTTTGTTGTATCACATGTTGACCACTACTAGTACTACTACCCATACCATCACCACCAATGGAACTCCCAGTTGCACTAAGTTTTCCACCAGGGGTATGTCCTAGTTGTTATTGTATCTGACCATGAGGATGAGTATTAGAAGCTCTAACAAATTGAGTTTGACTTGTATGACCTTGGTCTACTTTTTCACCTCCAAGCCCAAGTCCAGATTTATCAACTATTTTTCTATGCTCAACACTTGTTATTGTCCAAGGGACTTGTCCTTTGGACCCCAAAGGACCACCTTCATAACCAATTTTTTCAAGTATGGTTGCTCCTGAAGTATATGTTGAAGCATATGCTTCTTTTGCGACCTCACTTGAACTAGGTTTGTAATTGGCATGGATTTGTTCTTCTTCTTCCCTATCAATATCATCATTAGATTCATCATCAGATTCATCTCTTCCTTTGCTTCCACGTTGATCAGGATGCTCTATAATACACAATTTGATAAACTCTTTATCTTCTTCATTAGCTCCATACTCTGCAAGAGCTCTTGGATCACCTAGGTCCTTCCTCATAGACCAAAAGGCAATAATTTTTTATCATGACCAATTTTTATCTATAACTTCCTTCTCTAGAGAACTTTGAATTTTTACTCTACTAGATGTTTTATCACTTTTTCATATAATATGTTGTATGTCTTGATTGTCTTTTGGTGCAATGCCATAATTTTTGCTGACAATTGTTCAAAAGAAATATCATTCTTAGCAGCACTTTTCTCCATTTCTATTTTGACCTCATCCCAAGAATCCTTGTTTCTCAAGTTTTTAAGCAAGGGTTTACTTTGATGTTGAATTCTATTTGTAGCATTCCTATTGTCCACAATCATTGATTTAATTTTGTCACATGGATCATACTACCAGTGAAAAATAAAATCAAAGTTAAAAAAAAACAAAATATTATGTGCCACACTAAATTATTTTCTCTCGAATGAGAACCCTCCACATGAAAAAGGTAAAGAAGGAATTAAGGTCTTCTATTGTTGACTGAGAAAGTTTATTTCATCAACACTCTGCACCTACCTTACATATTCCAATGCAAAAACCCTTTCTGTCACATGTATTGGAAGTTTGTATGGTTGTACTCCTGATCCATAAAATCTTAGCACACTATATTCTTTGATTAAATACCAATCATTCAATTGTATTTCTTTTCCTAGTTGCATGCAGTTTCTACATGACATAGGAAATTTAGGCATTGGAGTATTTGTAATTACTTGATGTAATGGATCCAAAAATTAGTCTAAAAATGATTGTAGTTCCTTCAAGAATCATGCATCCTTATCTCAGTGGTCCATTCATATACTAGAGCCATTTTATTTTCGTCTGCATTACTATAGGGCTGAATCTGAATCTTGTTGGTCTGAAACATTCCTCTAAATTTGAATAGAAAAAGATAGCAAAAGTAGGTTGTGAACCTAAATGTCTTGGTGGAACCTGCTTTATTAATTAAAAATTGTTTAGGCATGGATTCTACAATGTGTTGAGTATAATTATTATTGACATGTTCATCAACATAATGGATATTATATACCATTTCAAGGAGGCTTGCACCCACTTCCAAATTGCTATCCAGACCGAGGCAAAATACTAGCATGGAAATAGTATCCTAAACCCATGGTTTAAAAATATCCAGATTATAAGGAGGCTTATGGTCACCTTTCAATTTTTTTCTATCCTTAACTATTTTATTTAAGAAACTATTTTTCAGCCTTTCTTCCACTGCTTCATAATCACTAGCAAGCTTTTTTAGGTCAATGTGGTGGTTTCCAAATTCTTCGGTTGTAAACCCCAAAATTTTTCCAATTTCTTCTGAATTAATGGATAACAATTCTTCTTGGCTATCTTTATTAACAATTGCTCTTTTCTTATCATCATAAATTTTGGCACAGACCATGATAAATTATGGGCAAGGGAAACCTTCATGTAACATCATGCGCCCTAATCTAGTTACCCATGGTGCACTGATACTATCAACTTACGTTTACTTTGCAGCCTTATTCTGAGATGAAAATCTAAGTTCTAAGGTATGCCTACCATAGATTTTAGGATCATAAGTATCATGGTACCCATCGGCGAAACCTGGGATTTTAAGGAATTTTGCATAATGTATTTTTTTATCGGACATTGCTCTAGTGGTACTGGTGGTAGACATGCTTATACAAATGTGAATTTTTGAAATTTGAATTCCCTAATAAGTAATACCTATTAGTCCTCCTTCATTTTAATTAATTCTTGAGTCTCTCAAGTCTAAACCCAAACTTCAAACTTTGAAAAAATAAGATTTTAAGAAATGTCAAACGATGAAACATAGCCGCATGAATTCTTTCACTTACCCAGATTCTGAGTCCTGAATCTTGAAAACTGGAATGGCGTTGTTGGAAGTGGAACTCTGGAATCCAAATCAAGGTGGTGCATTGCAATGAGCAATCTGAAGAGTGAAGATTTTAAAAATCATTGTATAATTTCAAAGAGCAAAGTGTTTTAAATTCTTTTTTTCTCATATTTGGAACGTTAAAGTGAATGACACATCTTAGGAGTTAGGTTTACAAGACTACAAGTTGCAAATTCTTAACTGTTGATCTTTCTAAATCTAATGGTTATAGGGTAATTCCAGAGGTTTAAGTTGGGAAGCCCATCGCTCTGTGCATTTCATTAGGGAATGCAACTACAACCATACATCAAATGTTCATCCAACAATTGAAACTTGAGTAATTTATGATATTAACTTAAAAAAAAAACATGACACATGTTTTAAAGTTGTTTTAAAATTTTGTGCGCTAGGATTGGCATCAAGGCCAAGGGATAGTAACTTAATATTGCAAGGGACTTGAAAATATCTCCTTGTGTGCTGACCCTCTCACTTAAAAAAATTACTTGACTTGACAGTTGACACTTAGTAGTACAAAGTTCTTTAAATTCTCTTTCTCTTGAAATTGGAACATTAAAGTCAATGACAAGTCTTAGGTCTACAAGTTACAAATTCTTAATCTCAATCGTTGATCTTTCTAAATCTAATGGTTATAGGGTGATTCTAGAGGTTTAAGCTGGCAAGCCCCTCGCTCTGTGTATTCCATTACAGAATGCAACTATAACCATACATCAAATGTTCATCCAACATGTTGATGGTGAAAATGACACAAACAACGTTAAACAAAATATTTCTACTCTATTTATCCTGAAAAAGAAAGACAACATATAGTAGCCTAACTCCTAAGGTCCTGGTAGTTGGTTCTCAACTGTCTAGTGTCACTCAAGTGGTCCATGCAACTGTAATATTCAAAGGTAATTTGTTGGTAATAAGGAATGAAAGAAATGAATGATTCATCTAATAGTTCTTAATGAAAAAGGGGTTTAAAATAAAAGAAAAAGATAGATCAAGGCGTATATCAGTGAAAAATGAATAAAAATTATCTAATATCTGGACATATATATCTTCAACAACTAATGTTCTTCCAACAACTCAAGAAAACCATAGCATGATGAAATTTACATAACAATCCATACTACTGCATGCATCTAAGGTGCTTAATTGAATATTACAATCACACATCATAAATATTTCAAATATTCCAAAAGGAAACACTCTCATTCGTTGCCAAGATCATAGATCAACAAAATTTCAATAAATTCAATTCATAGATAATCAAATGAAATAATCCTTAAATCTAGTTTCTTCTAATAATTTTCATCATATAATAAACACTTATGCTTCAGCACAATCATTGGCATATATATAGACTATAATTCATTAACCTTATCCAATAAACTCAATTCCAACACCATATTACATAAAAACCTGTATTTATATTCAAATGTAAATAAAATAACAAATTATCTTTGTAAAAACTATGAAAAATTATATCTCCTACTATCAGGTGGCTAATTTTATTCTCATCCGTCGAACTTTACAATATGATACCCCAAAGTTATTTATAGAAGTACAAAAATCTGAAATCCTTTCTATCTTAATTCGATCCACCTTTTTAGGACTTTAAGTCTTCTTGGAAACTCGAGTCACTTTGATCTCTAGTTCCCACCTTGATCATCTAGTTAAACTAGAGAGAAGAAGATAGAAGATAAAAGAAAGCCATGCGCCTCTAAGATTGCCAGTCCTACATGCGGAGAAGAGAAGAAAGCAATGCATGCATGAGATTATCAATTATTCATGCAAAGTTTGCTCTATAGTGTATTCATCGTAAATGGAGAATACTTGTTGAAGCATATCCAAATCTGCCCATCAACCCAACTGTCTTCAAAATTGATCCTCTCCAATTCCGCAACAACAAATCCTCTCATGTCTTTTAGCTTTGTTAACTCCCTTTTAGCAGCCCTTCTTCTTTAATATCCATCAATTGATCTAACAACAGATCCTCTCCATCATCTCCCTTTTGCATGACCTCCTTAAGTCTATCATCTCATTTCTCTTTTAACTAACTCAAAGGTAGGCCCTCCTTTACCGGTATATCAACATTTACTATAATAGAAACAACCACTTCTAACTCATCAAGATGTTTATTTAGATCCTTGCTAGAATCTTGAACTTCATTTTTATGCTTGTACAAAAATTCGGATCTAAATTGTACTATGTTGGAGGCCTTTTCCAAGAAATCTTTGTTATCCTCTTCAAGGATTGACTTCTCTAAAAGAGTGGATTTTGGAAATTTATTGATTTCTTTCAGCTTTTGGATATATCCTTTGTACTCCTCCTCTTGCTCTCCCAATGCTTTGGCATGCTGATTCATCTCTTTTATTAGCTCCACTATTATCTTATGCATCTCAAAACTGTTGCCCAACACCTCACCTATTTCTTGATTTAGTCTATCAGTCAATCTATCCAACATCTTAGCCTTACTCCTTACCTGCACCAAATCATCTACCTCCTTCTTGCTAAGAAAAATTGGTGTCTCAATGGTGGAAATTTTTTGTGACCTCAAAGCAGAAACACTCTTCAAGAAAGAATGCAATTGATCAAATTGAGCCTGAAGTTCGTCCTTTCTCTACTTATCTTTCATCATTCTTGATTTAGTGGATGATGCTACCACATATATCAAGTTCATTTGTTGATCTCTTTTGGGTCTCCCCAAGTTAACCGTGCCCAACTGATAATCAGCTAGCTACATGTCCCCTACATCCATGTCCACCATTGGTATTGCACATTCAACAACAATTTATCCTCCTTCGATGAGTCTAGTGGAATGCAAGATTTTGTCCTTGTTCTTGGGCCTTTCATTTTCAATCTCCTTCATCATATCATCCCAATTGAGAGCCTATGAGGGTGTCACTGATCTCTTTTGAAGATCTAGTTTCAACCAAGTGGGAGCACTTGGAGTAGTGGTCATTATAGTTGAAGAAGAAGCAATAGTAGTAGAGCGTTGTTGCACATTAACCTTAGGTTGAGAATCAACCTCTTGTACCTCTTGTTGTTCTTGTTCTACATTTGTCTATGCAAGAATTTTAGCTTCCTCCCTATCCTTTTGTTTCTGTATTCTCTTGTCTTCTTCTTCCTTCTTCAGTTTTTCCTCTTCTAACCTCTTCTCCTCAAGTACCCCGTTTCTCTCTTCCTCTAATGCCTTAATTCTATTTGCATCTTCCTTTTCCTTTTGCAGCTACATGGCCGGCTCCTCAGCATCTTTCTCTTTTTGCATATGTTTTTCTTCCTCTTTATTTTTATAGGCCTCTTCAACAAGCTTCAATTTTGCTATAAGGGCTTCTCTTTCCCTTCATTGCTTTGCCTTTTCCTCCTCTAGATCATTAATTTTTTGTACTAACTCTAGCTTATCATTCTCTTCTTTGATCTTGAGCTCTTGATCCCTTTTCCTTTGTTGTTTTTGCACTTCATCAGCTCTTCATTTGGCTTCCACTTTTTGTTGTTGAAGCAAGGCATCAGCTTGTGCCTTAGCATCTATTGCCTTTTATTTTTCCACTTCTTTTGCATGTGCTTGAGCATCTTAAACCTTCTTTTCTTCCTCTAATAGTGCCCATTGATCTTCCACTGTTAAAATATGTTCAATTTCCTCCTCTAGAGGCATCTTTTCTTGTGCATCTTTCTCTAATAAGGTCTCATCAGAGTCTATTTCAACATCATGAATCTCTAGCTCTACTCCTTTTCCCTTTAATGCTTCAACTATACCATGAAGATTTCCTTCAGGCATCCCTCCACCTTGCTGATCCATAGGAGGGGCTTAATTAGATGACTTGCCTATTGATGGTGTTGAAACCACAAATCTTGTTTGGGCATCCTCCTATTGGCACTCTCAAATTTTGCAAATTTGAGGTGCCCATTTCGAGAAATTTGCTTCTGCACTTTTTGAAGTGCACTTGAGGGGTCAGTTTGAATGACCCACTTTGGAGAATTAGAATTTGAGGGATGTTGATTTCCAAGAAAAACCCATTTGCAGACATATTTGATTGACATATGTGAGTGTGTGTGTCAATTTTCAACTTCCCACGACACATTCTGTCAGGGTTTTGAAAAGTGAAGCTGGAGGGTTTTGCATTGTTCTGCTGTTGCAAATGTGTCAGTTTGCAAAACGGCCTCCTGTTTGAGCTTGGATTTCGCAACCAGTTGACTGTTATGTCAAAATGAATGTTGTTCTGTGTTCTCCATACCTAAATGATCTCGGGTTTCAGTTTTCAAAGCCTAATGATTTGATTTACTATTTTTAGCAGATCGAAACCAAATGCAGTTTGCTCAATTTCACATCTGCATTCTTGACAACCTTTCTGAGAGGCTAACTTTGACCATCAATATCTTTTGATCAGTGATGTTTCATGGAAATTCCTTTTGCACACGTGCTCAGGGTACTTAAATGAACTTATGTGTCTGATGGAAGCTCGTCAAGGGTTGATTTGCTATTTTTACAAATCGGCAGTCGGGTGTGTTCTAATTGTTTCAGAACAACTGCTGTTTCAGAAAAGTTCAGCTAAGCAACTTTGCTAATTAATATCCTATTCCTTGGGATCTGTTTCTTTGAGCCATCTTTTGCACTATACTTTGGGATCAAATGACTATATTCTTACAAGTTTTTATGTTTTCACAAGGTCGTTTGATTGGTTTCCCAGATCGATTCCAGAGCCTACTCGGCCTGTTTTGACCATTTTCTAAAATTGTTAGAAAAATAGTTTATGAAGGCAACCCAGTTTACCATTACACTTCAAATGCATCCAAAAGTCATCTCAGGTCATTCGAGGGCAAAACCTATTTGAAAACGAAATTTTTTTTAGGGCCGGACCCATATTGGGACTTGGCTTATTTCTCACAATTGAGTTTATAAGTGCTTTCAATGTTAATCAAGAAGATACAATATGTTAAAGTTTGTGTCATTATTAGAAGGTGGTTTCCAAGGATTTTAAAGTCCATTACAGGTGAAAGCATTAGCATTAGAACATTATGCCTCATGATTGCACCAAGAATACAAGTTATTGGAGTTCGATAAATCAGCGGAACTGTGCAGTAATTATTCAAGTGGGATTTTATTCATGCCCTGTCTGTCACAAACAACTAATAATGGAAACATGAATTTTGCTGGTGCAAGAGAAAATACCAAAATTTATGAGATGACAAAGGTCTGGAAAGGTTGTTTGAAATGAGAGCCACACCTATCAAACAACATCTCAGTAGGTATAGCATATGTCAATTTGGAAGCACCATTGAAAAGAATGTTATGTAGAGAAATTAATGTCTCAGTATTCAAGAGTTGTAGTAGCAAGGTATTTTTTCTCCAAAGCAACAGTTGAAACAATTGACAGAAGAACTCAAGGATTACATTAATTTTTAATGAAGCCAATGAATGCTGATGGATAGTGAGAGGCAGTTCTTGCTTTTCTTTCCAAAGAAGAATTGATAAATTTTAACAATATTAAGATAATTACAACAACTGAGAAATGGCTCTATATGGTGTATACTGGGATGTGAAATGATCGGATCTGTTGTAGAATGCATTAAGGGTTCTTTCATTTTGAAAAAAGGTCAGCTGGGAGGTGGTTCTAGCTAAAAATGGTGATGGTAGTCACCATGAAAAAGAAGTGACAGATGTATGCATAAAAATTGAAAGCATAGGCAAGAGGCATGAGGGAGCCCGCAGCCAAGTGAATGTAAAAGGAGGCATAATCCAGTGAAGAGAGAGGTATGCGGCCAGTAGGTGGCGAAGGATGGACGTGGCAAACTAGTGGGAGCTGAGCTTAGACCCAGTGAAGCCCACAATAGGAAATCACCACGCGGAGGAGGAGACCCGTGAGCAGGAAATGGAGGTTTGGCCTACCAAATGTGAGGCTCATGCAGCCGGTTGATGTGGGCACGACCCGCATAGTGAAGGGGAAGACCAGAAGGATGGTGCGAAGGGAGCTTGGTGCAGCCTACAGCAGGTTCCAATGAACTCACGCACCAACAAGGTTGGGAGGCTCATGCGGCCAACGGATGAGGACCACCATGCCCAACAAGGGGAGGCCTATAGCAGAGACAGGGGCGGCCATGATAACTGAGCTGGGTCGTGGCTAGCATATGGGGAGGAGATTCACGCAAGGTGAATGAAGGTCTCCAAAAGCTCGATCAAATGGAAACACAAAGGCATGGGAGGTGCGGCCTGGAACTGGTCATAAACATCCACCAAAGTAAAATGAATAGAAAGCAGATGAGGCTACTGCCATGGTTTCTCTGAAGAATGCTTAAGCAAAACAGAAGAGTTAGGGAAAAACAGTGACAGCCAAAGAAGATCGATGGCCCAGGATGAAGTTGGTTGTGCAACAAGATCTACACCCTTCCCCGCCATATCGTGATCTTTAAGTATGCATGGGTTAACTATTGCGGGATGGCGAGAAAATTTTGTGTATGGTGGGTCCTCCGGAACAAATGTAAATGCTCGGCCGAATCTCCACCTTTGCCCGCCATATCGCAATCAGAAATTGCCCGAGGATTAGTGATTGTGGGATAGCGGGGAGATGGAGGTGGGCCCATGATTTTGTGCGCTCAACATTATTTTTAAATATTGTTGAAGGCAATGTTTAATTTTGGGTAAAAACGGGAGCCTCCAAACAAATATTAAAGTATTTTCTCCATGGAATAAATGGAGGGTGGGTCCCGAGTAATTTCAAATGGTGTGGGGAGATGGAAAGAAGCAAATATTTAAAAAATTTAAATGTTTTCCCCAAAGGGTTTTGGCTAAATATTTTTAAATGGTGGGTCCCATAATCTTTTAAAAGGCTTGGGTGAGGTGGAGGAGAGCCCGCAATATTAAAAAGAGGGTAATAAATTAAATGTTTTGGCTAAAGTTCTATCAAATGAGATTAAATGAAGTGGTGGGGCCGATGCTGCATCATCTCTGTCGTTGCCCGCCATTTCGCAATCAAGAATTGCCCGAGGATTATGGATTTCGATGGCATGGGGAGATGGAGAGAAGAAGATTAAAACATTTAATATTAAATTTTTTTCCCAAATATTTTAAATATGGTGGGCCCCCAATAATTTTAAAAGTGGTTTGGTGAAATGAGCGGTGCTCGTTAAAGCATTGGTAAAATTTTATCTGCCAGGGTAGTAAAAATGATTTTGTATTTATTTTAGAATGAGGGCCTAAGATATTTATAAAGTGAATCTATTTACTTTATGGATGAATATTATTTGTGGAGAGGTGAAATATAGAAGGAAAAAATAGTTGAAAATAGGGGGGCAAATATTTTAAAGTAAATTGCAAGCACATGTAATAGTTTGAAAGGGGTGAATAAAATATTCATTCTAATTTGTGTTTGCTGGGGAATGTAATACCGTGCCTTTTCAAATGAAATATTTACTGATGGTGAGTAAAATAAAGCAGCAGTGAGTAAGTGAAAAGAGTAAAATGCAGCAAAGGGGGAAAAACAGAAAACAGAGGAAAATGGGTTTTTTCACGGGAATGGAGTTTTCTTTTAGCTGCAAGTGATGATTACAGAATGACACATGGGCATTTTTCTATTGAAGAACAAATTGGGCACATGTTGTTTTGAGAACAGAATCAAGTTTGTTACAGGGAAATGGAGAAGATATTTGGCAGATCACTATTCAACGATGGAGATGATTCTAGATGGTTGTTTCTGTTCGGATTTAGGGTTTCTTCTGGAATATTTTCTCCTCTTCTTATTCTTTTCTTCTCTCATTGTAAAAGAGTTAGCAAAAAAAAAAAAAGTAGTTAAGTTAGCAAGTTAGGTTAGCAAGTAACCTAGACGAAATTCTGGTGTGGAGCTGCATTTCAAATTGTAAAATCTTTAGTTACAGAGGCTATGCAAATGGGTTTTGTGTCATTTTGTTGTAGGATTTGAGTTTATTGGGATTTAGTGTTTCATAACAGTACTGGAATTTGAGTTAACTGGCAAATCCAAGCTCATGTCTCTCCTATGTGCAAATGTATTCAAATTTTTAATGAAGTAATCAAGGGTTATTCTATTCTTCTCACTATTGTGGTGTGTGCAATTCTAATTTTAGCATTAGTTCAAAGAATTAATTAAACTGCTTGAATAAGATTTCAGATTGATATGTTTTGTACAAGGATTGGGTAAGAAGTATTGAGCTGAGGTACAAATTGGTGATACTGTAAGGCAGTATAATCAGAGATGTAGTATGCTATGTGTTGAAATCTGCTATGAACCATTAGGTGTTGGTGAATTTGACTCCTCCAATGGATATGGCATTGGTCTGATTTGCATCTATTCTTTGTGATGCAGTGTTTTGTTTGTCTTCACCTGGAGCTTGCTACCACCATTTTAAAACGTAATGATTTATCCTTCACCATGAAATTGTGTTATAACCATCTCACGCTCCAAGTGGTTGATATTACTAATGAACAACCAATTTATTTCAGTCTTATCCCATTATGTTGAGCTATTAAGTGAGATTATATATTTTTGAAGTTAATGACTATTTATGATTTTGGTTGCAGAAGTTGTAAACTCATTACAGGGATCACCCTCCCGAGTCTTGCAGAGCCCAAATAGGAGGTTATTGTTAAAAAATCCTCGTTAGTTGGTCCAGGTCCTTCGAGCTGCCCTTGATTGGAAGTTGGCAATTCCATAGGTAGATTAGGAGACAAACCTAGTTTACATGAAAAAACACCAACAAAATGGCGACTCCGCTGGGAATAAGCTATTAAGTTTTGGTTGCAGACAGTGCTAATACAAAGTCATTAAAGTGTTGAATTATTTCTGTAACCAAAGGTTGCATATTATTGAACTATTTTCCCATCCGAGTCACCAGCAAAATGGTGACTCTGCTAGGGATGCACTCAGAGGTTTTGGTTGTAGACGGTGTTATTATAGAGTCATAAAAGTTTTGAATTATTTATGTAACCATTGCTAAAAATTATTTTTGCCTTATAGAGTCATGAGCTTGATAGGTCCATTCTCCTTGTCGACTGAGTCAATTCTCATGAATGTTGCCAGAGAGTCTGTTGTAATTCATCTTTCAATGTAAGTCTGTCAAGATTTGTCCATACTTCATGCTTATTTCATAATACCTCACAAGTTGTGAGTGGCAACTTCGAGATCTATGCATTTGTGTGCATTATTTGAGAACAACTGGGAAAGCACCCAAAAGATTTGCAGTAGAGATGAAGCAGATTCGAGCTCTTGTGATGAAGTACCCTGACAAGTTGAGGAAGGAATCCATATGATGTCATATTGTTGGATATGAAGGTGTTGCAGTACTTATGCTGGTTTTTAATGAATTTGACCTGTGAAGAATTTCCAGCTGTTCAAATTTTTGTCCTCTATAAAGAGGTGGTGACTCTACCAAAGAACCTATTGAAGATGTGAATACGGTTCAAGATCTACAAATATTTCCAATCAGAAGAACCATTTGCAGCTGCTGCAACAGTTCCAGGTATTTTTCTATCTTGGTTTTCAAGAAACGGTGTATTGAAACCATATGTGAATGTTTTAGGAAAAATTTGGTTCCCTATTTGATGAATCTGCATTATGAAAGGGAACAACAACAATATTTCTTTCCATACTTCTGAAATGTAATATGTAACATGAGTAGAGAAGTATGTTTATTATGATTTATGTCTTTGAAAGCTTAAGGCATAGGTATTCAATCAATTTTTTAGAATCATGGTTGATTTTGTAAATGATGTAATTGAGAACCATATACGAAGTTGATACTGATTGAATTTGTATACAAGAGGGTATCCCTATGAAATGGAAAGTAAAAGTATGTAGGGAAAATAAGTTATCCCAAGCCCTCAAAGGGGTTTATCCATTAAAAGATACATGCCATTGGTTTTCAGTGGTATTGGAGGTTTCCCAAACCTAATCCCTAAAGATGTTAGAAAGAATTTTCCCATATTCACAGGGCAAAGTTCAGAATCAGCCTCTAAGCATCTACAAATTTTCATGGATGTGATGGGAGACTATGAGTTAAATCATGAGGATGTTGTTATGAAACTGTTTGTTCAATCCTTGAAGGATGATGTCAGGGATTGGTTTGCATATTTACCACCATGTTCTATAGCCTCTTGGAATCAATTTATGATAGCCTTTGTTGAGCAATTTGGTGAAAGGGTGAATCCAAGTGAGGCGAGGAAAATTTTTTTGGAGATCCATATAAGTGAAAATGATTTGGTCCCTATTTTCAATCTCCGATTTGCAAAGGCAATAAGAGAGATCCCAGAATATGTAAGACCGAATGATGTTAAATGCTTGGTCGTATATCTTAGTGCATTTGATAGTAAGATGGGATTCTTGTTAAGGGATAAAGAGCCTGCAACTTTACTTCAGGCATATCAAACTGCCATGGACATTGAGAACAATTTCAAATACTCTATGATGAAAGGGTGTCTAGCTGCAAGTGTTGGTTACCCAAGAACAACTCATGATTGTGGAATTCAAAGACTAGGTAATGGAAATGATTGTCAAGCTGACAATGCTTCTACTGCTATGATTTCTTCATCGTCAAAATATGAAGATCATAGTGAGTTCCAAGTTGAATGTCAACAGAATTTGGGCATTGTTGATAAAAAGTCTTTTGTACAAGAGTTGTATGAAATGAGAAGACAAGAAGAAGTGAATGAGATACAGAGTGCTAGTTCATGTCATGTTGTGACCAACAACTACAAGGCATGTATTGCTAGTATTTCATTAGAAAACAGTGACTCTGGTTGTGAAAGTGCAGCCCCAAGCTATTGTAGTGAGGATTTTTCTTATGAAGAAAGTCATGATGGGGGTGATAGTTCTCATTGCTTCTCTAAAGATTATGATTGCTATTCTAAAAGTGATGTTGAAGCATTTTCCTCACTCAAAGAATGCAATGATATAAATGTTCACAAGGTCATTCATCCACAAATGAAAGAACAAGGAACATGTGAAGAATATACCGAATGTAATTCAGGTTCAAAATCAAAAGAGTGTGGTCACTGTGAGAGTGATGCGGAATTTGAAGACAAACATGTGTGTGATCAGCATGTTGATTCAAAATATAATGTTGAACATGATGAAGGTGCTGATAAGTATGCTTATGCTCCTGCTCTTCATGAAGTAAATATGGAAAATTTTATGATGCATGATGAGCATGATCATAAAATAATGGATTCATCAAGTATGTATATGGATCTTGAATCAGGGTCATTACCCATTGATGATATTGAAAAGCTTGCTGATTTATGTGACAATAAGGTTCTTGATTGTGTTGATAGGGCAAATGTTGTCAATTCATGTGTGGAGCAGCCAAGCAGTGAAAATGATGGTGAATCTCATGTTGATGAATGTGAGGTTGAATGTAATTACCTTTTGTTTGATGCTCCTGATTTTTAGAATATGCACATGGACATATTGTCACCACATGTGAGAAGCATTGATATCCTTGTTGATAATGACTTGTTTGAGCCTTCAGTAGAGGTATTTGGTTTTGAAAGGAATGATGATGTGAAAAATGAATCAGAACATTTTCTCAAGCCTGAGATGAATGTATTTACTCATTCCTTGGATGTTTTTGAAAAATTAAGCAGCATTTACAGGGTGTTGTACCCTTCACAAAGGGCCCAAGGGGCCAAAGAACAACATAGTTCAAAGAAAAATTTGAACTATAGGAAAAACTAGAAACAACTGACAGACAGCTAAGGAAACCAAAGTTGACAGACAGCTATGGACACACAAAGAGATTAAGCAGCCCCAGACACCGAAGGTTCGAGACTGACAGCAGGGGCCCGAGACCAAGAAGCAGACGCAGAATTCCTCTTCTGAAGAACCACCGACCAAGGAGGCTCAGAACTAGAAATCGGCTCCACCCCAGCCAACACATTCATTCCTTGGATGCTAATGATGCATGTGATTCTCATTTTCATGATACCAAGATGTGTTCTTATGTGCATGAATTGAAGTGTCAAAAGATGGGCAAAGGTTGCAGTGATCAGTACAAGGATGCTCCTGAGTGTCCATCTTTTATCTTTGATGTCTGCCTAGATGATTTGCAGGGAACACACCAAATAGTTTTTGACAGCTTTCAGTTTAATTTGGATCTGCAAATTGATAATCAAAATGAGGTTAGTAGTTCCAGCCATACAGCAAAGTGTAAGTGCTATTTTTGTCAGCTGGAAGGAATTTTCATAGAATGTGGCAATGTTCAAGATGTTGAGACAGGTTGTTTTCTACCTGAAAATGATCCATATAATGAATGTGATAGGTCGTTGCCACATGATAATCAGTATTTTGAAAGTATGTCTGACTTTTAGATACCCAGGGATTGTGAACATGTTGTGAATGTTGTGAATGATTGCCTGATAGGAGAGGCAAGCATGTTTATTCAGGCAGATGGTTGTGATCAGACCAGGCTTTCATATGGTCTTGATCATTATTTTCAAATCATGTCACTTGCTATAAAATCAGAAATTAAAGAATGTAATAGTGATATGACTCTTTTGATCTGGTTGCCATATAATGAAGTTGAGCAGAGAGCAAGTTTCTACTTGCCCAATGGCAGTCTGACACTTGTGTTTGCAAAGTTGCAATTGTTTATGTTGTTATGGTCTGATAAGTGCAAGCATGAGTTAAGGGGAATCAACTCTTTTTACAAAATTGTATTTGATAGAGGTAAATGCTGACTCCCATTTTTCATTTGGTGACCTGGGGTCATCAAATGAAGTTCAAAAATAAAAGTTGAATAGGGGAGTAGTTTGAAGGCACTTGATAGATTTTGAATTTGGTCTACTCTCCCCAGAGATCTGGAATCTTTTTATGCCCACAAGGGGCATACATCCCAACACGGAGCCACTATTGGCACTCTCAAATTTTGCAAATTTGAGGTACCCATTTCGAAAAATTTGCTTCTGCACTTTTTGAAGTGCACTTGAGGGCTCAATTTGAATGACCCACTTTGGAGAATCAGAATTTGAGGCATGTTGATTTCCAAGAAAAACCCATTTGCAGACGTATTTGATTGACATATGTGAGTGTGTGTGTGTGTCAATTTTCAGCTTCCCATGACACATTCTATCAGGGTTTTGAAAAGTGAAGCTGGAGGGTTTTTGCACTATTTTGCTGTTGCAGATTTGTCAGTTTGCAAAATGGCCTCCTGTTTGAGCTTGGATTTTGCAAACAGTTGACTGTTATGTCAAAATGAATGATGTTCTGTGTTCTCCATACCTAAATGATCTCAGGTGTCAATTTTCAGAGCCTAATGATTTTATTTTCTATTTTTAGCTGATCGAAACCAAATGTAGTTTGCTCAATTTCACATCTGCATTCCTGACAACCTTTCTGAGAGGCTAACTTTGACCATCAATATCTTTTGATCAGTGATGTCTCATGGAAATTCCTTTTGAACACATGCTCAAGGTACTTAAATGAAATTATGTGTCTGATGGCAGCTCACCAGGGGTTGATTTGCTATTTTTAAAAATTGGCAGTTGCATGTGTTCTAATTGTTTCAGAACAGTTGTTTCAGAAAAGTTCAGCTGAGCAAATTTTTTGATTAATATCCTGTTCCTCGGGATCTATTTCTTTGAGCCATCTTTTGCACTATACTTTGGGATCAAATGACTATATTCTTACAAGTTTTTATGGTTTCACAAGGTCGTTTGATTGGTTTCCCAGATTGATTCTAGAGCCTACTTAGCCTGTTTTGACCATTTTCTAAAATTGTCAAAAAAATAGTTTCTGAAGGCAACACAGTTTACCATTTCACTTCTAATGTATCCAGAAGTTGTCTCAGGTCATTCGAGGGAAAAAATTGTTTGAAAACGAAATTTTTTTTAGGGCCGAACCCATATTGGGACATGGCTTATTTCTCACAATTGAGTTTATAAGTGCTTTCAATGTTAATCAGGAAGATACAATATGTTAAATTTTGTGTCATTATTAGAAGGTGGTTTCCAAGGATTTTAAAGTCCATTACAGGTGAAAGCATTAGCATTAGAACATTATGCTTGAGGTTTGCACCAAGAATACAAGTTATTGGAGTTCGATAAATCAGCAGAACCGTGCAGTAATTATTCAAGTGGGATTTTATTCATGCCCTGTCTGTCAAAAAAAACTAATAATGGAAACATGAATTTTGGTGGTGCAAGAGAAAATACCAAAATTTATGAGATGACAAACGTTTGCAAAGGTTGTTTGAATGATAGCCACACCTATCAAACAACATCTCAGTAGGTATAGCATATGTCAATTTGGAAGCACCATTGAAAAGAATGTTATGTAGAGAAATTAATGTCTCAGTATTCAAGAGTTGTAGTAGCAAGGTATTTTATCTCCAAAGCAACAGTTGAAACAATTGACAGAAGAACTCAAGGATTGCATTAATTTTTAATGAAGCCAATGAATGCTAATGGATAGTGAGAGGCAGTTCTTGCTTTTCTTTCCAAAGAAGAATTGATAAATTTTAACAATATTAAGATAAATACAACAACTAAGAAATGGCTCTATATGGTGTATACTGGGGATGCGAAATGATCGAATCTATTGTAGAATGCATTAAGGGTTCTTTCATTTTGAAAAAAGGTCGGCTCAGAGGTGGTTCTAGCTAAAAATAGTGATGGTAGTCACCATGAAAAAGAAGTGACAGATGTATGCATAAAAATTGAAAGCATAGGCAAGAGGCATGAGGGAGCCCGCGGCCAGGTGAATGCAAAAGGAGGCATAAGCCAGTGAAGAGAGGGGTACATGGCCAGTAGGTGGCTGAGGATGGATGTGGCCAACTGGTGGGAGCTGAGCTTAGACCCAGTGAAGCCTGTAGCAGGAGATCACCACTTAGAGGAGGAGACCCGTGAGCAGGAAATGGAGGTTTGGCCTACCAAATGTGAGGCTCACGAAACCGGTTGATGTGGGCGTGACCTGCATAGTGAAGGGGAAGACCAAAAGGATGGTGTGAAGGGAGCTTGGTGCGGCCTACAGCAGGTTCTAGTGAACTCACGCACCAGCAAGGTTGGGAGGCTCATGCGGCCAATAGATGAGGACCACCATGCCGAGCAAGGGGAGGCCTGTAGCAGAGACAGGGGCAGCCATGACAAGTGAGTTGGGTCGTGGCCAGCATATGGGGAGGAGATTCATGCAAGGTGAATGAAGGTCTCCAAAAGCTCAGTCAAATGGAAACACAAAGGCATGGGAGGTGTGGCCTGGAACTGGTCATAAACATCCACCAAAGCGCAATGAACAGAAAGCGGATGAGGCTACTGCCATGGTTTCTCTAAAGAATGCTCGAGCAAAACATAAGAGTTAGGGAAAAATAGTGACAACCAAAGAAGATCGATGGCCCAGGATGAAGCTGGTTGTGCAACAAGATCTACAGCCTTCCCCGCCATATCGTGATCTTTAAGTATGCATGGGTTAACTATTGCGGGATGGCGAGAAAATTTTGTGAATGGTGGGTCCTCCGTAACAAATGTAAATGCTCGGCCGAATCTCCACCTTTGCCTGCCATATCGCAATCAGAAATTACCTGAGGATTAGTGATTGTGGGATGGTAGGAAGATGGAGGTGGGCTCATGATTTTGTGCGCTCAGCATTATTTTTAAATATTGTTGAAGGCAATGTTTAATTTTGGGTAAAAATGGGAGCCTCCAAACAAATATTAAAGTATTTTCTCCACAGAATAAATGGAGGGTGGGTCCCGAGTAATTTCAAATGGTGCAAGGAGATGGAAAGAAGCAAATATTTAAAAAATTTAAATGTTTTCCCCAAAGGGTTTTGGCTAAATATTTTTAAATGGTGGGTCCCATAATCTTTTAGAAGGCTTGGGTGAAGTGGAAGAGAGCCCGAAATATTAAAAAGAGGGTAATAAATTAAATGTTTTGGCTAAAGTTCTATCAAATGAGATTAAATGAAGTGGTGGGGCCGATGCAGCATCATCTCCATGATTGCCCGCCATTTCGCAATCAAGAATTGCTCGAGGATTATGGATTGCGATGGCGCGGGGAGATGGAGAGAAGAAGATTAAACATTTAATATTAAATGTTTTGCCCAAATATTTTAAATATGGTGGGCCCCCAAGAATTTTAAAAGTGGTTCGGTGAAATGAGCGGTGCCCGTTAAAGCATGGGTAAAATTTTATCTGCCAGGGTAGTAAAAATCATTTTGCATTTATTTTAGAATGAGGGCCTGAGATATTTATAAAGTGAATCTATTTACTTTATGAATGAATATTATTTGTGGAGAGGTGAAATATAGAAGGAAAAAATAGTTGAAAATAGGGGGGCAAATATTTTAAAGTAAATTGCAAGCACAGGTAATAGTTTGAAAGGGGTGAATAAAATATTCATTCTAATTTGTGTTTGCTGGGGAATGTAATACCGTGCCTTTTCAAATGAAATATTTACTGATGGTGAGTAAACTAAAGCAGCAGTGAGTAAGTGAAAAGAGTAAAATGCAGCAAAGGGGGAAAAACAGAAAATAGAGGAAAATGGGTTTTTTCACGGGAATGGAGTTTTCTTTTAGCTGCAAGTGATGATTATAGATGGACACATGGGCATTTTTCTATTGAAGAACAAATTGGGCACATGCTATTTTGAGAATAGAATCAAGTTTGTTATAGGGAAATGGAGAAGATATTTTGAAGATCACTGTTCAACGGTGGAGATGATTCCAGATGGTTGTTTCTATTCGGATTTAGGGTTTCTTCTGGAATATTTTCTCCTCTTCTTATTCTTTTCTTCTCTCATTGTAAAAGAGTTAGCAAAAAAAAAAAGTAGTTAAGTTATCAAGTTAGGTTAGCAAGTAACCTAGCTGAAATTCTGGTGTGGAGCTGCATTTCAAAATGTAAAATTTGTAGTTACAGAGGCTATGCAAATGGGTTTTGTGTCATTTTGTTGTAGGATTTGAGTTTATTGGGATTTAGTGTTTCATAACAGTACTGGCATTTGAGTTTAACTGGCAAATCCAGGCTCATGTCTCTCCTATGTGTAAATTTATTCGAATTTTGAATGAAGTAATCAAGGGTTATTCTATTCTTCTCACTGTTGTGGTGTGTGCAATTCTGATTTTAGCATTAATTCAAAGAATTAATTAAACTGCTTGAATGAGATTACAGATTGATATGTTTTTTACAAGGACTGGGTAAGAAGTATTGAGTTGAGGTACAAATTGGTGATACTATAAGGCAGTATAATCAGAGATGTAGTATGCTATGTGTTGAAATCTACTATGAACCATTAGGTGTTGGTGAATTTGACTCCTCCAATGGATATGGCACTGGTCTAATTTGCATCTATTCTTTGTGATGGAGTGTTTTGTTTGTCTTCACCTGGGGCTTGCTACCACCATTTTAAAACATAATGATTTATCCTTCACCATGAAACTATGTTATAACCATCTCATGCTCCAAGTGGTTGATATTACTGATGAACAGCCAATTCATTTCAGTCTTATCCCATTATGTTCAGCTATTAAGTGAGGTTATCTATTTTTGAAGTTAATGAATGTTAATGATTTTTGTTGCAGAAGTTGTAAACTCATTAAAGGGATCACCCTGCTGGGTCTTGCAAAGCCCAAAGTGTAGGACGTTATTGTTAAAAAATCCTCTTCAGTTGGTCCAGGTCCTCCGAGCTGCCCTTGATTGGAAGTTGGCAATTCCATAGGTAGATTAGGAGACAAACCTGGTTTACATGAAAAAACACCAACACCTCCTCTTGAACTCTCGGTAAATCTTGAGTAGGGGCTTAGGCTGAATCTCTTCAATATCAGGAGGGAAGAACTCCAAAGGCTCCTTGGAAGGAAATTTCCTCTTGATTATTTTATATCCCTTCCCCTTCTTAGGAGCTGGACCCCCAAGAGGTTTGGTTCTTAGAACAACCCTGTGGATACTCCTATCCAAGATTGGTCTCCCTATTTGCTTGATGTCGATGGTCTCCTCACCATCTCAGTCTACCGGATCTAAAATTTTAGTACCAATGTTCAATGTTTCATATGATGGATCCAACACAACTCCATCATCTACTAATGTATCAGGGATATCATATTTGATCCTGAATTCTACCATGAGTGAAATAGGCAACCTCTCATAATTCCTCTCAAAGACCAAAGGTAGAAAAGCATTCATTTTATTCTTTGGATCAAAGTGCTTTCGAGCAATATATAAACCAAAATTCAAATGTATCAATTCACTCCAAACCATCTTAGCTCCCACAAGGTGTGGGCAGATGTACTCACCCAATTGAATAGGAAACTTGTGACAACCTATCTTGTGTTTTAACTGAATTTAGGCATTGACTCCTAGAGCTTGATAGACAAACTCCATCAGAACCATCCTGTTGTTGAAACACCTTGGAAGTAAGTGGGGATGACCTTCAAATCCTACCAACCTGAAATAAGTGAACTTGGGGTATTGGATATACCAACATCCCCATTTTGTGATAATGGCCATAGCTTCTTGGCTCAATCTGTATCCTGCATCTCCATTAAGCTGGTTAATGATTACATACAAGAATGCATCATTAACTCTTCTAAATTATGTTTCAGAAACCTATAAGGATAGCTGATCATAATGATCCCAAACTCTCTTTTGTCCACCATCTTCTCCCAATATTCCTACTTTGTTCAAACCAGGAAAGATACTTCCTCTAGCTACTACATAGACAATATAAGAAGTCATGAAAAAGCTCTTGGTTTCCCTTATTCTAGTTAACTGATCATGAATAGTATCTGAGACAATCATCGACCAATCAAAATATTTCTTGCCACTAAAAATCGTCTGAATAAAAGGAAACATCCATTGCTTAAAATGAAATGCATCCCTCTTCCCAAAGGCTCTAGACAACATCATTATCAGGTTTGATACTTATTTGTAAAATTTTGTCCCGTTTCGTTGATCATGAAGCTTGGTCAGAGACTTCTTCTTTGTTCTCAACCACTTCTTGTTCAAATGAGCCTTGTTGGACTCCTTTTATTTTATATATATACCTAAAGCATCTGCCTCATTTAACTGTACCAGGTTCTTTGGATCATGAACTCTAAGCCTGTGCTAAAAAATTTGAGGAGTTAGTTCTATAATCACATTATCCTATGAATCCATACATTGCCTAGTGGCCGGATTGTAAGCTCCTTCTGCTGTCATAATCAATTATGGGCAGTGGATGGATAGAGGAAATACAGTGATGTAAGCCAAGCCTGACTCAACTATTCTTCCAGTTCTTCCTATTAAATCCTCAGTGAATGTTTTTGAATATAACTCCTCAAAATTGAATGGGCCTAGATTGGTTTTAGTTAGATCAGACCAATCAAATTCCAGTTTGCTGACAGTTATAGTAGGACCCCTATGGTTATACCTCAAAGTATAAGTCAACTGCTCTGACTTAATCTTCTTAGGCTTAGTTGATGCCTTTGAAGTTTCTACAGGCTGATTCCTTTGGGAAGCTTCTCCTGATACTACTAACATTCTTTAGCTTCCTACAATATAACCTCAAATTAGATCCTTGAGTAAACATAACAACATATGCTTTAAAATATTAGCCTTCATATATACACCGGAGGTGGAACTAGGCATAAAACACTCTAAATAGTCTCTTTTTAAAACATTGTCGGGCTCAGAGTGAAAACCGTTATTGAGATTATAGTAATAACAAGTGGGATCGGAGTCGGAATTGGAATCAAAATTGAAATGGAAACTGACTTGGTTTCATGAAGATTTTCTAATTTCACATTCAATTTCGGTTATGCTCCCGCCTAGGTTATCATTATTTTGAAAGCATGTTTCTAAGGATAAGTTGAGTCAGAAACGGGATGGAAATGGAATCGATACTTATTAAAAAACACGGTTCAAAGTCTAAATCGATTCTGATCCCACTTCCGCCTAAAATGACAATGACATCATAAGTGATTTTAACAGTTCGATAAATAACTTCATGATTTAAGGACTAGGTTGTACCAAAATGAAAGGGGCTTAAAAATAACCTAAAAATACCATCCCCATATGACTGAGAGGCAACCGAAATAATTAGGGCATCATTTTTTTAAAATAAGAACACGTCAAAACCCTAAACTAAAACCCTCGATTTCAAATAACTAGGGCACAAATTTAACTCCATTTAAATTAATCATATCTAAAGCAAAACAAGATTCCTAAGTAAAAACCATCATTTACCAAATCCTACTAATGTAAAACAGTAACTAATCTATGCATTTAAAAACTAGGGCACCACAATGTGGTCATGATTAAAATGTGAAAACAACCATGTCAAAAAAATAAACAAAACAAGAAACAAAACCATAAAAGCGGAATAAGAATAAGAAAAAAAAACAAAAAGAGAAAGGAAATGAATCACATGAACTCACAGAGAATTACGAATTTGCAAGAAACCATCGACTGAATAGAAATGAAAAAAAATGAAAAAAAATGAAAAGGGAAGAACAGAAAACCCCCTACCTCAAATGAAAATAAATAGGTTAATTCCTTTAAGCGATCCACACACAATTGTCTCCCTTTTGATCGACTCACACGTACAAATGCTCCATTGCAACTCTAGTTCACTCTTTGATCTTTTAAAAAATAATAATAACTACCAGTTAGTCCTTATTTAAGGTAAAAACTCACAGTTTCATACGTGCAAAGCTCCTGTAATTATTGCAATAAATGTGGTAAAGCGGAGTCGGAACTGCAGAGGGAATAGGCACATTATTGTAGTGTGACTTCAAGTAAAGTCAACGACCCAAAAAATGGTGAGAACGAAATTGGAATGAAAAGTGACTTGGAAACTTGGTTAATTTCCCAACTCGATTCCCATTCTGGGTCTGGTTACACCAACAAAGAAGAAAGTGAAACAAAATGAAAAATTAAAACAAAAGATCGAAATGAGAAAAAAAAACACAAAAACCTAAGTTAAAATAAAAGACCAAAAAGCGGAGGCAAAGGCAAAATTGATTTTGATTTTGAAACTTTGAATAAATCCAGACTTAACTTATACTCCGGCTTTGGCCCCGATAAAGACAAAACAAAAAGGAAAAAGAAGACTGTCGGGATGGGAATCAGAACCGATCTTTGAAAGAAGTTTCAAAGCCCGATTCGGTTCCAGTTCTAGTTCCAACAGAATAAACCAAAGAAAAACAAAGTGTTGGAAAAGAAAGACTCCAAACTTTGTTTGAAAAACAACCAAGGACAAAAACATAAAGGGGGACACATTTTGACCAAGGCAAAAGATGGGGTGGCTATGCAAGGCATAACAAATGGCAACTCAGCTAGGAAAATGGTTTACCCATTTTCAAGACACCCTAGATCTACTTGTCTTATGAATCATGCTAACTTGAATAAGATCACATATATCTAGAATAAGGTTGAGCTAGAATCTTAGATGTATGTGCTCATGAATTATTTCTGAATCTAAGTGTGTGTGTATATTGTGCATCATTCTTTTATAGATACTTTCTCTTCTTCCGAACAACTATACCTAAAATTCAAGCTACATAGGTTGAGTCCTTTAACTATCGTGCAATTAAATCCTGAGTATTGCTCTGTTGCTAGATAGGCATCCATAGTTGCGACGCAGATACCTCTAGTTCTCTCAAATCATTGCTCTACTACCAGCTAGGTGTCCACAGCCCTGATAGAGATACTTGATTACCCATTTGATATTGAGTTTTCCTTTTCATTCATCATCATTTTTTTTTTACTTAAGCTTCTCTTTTGGAAATATTTTATGCACCTTCCTCAATACTCAGATACAATAGATCTGAAATGTGGGTTGAGAACTACAATGGATTTCATGATAGTCTTGGAATCAGATTTTTCACTTGAATCAAAGGTAGAACCATTCTAAAATGAATAGGCATTTACTTAGGCAGATTTTTTCTAATTTAGTGACAGATTTTTTATCATAATTCATGAGATATTCACAATGTATCTTCTATCCTTCATAAATTTTCAAAACTAGATTCGAATGGTCATAAAACATGAATTTCAGAATGAAATCCTTTTCAATGATGATGATGAAAATATATAAAACAATTTCTCTCCTAATTCTAGTAGCATACATTGAATAACAACCCCTTGTCTTGAGATGAACAAAATGAAGATCCCCAATGAAACAAGACAAAAAAAAACAAACAAAAACAAAAACAAAAACAAAAAAAACTTAATTGCATATGATACAGTATAATACATTCTCTTTAAAACATCAGACCTTTCATGAACCAAAATAGTTCTTGAGAAACTGACCATTAATTGGTAATGGAACAAGCTCTCCTATTAAGGTACTTAAACGAAAAGCATTCTCACCTAGTATCACAGCCACTTGATACGGACCTAACCAGAGTCTATCAAAATTCCAGTGATCTCCCTTCTTTTCTCTAGATTTATCCCATAGTAATAGAAGATCTGATATCCTAAATGATTTTATCTTAGATCTTTTGTCAAACCAGCACTTGATGACAGCCTGATGTTTAGAGAACTATTGCAAAGCAACATCTCTTTACTCTTCCATGTTAAGAAAATTAAGTAATCTTACCTCGATCCTATCATCCTTGGTATAAAGTTCTTGCATGAAATTAAGAATAGGTACTTGTAAATGGATCGGGAAGGCTATGTCTTGGCCATAGACTAACTTAAAAGAAAAATTTCCTAGAGATTCTTTGATTCAGGTTTGATCTGCCCATAAGGAAAATCTCAATTGGGTGTGTCAGTCTCTAGGATCGTTTTCTAGCAATTTTCTTATAACTTCCAACAAGTTTCTAGTTGTGGACTCAGCCACTCCATTTCGCTGAGGGTAGTAATTAGATGAATACTTCAAAATAATTTTGTGTTCATATGCTCATTGAATGAATTCAGCAAAATAAAAATCAGGGCCATTATCACATACCAGAGAAAATGGAACTCCAAACTTGGTTGTGATGTTCTCAGTCAAAAATATGATGACCACCTCTGTGGTGCTATTTTTGCAGGGATGGGCCTCAGTCCAATGTGTACAGTAGTTAGTTGCACTCAAGATGAATTTATGTCCTGCAGAAGAATTTGGATTAACAACACTTACAAAATCTAGGGCCCATTGAGCAAACAACCTTACCTCATACATTGGTTGCAAAGGCATTGCAAGATTTCTTTCCTTGGGTGCAGAAGTTTGGCATACATGATAGGTTATGACATTTTGGTGTGCATCCCAAAATACATAAGGCCAATAATAACCTGATCTAAGAATCTGATGAGCCAAAGCATCCACAAATCCATGTCTTGTTCCATGCCTTCCATTGAACTCAGAAATGGCATGCTTAGCCTCTTGTTGATCTAAACAACGCAAGTAAATCCCTTGAAAAATATTTCTGTAGAGCGATCCCCCTTTAATCATGTAGTGAGAACTCTTCATCCTCAATTCTCTCCTCTGAGTAGTATTCATTTCTTCTAGACATTTGTTATTAAGGAGGAAGAAAATCAAGTCTGTGTACCAAGGATCCTTTGTAAATGACTAGATGGTGTATTGCTGACAAGTGATGTTTTTGTCCACCTATGCCATTGCTTTTGATAAACCCTTCCCTTGAACAAGTTTCATCGGATGAATTTCTAAGTCAAATTCTTGTAGAATTTCCATCCACTTTCCTCTTCACTCTCCTAATTCACTTTGCATCAGAAGAGACTTCATAGTTGGATCTGGAACTATAGCCATTACTTTACTTCGAAGAATGTAATTCCTGAACTTCTTTACCACTCATACCAACACAAAGGCTTGTTTCTCCAGTGGTGGGTATCTCACTTCTATATTCTTAAATGGAGAGCTCATGAAGGCAATAGGTCTTTCTTCTCCCTCTTCTCTTCATTGTGTTAACACAGCTGCACATGAATGGTCAGATGCAAAAGAATAGATATAAAAATGTTTTAAATAATTTGGGCTTGTTAAAATAGGTGCCTCAGATATTGATTGTTTGATCTATGATAAAGTAGATTTAGACTCATCACTCCACTCAATCTTTTCCTCTTTCTTCATCATTTCATTTAGAGGTTTGAAGATCTCCGCAAACCCTATTATAAACTTTCTAACAAAATTGATCCTCCCGAAGAAGGATCTCATTTCTTTCTTGCTACCTGGCCTTTTCAATTTCAAGATGGCCTCCACTTGATCAGGGTATATGGATATCCCTTCTTCTGATATGATGTGACCTAGGATTTTCCCTTCAAATACTCCAAACACACACTTCTTTGGATTGAGAGAGACAGCATAGCTTATACATTTCTTGAGAACCTTTTCCAGATCAGCGACATGGTCTTCTCTATTCCTAGAGAAGATGGTTAAATCATCTACATAAATAATTATACAATTCCCTATCAAATATTTATAGGCTACGTCCATTTCCCTTTGAAAGGTAGCTCCTTCATTGATAAGACCAAATGGAATCCTCCGATAGGAAAATGTGCCCCATTTGGTGGTGAAAATTTTCTTCATTCTATCCTCATGACTGACAAGAACCTGATTGTACCTAGAATAATCATCCAAAAATGACATCATCTGAGACCCATTAACTTTTTGTAGTACTTCATCCAATGAGGGCAATGGATAATTATCTTTCTCAGAGGCTTTATTTAGATTCCTAAAATCAACACATAATCTCATTTCACCATTCTTTTTGCATACAAGAACTAAATTTTCCACCTAGGTAGAATGTCTAACAGGAAAGATTATCCTTGTAGATAAGAGCTTTTGTACCTCTTTTTGGATCAGGGGCTCAATTAAAACATTGATCAGGCATTTTTTTCTGATGGAAGGGCTCGACTTCTGGCTTGAGAGGTATGGTATGTTTGATCACTGATGTGTCAAAGGTTTTGAGGTCATCATAACTCCAAGCAATGGCTGCAATGTTTTGCTCCAAAACTTTAACTATCTTGTCCTTAATTTCTTGAGGACAAGTATTTTCTATGAGGGCATTCCTTTCAAGGCCTGATTTAGTCAAATTGACAGATTCATACTTTCCTCCTTCATTCTTTGTGGGCACCCTTTGATGATCCTGTGGGTTAGAATCAAATATTATTTTCAAAGCTATCATCCCTTTCAGAATGCTATTACTTTTCAAATCCAATGTCCCTTCTTCACTCTCTTTCTCAGGATCCCAATCTTCCTAATCTCTTTTAGATTCATCTATTATTTGTCCTTCAAAAATAGCAAAACTTGCCAAAAAGGCTAATATATGTTGATCATCATCAAATACCTGAAAATTTTGGACATTATCAGGGACAAATGGGACTGAAATTAGTTCAAATAAAAATCTCTTTAGATTAGAATCTTGCATGGTTTCTAATGTGCTATCAACAACAACGAGTGCATCTACAATTTGATTAGCTTCTCTAGGGATCAAAGTAATCCCAAAAGCATCAAATTCTTTGATTAAGTTCCAAACTTTGTTTCTATACACATCCAATCTTTTGTTATGACATGTATACTGGCTATGTACCTATCTTATGATCACTTCAAAATCCCCCATAACTGTGAGAGTAGTAACCTTTTTATGAGAAAACATGAGTCCATGAGCAAGTGCTTCATACTTAGCCACATTGTTTGTGCAGCCAAACTGTAATCTGTAAGATGCAAAATAAGTTTTACCTTTAGGGTTGGTTAGTTCAATCCCTGCTCCACTTCTTGCTTTGGATTTGGAACCATCAAATTTAAGACTCCAAAATTGGTCTTTGATTAGGAGTTATTTATTTTTAGGGATAACAGGGGATGACTTACTTGGGATGTGTGGCAGCTCATACTTTTTCTGGTCATCAGAAATTGACTCAGGGCAAGGCTTACTTGAAGATTTTTCTATGTTTTCAACTTGCTTATAAATCACTTCCTGAACAACTTCTTGGGTTAAATTATAATCCAACTCATCTTTCATCAATGCCTTGGGCATTGGAAAAGTATCTAGGGTAGGTGTATTGAAAAGGAATTGAGACACCTCAATCTCTTCTTGAATGTTGGAGCCTAGAACCTGAGTTTTCTCTACTAGTGGAGAACCCTCCTCCTGAGAAAATCTAGTCCTAGTGAGAATAGTAGCATCCTTAACTGTAAAGGAAAACTCATTGCTAGGTGTTTGATATTTCTCTTGACATATTTGTTGAGGTTGGTCTACATGACTTAAGATATCTAGGCATGAATGGCATGTTAACTCTGAATGATTGTGATAATGAATCCTACACCAATTAGGAAGCAACAAACTACTCAAATTAGTTTCTCCTCCCAATACCAGTTCCTATATTGTTGCAATTTCCTTATTAGAACTTGCTGGTTGATGCAGATCATTGGGTTACCATGTTCTAGGGGTAATGTATCCCTAGGATTGAGTACAAATAAATTAAGGACTTCCTCTTTTTTGTAAACTTCTATCTCAGTCTTAAAATATGCTACTTCATTGGAAGCATCATATTTTGTAATCATATGCTTGAGTCTTGGTTCACTCTCAATCCTTATCTATGTTGCAACCCCCTTCCATGATAGCCACATGTGATAAATCCAAGGAAAAATATCCCCCAATAATTTTCATTAGATCCCGACTTAGGAGCATACCATATGTCTTTGGGATGTTACCCACTTGGATATCTATGTAGGTCTGGATCCTTGGATCTGACCCAACTTGCACATGCATGTTCTCTAGTTCTCCTGCAATATTGACCTCAATTTTTTCTAGCTGAATCACTTTCTTATTCTTCAGGATAGCACTTAATCTTAACTTCTTACATATTGAAAAGGGCATAACATTTCCCAATGCTCTAGAGTCCAATAAACAGTTATGCAAATTCTTTCCAAAAATCCTTAAACATAAAAGAAAAGGTGCGGTACTGGTCTTACCTTTATAGATGGTTGTGTTTGTCTCCTTCACTGGAGTCACTTTACCTTTTCCTTTTAAGAAATTTTCCTCCTCTATGGCTTTCAATACTACTTCACGTTGAGCTGGGCACCACTTCATGATGTCAAAGAATGACAATGACATCTTCTGTCTCTATAGTTTTGCAATAAAATCAAACTCTAAATCATTCCTCACTTGATATTTGGGAAAAGGAGGCAAATTACCTATATTCTACGAGTCAGAAGGTCCCTTTGGTGGTGGTGGATTATTATCTACATTTTGATTAGGTGGGACCATGTTGTTTGGAGGTGCAGATGTAGTAAACAGGCCCTTATTCTGATTTCTCAGAAAATGATCACATTTGGACTGAAAGGCTTGGGCATCATAAACATCCTCTATTGGACCATTATCTCCTTGCATGGGAAATTGGTACTTCTCTTCCATAGTCTTATAAGTCATTGCAGTACTTACTGGCCCATTATCCTGATTGAAATTTCCTGGTGGAGGATGGGCATCAACTTGTGATATCTTTACCATTTTCTCCATTTCTTGGAAATTAACCTCAGAATGTGTTGTCGTATCATGTAGCTTGCACCAATTAGTCATGAAATTAAGGTCACCTACATTAGTAGTATGCGATCTCTCCTCACCTGACTGATAATTATGGGAAACTCCCCCATTGTTAGGTCCAGTATTCCATTGCCTATTGTTGTTGTTAGACCTCTGGTTATATCCTCTATTCTGATTTTGGTAATTTTGGTTAGAGGAATTTTGATTCTAGAAATTTCGGTTGGTGTTCTGATTCACATTCTGATTAGAGTAACTCCCCTAGTTGTTGTAACCTCCCTGGTTTTGATAATTCTGGTTTTGGTTGTGGGGAGGGTTTTTCCTAAGTTGTTCCATGTCATTAGACATTCGAGATAGAGTCCTTTTAAGAGTTTCTAGCTCACTGGTCAGTTGAACAGTTTGTTCATTTTGTACATTTTGCACTATGGATGGGGAATGAACATGGGTTGACCCTCCTGCTTGTTGTGGTTGATTTTGAGTTGTTGGGAAGAATCTTGCATATCATTGCTAAAGAAAGGCCTAGAAGGTGGGGCTTGTGACTAAGACACAGGTCTGTATTGGGAGTAAGACATCCCTAGGAAATTATTATATAATGGTGGGTTAGGCATCTGATAATTCATGGGAGATAGAGTTGCTCCTAAACCTCCTGATTGCAAACTTATTTGTTGTTGCAATTTGATGGCTTGATGATACACCTTATAAAAAGAGTCAATCTCATTGGCCTGATAAGTTCTCTACAAGAATAGGCCAATCAAGGGATCAACAGCTCTTAAATACGCTTGAATGGTAATATTCTCTGCTACTAAGTAAGGATCTTGCAGCCTACGAAACATCCTTTGGAACCTAGTGTTGAATAGAGACAATGTCTCGTGATGCTCCTTTCTTCTAGTGGAAAACTGGTGATACAAGATGGCAAGGTCCACATAAACCCGAAATTGATTAATGAATTCTTTTTCTAAATCTTTCCAACCTAGAATAGATCCTCAGGGCAGATTTAAGTACTAGTTATATGCCATGTCCCCTAAAAAATAAGGAAACAATCTACATACCACATCCTGATGAGAAAATTTAGCACATGTACAAGCATCTTTGAATGCTTTTATATTCTCCTCAACACTTCTTGATTCTCCATGCATGTACTTGGGACAAAACTTTTTTGGGTTCTTCGATAAATCATGGATTCCTCCTAGAATAGTCCCTAACAAAGAGGAGTTATTCACAAAATAAGCAATGGGTTGGATTGGTTGGGCAGGAGGTGGTGATATTGGCCTAACAGGAGTAGGTGATACTGGTCGAGCCATTGGTTGTGATGTAGGTTGAACCGGTGGTGGTGTAGGTGGATTTGGTTGAAATTCAGGTGGAGTAAGTGGTGGTGGAAATGTAGGTATCAATATTCTATGAGCATGGGGTCTAGGTCTAATTGGGGTTTGGAGTTCTTCTAATGGTTTAGGATTAGTAGAGGATCTAAGAATCCTCCCGTATTTCTCTGGTGAGAATGATCCAATGTGAGCCAGCTTGTTCCTTTAGCCCTCCTTCTAGCACTAGATCTATTGATGGTGAAAATGACACAAACAATGTTAAACAAAATATTTCTACTCTATTTCTCCTAAAAAAGAAAGACAACATATAGTAGCCTAACTCCCAAGGTCCTGGTAGTTGGTTCTCAATTGTCTGGTGTAACTCAAGTGGTTCATGCAACTATAATATTCAAGGCGAATTTGTTGGTAATAAGGAATGCAAGCAATGATTGATTCATCAAATTTTAATTAATGAAAAGGGGGTTTAAAGTAAAAGAAAAAAATACATCATGGCGTATATCAGTGAAACATGAATAAAACTTATCTAATATCTAGACATATATCTTCAACAACGAATATTCTTCCAATAGATCAAGAAAACCATAGCATGAATCAATTTAAAGAATACTCCATACTACTGCATGCATCTAAGGTGCTTAATTTAATATCACAATCACACATCATAAATATTTTGAAGATTCCAAAAGGACACACTCTCATTCGTTGCCAAGATCATAAATCAACAAACTTTCAATAAATTCAATTCACAGATAATCTAATGAAATAATCTTTAAATCTGGTTTCTTCTAATAATTTTCATCAGATAAGAAAAAAATTTGCTTCAACACAATCACTAGCATACAGATAGACTATAGTTCATTAACCTTATCCAATAAACTCAATTCCAACACCATATTGCATAAAAACCTGTATTTATATTCAACTGTAAATAAAATAACAAAGTATCTTTGTAAGAACTATGAAAAATTCTATCTCCTAATATCAGGTGGCTAATTTTATTCTCATCAGTTGACCTTTACTATATGATACCCCAAAGGTATTTATAGATGTACAAAAATTTGAAGTCCTTTCTATCTTAATTTGATCCACATTTTTAGGAATTTAAGTCTTCTAGGAACTCAGATCAATTTAATCTCTAGTTCCCACTTTGATCATCTAGTTAAACTGGAGAGAAGAAGATAGAAGAGAAAAGAAAGCCATGCTCATCTAAGACTACCACTCTAGCATGCAGAGAAGAGAAGAAATCCATACATGCATGAGATTATCAATTATAAATGCGAAGTTTTCTCTGTAGTGTATTCATTGTAACTAGAGAAGACTTGTTGAAGCATATCCAAATCTGGCCCATCAACCCAACTGTCTTCAAACTTGATCCTCTCCAATTCTGCAACAACAAATCCTCTCATTTCTTTTAGCTTTGTTAACTCCCTTTTAGCAGCCCTTACTTCTTCTTTAATATCCATCAACCGATCTAACAACAATTCCTCTCCATCATCTCCCTTTTGCACAACCTCCTTAAGTCTATCATCCAATTTCTCTTTTAACTAACTCAAAGGTAGGCCCTCCTTTACCAGTATATCAACATTTACTATAATAGCAACAACCACTTCTAACTCATCAATTTGTACATTTAGATCCTTGCTAGAATATTAAACTTCATTTTTATGCTTGTACAAAAATTTGAATCTAAACTGGACTATGTTGGAGGTCTTTTCCAAGAAATCTTTGTTATCCTCTTCAAGGATTGACTGCTCTAAAAGAGTGGATTTTGGCAATTTATTGATTTCTTTCAGCTTCTGGATATATCCTCTGTAGTCCTCCTCTTGCTCTCCCAATGCTTTGGCATGCTGATTCATCTCTTCTATTAACTCCAATGTTATCTTATGCATCTCAAAACTGTTGCCCAACAACTCACCTATTTTCTAATTTAGTCTATCAGCCCATCTATCCAACATCTCCCCCTTACTCCTTACTTGCACCAAATCATCCACCTCCTTCTTGCTAAGAAAAATTGGTGTCTCAATGGTGGAAATTTGTTGTGACCTCAAAGTAGAAATAATCTTCAAGAAAGTATGCAATTGATCCAATTGAGCCTTAAGCTCATCCCTTCTCTTTTTATCTTTCATCATTCTTGATTTAGTGGATGATGCTACCACATCTATCAAGTTCATTTGTTGATCTCTTGTGGGTCTCCCCAAGTTAACCATGCCCAACTGATAATCAGTTAGCTACATGTCCCCTACATCCTTGTCCACCATCAGTATTACACATTCAGCAACAATTTCTCCTCCTTCTGTGAGTCTAGTGGAATGCAGGATTTTGGTCTTCTTCTTGGGCCTTTCTTTTTCAATCTCCTTCATCATATCATCCCAATTGAGAGGTTGTGAGGGTGTCACTGATCTCTTTTGAAGATCTAGTTTCAACCAAGTGGGAGCACTTGGAATATTGGTCATTATAGTTGAAGAAGAAGCAAGAGTAGTAGAGGGTTGTTGCACATTAACCTTGGGTTGAGAATCAATCTCTTGTACCTCTTGTTGTACTTGCTCTACATTTGTTTGTGCAAGCTTTTCAGCTTCCTCCCTGTCCTTTTGTTCTTGTATTCTCTTGTCTTCTTCTTCCTTCTTTAGTTTTTCCTCTTCTAACCTCTTCTCCTCAAGTACCTAGTTTCTCTCTTCCTCCAGTGCCTTAAGTCTATCTGCATGTTCCTTTTCCTTTTTTAGTTGCTTGGTCAGTTCCTCAGCAAATTTCTCTTTTTGCATTTTTTTTGCTTCCTCTTTCTTTTTATAGGCCTCTTCAACAAGCTTCAATTTAGCCACAAGGGCTTCTCTTTCCCTTTGTTTCTTTTCCTTTTCCTCCTCTAGATCATGATATTTTTTGTACTAACTCTAGCTTATCATTCTCTTCTTTGATCTTGAGCTCCTACTCCTTTTGCCTTTGTTGTTTTCATACTTCATCAACTCTTCATTTGGCTTCCACTTGTTGTTGAAGCATGGCAACAGCTTGTGCCTTAACATCTATTGCCTTCTATTTTTCCATTGCTTCTACATGTGCTTGAGCATCCAAATCCTTCTTTTCTTCCTCGAACAGTGTCGATTGATCTTCCTCTATTAAAATATGTTCAATTTCCTCCTTTAGAGGCATCTTTTCTTATGCATATTTCTCTGATAAGGTCTCATCAGAGTCTGTTTCAACATCATGAATCTCCAGATCTACTCCTTTTCCCTTTAATGCTTCAGCTATACCATGAAGAGTTCCTTCAGGCATCCCCCACCTTGTTTCTTCGTAAGAGGGACTAGAGCAGATGAATCACCTATTACTGGTGTAAAAACCACATATCCTATCTGGGCATCCTCCTCTTGTACTCCCGGTAAATCTTGAGTAGGGGCTTCAAGCTCAATCTCTTCAATATCAAGAGGGAAGAACTCCAAAGGCTCCTTGGAAGGAAATTTACTCTTGATTCTTTTGTATCCCTTCCCCTTCTTAGGAGTTGGACCCCCAGGAGTTTTGGTTCTTAGAACATCCCAGTGGATACTCCTATCCAAGAGTGGTCTCCCTATTTTCTTGATGTCGATGGTCTCATCACCATCCCAATCTACCAGATCTAAACTTTTAGTACCAATGTTTAATGATTCATATGATGGATCCAAAACAACTCCATCATCTACTAATGTATCAGGGATATCATCTTTGATCCTGAATTCTACCATGAGTGAAAAAAGAAACCTCTCATGATTCCTCTTCCTGAGGTCATACTCATCCTAAAGATCACTCCTAAAGTCCTCTAATAGATTGAAATGTTTGTCAAAGACCAAAGGTAGCAAAGCATTCATTTTATTCTTTGGATCAAAGTGATTTCGAGCAGTATACAAACCCAACTTCAAATGTATCAATTCAGTGCAAACCACCTTAGCTTTGAAAAGATGTGGGAAGTTGTATTCACCCAATTGCATGGGGAACTTGTGACAACATGTCTTGTGTTTTAACCCAAATCGGGCATTGACTCCCAGAGCTTGATAGAAAAACTCCATCTGAACCATAATGTTTTTGCAAAACCTTGGAAGTAAGTGGGGATGATCCTCAAATCCTACCAACCTAAAATAAGTGAACTTGGGGTATTGGATATACCAACATCCCCATTCTCTGATAAAGATCATAGCTTCCTGGCTTAATTAGTATCCTACATATTCATTAACGTGGTTAATGATTACATACAAGAATGAATCATTAACTCTTCTAAATTGTGTTTTAGAAACCTATAAGGATAGCTGATAATAATTATCCCATACTCTCTTTTGTCGACCAACTTCTCCCAATATTCCTACTTTGTTCAAACTAGGAAAGATATCTCCTCTAGCTATTGCATAGACAATATAGGAAGTCATAAAAAAGCTCTTGGTTTCCCTTATTATAGTTAACTGATCATGAATATTATCTGAGATAATTATTGGCCAATCAAATTGTTTATTGCCATTAAAAATCGTCTGAATAAAAGGAAACATCCATTCCTTAAAATGAAATACATCCCTCTTCCCAAAGGCTCTAGACAACATCATTATCAGTTCCGATAATTCTTTGTAATTTTTTTTCCTTTTCATTGATCATGAAGCTTGGTCAAATACTTCTTCTCTGTTTTCAACCACTTCTTGTTCAAATGAGCCTTGTTGGCCTCCTTGTATTTTCTATATGTACCTAAAGCATTTGCCTCATTTAACTATACCAGGTTCTTTGGATTAGGGATACTGAACATGTGCTAAAACATTTGAGGAGTTAGATCTATAATCACATTGTCCTGTGAATCCATACATTGCCTAGTGGTTGGACTGTAAGCTCCTGCTGCTATCATAATCAGTTACAGGCATTGGATGGATAGAGGAAATATAGTGATATGAGCCAAGCCAGACTAAACTATTCTTCCAGTTCTTCCTATTACATCCTCATTGAATGTTTTTGAATATAACTCCTCAAAATTGAGTGGGCCTAGATTGGTGTCAGCTATATCAGACCAATTAGATTCCACTTTGCTAACAGTGACGGTAGGAACCCTATGGTTATACCTCAAGGTATAAGGAAAATGCTTCGGCTTAATAGTCTTAGGCTTAGTTGATGTCTTTGAAGTTTTTGTAGTCTGATTCCTTTGGGAAGCTTCTCCTGATAATCCTGACATTCTTTAGCTTCTTGCAATATAACCTCAAATTAGATTCTTGAGTAAATATAACAACATATGCTTTAAAATCTTACCCTTCATATATACACTAGAGGCTGAACCAAGCAAAAAACACTCTAAATAGTCTCTTTTTAGAACACTGTCAAGCTCAGAGCCAAAATGTTTATTGATATTATAGTAATAACAAGTGGGATCAGAGTCAAAATTGGAATGCTAATTAGAATCGGAATCAAAATAGAAACTGACTTGGTTTCATGAATATTTTCTAATTTCACATTCAATTCTAGTTCTGCTTCTGCCTAGGTTACTGTTATTTTGAAAGCCTGCTTCTAACTATAAGCAGAGTCAGAAACAAGATGGAAATGAAATGAACACTTATTAAAAAACATGGTTCAAAGTCTAAATCGATTTTAATCCCACTTCCACCTAAAATGACCATGACGTCATAAGTGATTTTAATGGTTCAATAAATAACTTCATGATTTAAGAACTAGGTCATACCAAAATGAAAGGGGCTTAAAAATAACCTAAAAATACCATCTCCATATGACCGAGAGGAAACCGAAATAATTAGGGCATCATTTTTTTAAAATAAGAACGCGTCAAAACCCTAAACTAAAACCCTCGATTTAAAATAACTAGGGCACGAATTTAACCCCATTTAAATTAACCAGATCTAAAGCGAAACAAGATTCCTAAGTAAAAACCATCATTTACCAAATCCTACTAATGTAAAAAAGTAACTAATCTGTGCATTTAAAAACTAGGGCACCACGATGTGGTCACGATTAAAATGTGAAAATGACCATGTCAAAAAAACAAACAAAACAAGAAACAAAACCACACAAGAAAAAGAAGAATAAGAAAATCAAATAGAAAGAGAAAGGAAACAAATCACATGAACTCATAGAGAATCACGAATTCACAAGAAACCACCATCCAAATAAAAACTAAAAAATGTGAAATAAAACGAAAAGGGAAGAACAGAAAACCCCCTACCTCAAATGCAAATAAATAGGTTAGTTCCTTGAAGTGATCCACGTGCAACTATCTCCCTTTCGATCAACTCACATGAACAAATTCTCCACTACAACTCTTGTTCACTCTTTGATCTTTTAAACAATAATGATAACTACCAGTTAGTCCTTATTTACGATAAAAACTCACAGTTTCATACGTGTAGATATCTTGTAATTAATGCCATAAATGTGGCAGAGTGGAGTCGTAACTACAGAGGGAACTAGCACATTACTGCAATGCGACTTTAGGTAAATTCAACGACCCAAAAAATGGCGGGAATGAAATCAGAATGAAAACTGACTTGGAAACTTAGGTAATTTCCCAACTCAATTCCTGTTCTGGGTCTAGTTCTGACAACAAAGAAGAAAGCGAAACAAAACGAAAAAATAAATCAAAAGACCAAAATGAGAAAACAAAACACAAAAACCTAAGTTAAAACAAAAGACCAAAAAGCGGAGGTGGAGGCGGAATTGATTTTGATTTTGAAACTTTGAATAAATCTAGACTTAACTTATACTCTAGCTCCATCCCCGATAAAGACAAAACAAAAAAGGAAAAAGAATAATATCGGGATGGGAATTTGAACTGATCTTTGAAAGAAGTTTCAAAGCCCGATTTGGTTTCAGTTCCAGTTACGAAAGAATAAACCAAAGAAAAACAAAGTGTTGGAAAAGAAAGACTCCAAAATTTGTTTGAAAAACAACCAAGGACAAAAACATAAAGGGGTCCCATTTTGACCAAGGAAAAAGATGGGCTAGTTATGCAAGGCATAAGTGTTTCTTATATGATAAAAATTATTAGAAGAAACTAGATTTAAGGATTATTTCATTAGATTATCTATGAATTGAATTTATTGAAATTTTTTTTATCTATGATCTTGGAAACGAATGAGAATGTGTCCTTTTGGAATCTTTGAAATATTTATTGTGTGTGATTGTGATATTAAATTAAGCACCTTATATGCATGTAGTAGTATGGACTATTATGTAAATTGCATCATGATGTGGTTTTCTTGATTTGTTGGAAGAACATTCATTGTTGAAGATATGTGTCCAAATATTAGATAAGCTTTATTCATGTTTCACTAATATACGCCCTGATCTATATTTTTCTTTTATTTTAAACCCCCTTTTCATTAAAAACAATTTGATGAATTAGTCATTGCTTGCATTCCTTATTACCAACAAATTCCCCTTGAATATTACAGTTGCATGGACCACTTGAGTGATACCAGACAGTTGATAACCAACTAACAGGATCTTGGGAGTTAGGCTACTATATTTTTTCTTTCTTTTTCAAGAGAAATAGAGTAGAAATATTTTTTTTAACATTGTTTGTGTCATTTTCACCATCAACAAATCTGGCGCTAGAAGGAGGGTCAAAGGAACAAGCTAGCTCGCATTGCGTCATTATCACTGGAGAAATACGAGAGGATTCTTAGATCCTCTACTAATCTTGAACCATTAGAAGAACTCCAAACCTCGGTTAGACCTAGACCCCATGCTCATAGAATATTTATACCTACATTGCCACCACCGCTTACTCCACCTAGATTTCAACCAAATCCATCTACACCACCACCAGTTCAACCTACATCACAACCACTGGCTCGACCAGTATCGCCTCCACCTGTTAGGTGAGTGTCACCACCAATCTGGCCTATATCACCACCTCCTGCCCAACCAATCCTACCCATGGCTTATTTTGTGAATAACCCCTCTTCATTAGGGACTATTCCAGGAGGAATCCATGATTTACCAAAGAACCCAAAAAAAAATTCTCCCAAGTACATGCATGGTGAATCAAGAAGTGTTGAGGAGCATATACAAGCATTCAAAGATTCTTGTACACATGCTCAATTTTCTCATTAGGACGTGGTATGTAGATTGTTTCCTTATTTTTTAGGAGACATGGCATATAACTGGTACTTAAATCTGCCCCGGGGATCTATTCTAGGTTGGACAGATTTAGAAAATGCATTCATTAATCAATTTTGGGTTTATGTGGACCCTTCCATCTTGTATCACCAGTTTTCCACTATAAAAAAGGAGTATCATGATCCATTGCCTCTATCAACACTAGGTTCCAAAGGATGTTTCGTAGGTTGCAAGAGCCTTACTTAGTAGTTGAGAATATTGTCATTCAGGTGTATTTAAGAGTTGTTGATCCCTTGATTGGCCTATTCTTGCAGAGAAATTATCAAGCCAATGAGATTGACTCTTTGTCTAAGGTGTATCATCTAGCCATCAAATTGCAATAGCAAATAAGTTTCCAATCAGGAGGTTTAGGAGCAACTCTTCCTCCCATGAATTATCAGATGCCTAACCCACCATTGTACAATTTTGTCCCAGGGATGTCTTACTCCCAATACGGACCTATGTCTGAGTTACAAGCCCCACCTACCAAGCCTTTATTTAGAAATGGCATGCAAGATTCTTCCCAACAACCTCAAAATCAACAACAACAAGCGGGAGGTTCAACCCATGTTCATTCCCCATCCATAGTACAAAATGTGTAAAATGAACAAACTGTTCAACTGACCAGTGAGCTAGAAAATCTTAAAAAGACTCTATCTCAAATGTCTAATGACATGGCACAACTTAGGCAAAACCCTCCCCACAACCAAAATCGGAATTATTAGAACCAAGGAGCCTACAACAACTAGGGGAGTTACTCTGATTAGAATGTGAATCAGAACACCAATCAAAATTTTTAGAATCAAAATTCCTCTAGCCAAAATTACCAAAATCATAACAGAGGATATAACTAGAGGTCTACCAACAACAATAGGCAATGAAATACTGGACTTGACAATGGGGGATTTTCCCATAATTATCAGTCAGGTGAGGAGATATTACATACTGCTAATGTAGATGACATTAATTTCATGACTAATTGGTGTAGGCTACATGATACTACAACACATTATGAGGTTAATTTCCCAGAAATGGAGAAAATGGTAAAGATTTCACAAGTTGATGCCCATCCTCCAACAGGAAATTCCAATCAGGATAATGGGCCAATAAGTACTGCTATGACTTATGAGACTATTGAAGAGAAGTACCAATTTCCCATGTAGGGAGATAATGGTCCAGAAGAGGATGTGTATGATGCCCAAGCCTTTTAGTCCAAAGGTGCTCATTTTCTAAGAAATCAGAATAAGGGCCTGTTTACTACATCTGCACCTCCAAACAACATGGTCCCACCTAACCAAAATTTAGATAATAATCCACCACCACCAAAGGGACCTTTTGACTCTTAGAATAGAGGTAATCTTCCTCCTTTTCCCAAATATCAAGTGAGGAATGATTCATAATTTGATTTTATTGCAGAACTATAGAGACAGAAAACGTCATTGTCATTCTTTGACATCATGAAGTGGTGCTCAGCTCAATGTGAAGTAGTATTGAAAGCCCTAGAGGAGGAAGATCACTTAAAAGGAAAAGGTAAAGTGACTCCAATGAAGGAGACAAACATGACCATCTATAAAGGTAAGACCAGTACCCCACCTTTTCTTTTATGTTTAAGGATTTTTGGAAAGAATTTGCATAACTGTTTATTGGACTTTGGAGCCTCAAGAAATGTTATGCCCTTTTCAATATGTAAGAAGTTATGATTAAGTCCTATCCTAACCAATAGGAAAGTGATTTAGTTAGACAAAACTAAGGTCAATGTTGTAGGAGAACTAAAGAACATGCATGTGCAGGTTGGATCAGATCCAAGGATCCAGACCTACATAGATATCCAAGTGGGTGACATCCTAGAGACATATGGTATGCTCCTAAGTCAGGAGCTAATGAAAATTATTGGGGGATATTTGTCCTTGTATTTCTCTCACATGTGGCTACCTTGGAAGGGGGTTGCAACATAGATTTAAGGATTATTTCATTAGATTATCTATGAATTGAATTTATTGAAAGTCTGTTGATCTATGATCTTTGCAACAAATGAGAGTGTGTCCTTTTAGAAACTTTGAAATATTTATGATGTGTGATTGTGATATTAAATTAATCACCTTAGATACATGTAGTAGTATGGACTATTCTGTAAAAGTGCATCATGCTATGGTTTTCTTGATTTGTTCGAAGAACATTCATTGTTGAAGATATATGTCTGGATAATAGATAAGTTTTATTCATGTTTCACTAATATACGCCCTAATATATCTTTTTTTATTTTATTTTAAACCCCCTTTTCATTAAGAACAATTCGATGAATCAATCATTGCTTTCATTCCTTATTACCAGCAAATGCCCCTTTAATATTACAGTTGCATGGACCACTTAAGTGACACCAGAAAAGTGAGAACCAACTTCCAAGACCTTGGGAGTTAGGCTACTATATGTTGTCTTTCTTTTTCAGGAGAAATAGAGTAGAAATATCATGTTTAACATTGTTTGTGTCATTTTCACCATCAACACAATAGTTGAAACTTGAGTAATTTATGATATTAACTTTAAAAATAAACATTAATCACTTGATAGTTGACAATTAGTAGTACAAAAAGCTTTAAATATTTTTTTTCTCAAAATTGGAACATTAAAGTGAATGACAAGTCTTAGGTCTACAAGTTACAAATTCTTAATCTTAACCGTTGATCTTTCTAAATCTAACGCTTATAGGGTGACTCCAGAGGTTTAAGTTTGCAAGCCCATCGCTCTGTGTATTTCATTATGGAATGCAACTACAACCATATATCAAATGTTCATCCAATGGTTGAAACTTGAGTAATTTATGATATTAACTTAAAAAATAAACATGGCACATGTGTTTTAAAGTTATTTTTACTTTTGCATGCTAGGATTGGCATCAAGGCGAAGGGGCCGATAACTTAACATTGCAAAGGACTTATTATAGCCTACATATTGCATAATGCAAATTTCATAGAAATTTGTGTGACAAGATCCATATTATAACCTACATAATTACATTGCATCCATAAAAATATTTGAAATCCCGTACATGTAGTCCTTCCCCCATTCCTAACAAAAATAAATACCATATGCATCAGCCTAACAATGCTTTATCGATGGAACCCCCATCACAACCCCACCAATGGCCCGAAGGCGAAGACTCATAACTCATAAGGTGCACTCCCCGATATACTGATAGAGTCAACAATAGTAAGCACATTGTTGTAACACATAAACATCGGACATCGGTGGAATGAATGATTGCATTCCCCCGATGGCTCGATATAACCATGAATTATCAAGTGCATATTGCATAAAGTATATTACTTAATTTTCCAAAAGAAAAAAACTGATTTGAATATATTAAATTATTAATAGACACTGAAGTTCCGAACTCAAAAAACAACTCTTTACTCTTCAGCGTAAATGAATAACGAATATTCAAGAATAACACAATGCAACCATTTATTTTATTGCAACTGAATTTCAATGTCACACTATTACATATCTTTTTATAGACAAGTAGCACTGTAGCTCCTATTTTATCTAAATAACATATGTTAGTGTGTCACTCTAGTACTTTACATAGATAAAATTTAATAATTTATTCCAAGTTGTTGCTCGTTACAATGGATTACAAATTGATTCCAATTTCCAAGCTTTTGCTGCTGAAAACTTACTACAAATGTAACTCTAAAAATAAATGCATGATTCCAAGCTTTTTTTGGTGACAACATAATACAAATGTGGCTCTGAAAATAAATTCATAATTCCAAGCTTCTTCCAGTGGATTTTCCAACCATGTTGGGGAAAGGGGGTCTAATCAATCATGGGGAAATGGGATCCATGAAGATACAAAATCTACTTATCCCCTTCGAGAACCAGAGTCATACAGAAGATGTAATACAAATGTCTCTTTGAAAATAAATGCATGGGGCGGGGAAATGGGAGTTGTTAGAGTAAAAGAGGAGAAGAAAATTTTCTCCCATCTTTTGCACACAACTTCCATGCACTGGTATAGAACTTACCTCCATCAAAGCTCCTCATCCTGGTTCAAAACTTGTTTGAGAAGTCAAGTTAACCAAATGAAATTCTTTCCAATTCCACCCATTCTAAACTTGAAGGAAATTCATCTTTTAATGATTACTTTGTAACTACATAACTATAGGTAGGAGAACTTATAGTATCCCCAATACTACATCATCTTCTTTGTGAATCCTTATTAACCCTAGAAAATAAAAACCCTTATGGAACTATCCACTATTCACTGAATCACTATCCCTATTTATAAGCCATCAGTGCTGCTACAAGCCTATATAATTAAAATGTTTAATTTGATTGACGTTTGGCTACATGCCAACTGTATCTCCAGTTGACAAGTTGTCAAAATCACTGATTCACTAGTGCCAATCAAAGTTCAAACGATATGAAATCATTACAAATCTTGTTTCATTAAAGCTATGAGTTGTCCAAGAAATTGCTTCAGATGTTCATATCATGATAATATGGAATTAATCACCGCCATTGCATGCACTAGCAGTATGACAACCACACTTTCTTCAAAAAGATTGAGAATTTCAATTAAATGAAATGTACAATGTCGAGGCATTGAAATATAAAATGAGTGATGAGCGATGAGCCTTGATATTGCCACATGTCTGCATCTAATGGTTATAGTGTTATTCCAGAGGTCCCAATTCGCAAGTCTAATGCTTCAGAGATTTACTTCTGGAATTCAACTCTTTTTGGTGTTTGAAAGCATTTGAGAAGACATCCCTTAATGTCACCTTACAATTCATTAAATGAGCCGACACTTCAAAAGTTGTGCATCCCACCGAAGTTTCCCAATCGCTGAGAAACAAAACTTTATAACCATTTGTATAGTAATAAAATATCAACCATTGATTTCTAGAAATCCAATGGTTCTAGTGTTATTCTAGAGGTTTCAAATCACAAGTCTAGTGCTTTAGACATTTAATTCTGGAATGCAACTATAGTCATCCATCGAACATTCATCGAACGACCCATATAATTTTTCGTTGGCAGATCTGTTTATTTCGCCACTAGATTTTTTAATTATTTTGAGATTCTTTTTAATTCGCCAATGAAAATATATTTTTTGCTTTGAAAAAAGGTTTTAATCGCCAATGGAAAAAAATTATGGTTTGAAAAACAGTTTTAATCGCCAATGAAAAATATTTTATTCGATTAAAAAAAAAAGAAATTCGCCAAGATTTTCCATGAACTTCTAGGGATTATAAAAGATTCGCCAATTGGGATTAATTTTTTTCTCGAAAGATGAAAAAAATCACCAATAAAATTAATATTTTTCATCGGGAAGTATATAGGGTTCGCAAATATTTTACACCTGTGCTGAGGGGGAGGTTTCTTAATGTTTTCTTTGGTGCATACAAGTAGAACTGGAGATAAGATCACATATTAGAGAAGGAAAAAAATGATTTTTACCAGTCACCAAAAGTCAATTTTTGAAGTTGATCTGGAACTCATTTTCCCTAGGTTGAATTAGTCTTGAGTTATGGTTTATCTACAAATTTCAAGATCCTTTACTACAAATCTGAATCTTCCAATTTTCCCAAGTTTCAGGTTTAGAAATCTAGAAATAAATTTTGTAAGTGAGTTTCCATGAGAAGATGCCAACTTTGACAACTTTTTGCAACTTTGAAAATTTCTTCATTTTTTCTCTTCAAAGGATATTCAAGATTTCCTCCACCTAAATATGCAAACACAAATCAAGAGGGAAAAATGTTTTTTTTTTTGGTGAATGGGGGTTTTCCTTGGTCAAACCTCATTTTGGTAATTAAACCTTGTAATGAAATGAAATGTGAAAGGAATGATGAATGAAAAACTCAATGTCACAACTCACCAAACCCTTGAATAATCCTTAGAATGTAAATATGCAAGTTGCATGAAATTACTTCAATGGATGTGGATCTTGAACCTTGAATCTTGCTTTAAAATAATTCCTTGAATGCTTGAATGGATCATGAAACCTACATAATCATACTAGCTCCAAAAACATGCATGATGCAAGAAGACTTTGATATGAAAATTAGATCTTGATTACTGCAATAAATCTTCTCTTGAGTGCCTTGAAATTGATCTTGAAATTCTCTTGAAGTCTCATAAAAATTCTAGGTGAAACATAGTGAAATAACCTTATATTTATAGATATGGGTGAACCCACAATAGTGGGTTACACTTTGTTGGATGAACGAAAAATTAAAAACTCCCAATAAAAAATCATTAAAGGGCTTCATATGAAGGGGGGGCTTTGAATGAAAGGGGTTCACTCAAATTACCCCACCTTCTATCGAAGCATATGTTTGAATGAACCCCACAGGTTAAAGAACATTTTAAAGTTGTTTTATTTTTCAAGGTAATATACCTTCGAATGAACCAACCCTTCGATCGAAGACATTTTTTCCCTATTCCCCCCCCCCCCTTTAAATTTAGAGACGAGGTTAACTCATCATTTTAGGTTAACTTGTCATCTTGAGTGAGGTATTTTTCATGAGTGGGGAAAATGGTGAGGATTTGGCATTTCTAGCGATCTTTCATGAACATGGTCAAGATCATTTTAGGTATTTTCATAGGGCAAGGTTAAATTGCTTATCTATTAAATTATTAAATTGTTCTATCCTTTAGACTTTAGTGGATATTCTTAGACTATTTCAATATTCCTATTTTGGGCATAAGTTTATTCACATGAAGAAATTTATGTCATTTTCACGCATAGGTGACGGCTAGAGGAGGCGAACATCAGAAGTTTGTCATTTTCATGCATAGGTGAAGGTGAGATGAGGAGATGAACATATGTAAATTTTGTAAAGTGTTTCTTATACATTTTAAATCTCAAACACATTATACTATTAGTTTGTTTTTTATTTATTTTCTTGAATGAATTTGTGCATTTTCCTATGTGGATAGTATGATTTTGTGTTTGGGGTCTTCATTAGATTTTTCGATGAGAACCGAAGGAATTTATGCTTAAGCCTTGTGAATATGTTCTCTTGAGTATATTTACATGCCTAGATTGTTATGCGATGGGATAGGGATTATTGAAAGAGTTTCACGTTTTAAATTCTCTTTTCTTTTCATGCATTTTGTTAAATTAAGTAGGTATTTAGATGACTTTTGTCTTCAAGCTTCCAGATTTGTTTGTATTTTTTCTTGTCTTTAGGCTTAGTTTTCTGGTTTTCCTTAAAGAGCAAAGTTATATGCATGTGCTAAGATCAATGCATAACAAACTTACATTTTTTTTAAAATGCGCATGCATCCATTTGATTTCATAGATCTAAGCCTTAATAGCCCTTAAAGCAATGCAAAATTTATTCTAAGCTCAAATAGTTGTCTTAGCCATGTAATATTTATTAGCCACAAGTGAGATAGAGTAGCATGCTATTAGGCTTTAGATGTTGTAATTAATAGTTGTGATGAGTATCTCATTCTCTATTGGTCAGATATATCATAAATAGTGTACTCTATCAATACGTGATGATGGTTGATCTGAATAATCTTTGGTGGATCATTATTTTAATTTATGGATTTATTGTTTCAATTTTATTTGATCTCCATGAAGGTACTTGTCTTTTCAAATAGAGTGATTAGGAGAGATGAGACCATTTTCATATTATAAACTTATTACAACATTCTTCATAAATCTTATACATTATGTAGCATATTTCTTCACAATTTTGTATCATTATATTGGTTCTCATACTTTAAAGACCAAATTCCACAAGGAAAGGGATTGACATGATACAAAATGACTAAAATTATAAAATATTATGCACAAATAACTTGGTTTTTCAGATGGGCACATTCTCTCACATTGTTGATTTTGTGGTTAGGACTCGATGGCACAGTTAGGTGCCAACATACTTTTGGTATTATTACATTTTTTTTTTCTAAAATCACGTTAGCCAAGCTTCAATCTCTCCAAATAGGCCCCAAAATTTTTATTTGCATTTTAGAAACACTTTAGGGGAATAACCCTATGAGGAGTAGGTAAATTGACTCATCCACTAGACCATATATCCTTGGATATGATGGACTATCCTCAAATTTTAAATAATTTTTATTTTTGTCTCAACAACTTGGGAAAGAAAAATTTTCTTTACAAATGCTTCTATTTTAGTTTGGTGAGAAAACACAATGGTTATTATATGTTGGAAACTTGAGCAGCAGGTTGTTTTTCTTTTAGTTGAAAATAATTCCCAGTGCACTACAAAATTCATGTAGAACCATAAAAATGAAATCTATGTGAACCATACATTGTAGACTTGCTTCAAGTTCCAGCTATATTCATCAGAAGCTTGCATTGCAGTAAATCAATCTGAAAAACATCCCATGGATGGGTGCATGGAAATGGGTAGCAATTTCGTGGACACCCTCCAAAAAAAAATTGTAAATCAATAACGTGAGCACGTTATAACGTGCTCGCATTATGGCTCGTTATGCCAAGCTTGAGGCTCGACAACTACAAACTGATAACATGCTTGCGTTATTGATTGTTAAAAGCAAAAAAAGAAATGCAAATCTGTCATTAGCATTTCGACTATTTTTTTTTTGCAGCCACGGCCAAAACCCCCACAATTTCGCGCTCACGTTCTAGGAGGAGGAATTCAACAAATTTCTTCACCAAAAATTGATATTTCTTCGCAATGATGGTGCCATGACGATGAGGAGCTATGAGCGGTAAGGATTTTATGGTTTTTGTTTTGAATTTGTTAGTTTTAGGTTGAATTTGATATATATTTGTTTGAATTTTTAGGAGATGCAAATCAACCTGCAAACCCTCAAAATCCTCAACACGAGGACCAACCAAATCCTCAATAGGAAGACCAACCAAATCCTTAAGATCAAAATCAACCACAACATCAACCCCCTCCTGGCACTCAACAAAATTTAATGAGTGAAATTGAGAACAACAAAAAGCAAATTGATAATTTGATCAGTAGGTTGAGTGATCCAAATGGTTCAACTGCAGAAAGAATGACCCTAGAAAATTCATTAAAAGATATGTTAAAAAATGTAGATTCAATTAGCAAAAAATTAACTAGATGGTAAGATAGGAGGCAAGCGACTAGGGATTATTATGCAAATAAACTATCATACAAGGATGTAAAGGATTTAAAAATTACAAAAGGTGATTTGTGCTCATTATTCACCGACCCACGTACAAACAAAAATATTACCCTCAATGCAAAGAGGTTTCCTATCCATTGGTGCAACCACCAACATATTAGGGACTAGTTTTATGATAGGTGGTACATGGTCTTTGATTACCCACCGTGCAACAATTGTGAGGTCTCACAATATTTCCTTAGGAAACTATACAGTGAGTTCATATTGAACAAGATCCCAAACTATTTTGATATGAGGGATTTATAGGGGAGAGGTGGGGGGTTAGCTCAAGATAAACCTAGTGCACATCCAGATCCTACATGGCAAGGTAGACGAGCTCTCGCTAGGCCACCTCGTGAGCACGTTGTTATGCCTTCCATCACAAAGAAAAGTGTTGATGTAGCTACATTGAAAGCGATCAACACTTTGACCCAGAGTGTCATCCATCATACTAGCCCTATTTTATAGCTCCATCCAGGGGAGTCTTCGAGTGGTGGCCTCCGAACACATGTGTGTCAATCTTACGGAGCTACTTGTTCATATGACCCCACCAACACTCAAAAGATTGGTACACAGGATCTGTCTGTAGCTATGGATATGGAGAGGGCAGCTAACATTTTGCATTAGGCATATGGCATTGATAGTCAAGTAAAATTTAGTGCATGTTCATTGAATTTAATTTATTAAATTTTGATTTTGAAATGCAAGATTAACTAAATTTTTTTTATGATTTTAATAAAATTGTAGGGTCAAAGTGTTGAGACTGGTTACACCGCCCCCCACCAAATTATTTCTGCAGTACACCTATCGCTAGGGTATGTAACTAGTAAAAAATTATAAATTTATTGCATGTTAAAAGCATTATTATATGAATTGTAATTTAATATGCGATTTTGGATGTTGAACAAACCAATATTGGAGGTTTTGATGGAACACTTCTCAGTGGTGGTGGATTTACTCAAACCTACACAGAGGTAATAGAATAAAGATTTTAGCTAATGATTCAAGTACTTAATAGATTTGTGTAGTTTATATGCACATCGTTGATTACGTTGTATAATTTTTTATTTTATTTTCAGATGTTGCACGACGATACACCTCCGAATGTGACGAGGGTAATGGATATTGGTGTGACATCTTCTATACAATCCTCGATGGCTCTGACAGGAGAGGTATGAGGAAAATTAGTAAATTTTAATTTACATTTGTTGTTATAGATGTTAGTTAGTGAAAAATCAAACCATTATTGATTCACATGGTTTAATTTCTATTTGTATAGCTTATACAAGGCTTGAGTACACCTGAGCATGGGCATGAGAATATTTCCCTTGTGGAGAGAGATTGTGAGATGGCAGTAAGTGATTATTTTGTCAAATATATCATTTTTTATAATGTGATTTATATATATTCATGTCTTTACTTATTGTAATAGTTAAAACTTCACAATGAACTAAACCCTAGGAGGAGGAGTAGGAGCACTCCTCAAGTGCAACAAAAATGAGTGACTGGCCTATCTCCATCCGATCAAAAATGAAGGGGAAATATTTTATTCCCAAAGCATGGAGAGCAATGACTTTTGATTCCAGAGCCCTTTGTTGTATGCCTACATGGCAGTTTTGTACATATTTTTTATTGGACATATTTGACATTGTATGCCTATATGGCATTCTCGTAAGCCTATATGACTATTTTGTATATATATTTCATACTTATATCAACATATATTGATGTATTCCTACATGGCTATTTGGTTAATAAAAATATCTTTTATCGATGCTTGTCCATATTTGCATTCTAAATTGATGGTTCAATAGATATGAGTTACACGTATTCAATTGTATACTTTACAACTTATGCGTATACTTTGTGAATTACATGCGTTCGAATGTATACTTTTTGGATTACATGTTTTCATGCCTATACCTTGTATTTATGCATATACTATGTATTTGTGTGTATAATTTTTGAGGCTTACATTTTTTTGAGTACTTTTACTTCCCTTATTGACATGTACATGCTTGAATTATTCATGTGTATAATTATTAATTGGTTAGCCCTAGAATTGATCTATTTCATCCTCAATGTATGATCCTTGAGATGGAGTAAGAACACCATCAAGTTCCAAAGGAGTTTCACATGCATTCTTCGTAGGCTCGTTTTGGTAGTAAAACCAAAAACCTCTTGCATCGTTGAAATGAAAAAAATTATACTTTATAGCAAGTTTGAAGCCATTATCATTCTTCGTCGGTTCTTCATGTATGCACTCCCATTAATGGTTGCCTCATGACCTTTATGAAACCAAGCACTTATCTCATTTGTGATAGAATAAATGTATGAATATTTATCTTCCTCCTTATGAACCATTCATTATCATGAAAGATGGGTTCTTGTGAACCACTACTCATGAATCATGGGTCAATGAGTTTGACTTGTAAAACTACACAATTGAATCTTGATAGCAATATCACAATATTTATATATCTAAATGTGTTATTTCCTTCAGCTAAAATTTGTGCTTATACTTATGTGATTGATGTATGTTTGTTTTTGGGATCATAGTAATTTCTATTTGATAATGCTATTGTGTCTTTAAGGTTAATTTATTAAAGGGTACATGAAACAAGTTTTAAATCCTTAAAAATATTTGAATTTCTTAGGTTTTTCTATTTGTCGAGTCTAGGCTCCGAGCCCGAGTCCAAGTAAAAAATTGGCATGTCAAGTCTGAGGTGAGTCCAAGTCTTGTAACACTGGTGTCAACACATCGAGGAATAATTTATATGCCGATGAAGAGAGAACCCATCCTTTTTTCTAAACAAACCATAGTATAGATATGGTTGGTTGAGATAAAACATCACTCTTCTAGATAGTTCGAACCATAATTTTTCATGGCTGCAAACAAACCTTCATTATTTGTGTTCTTGATCCTATTGAAGAAATAGTGGAACATGTTGTAGATCAAATCTTGCAACCCTAAGTCCACAAGAAGATTACTTGTCTCTATTTCTACAAATGTAATTCAATAATAAAAATAATTCTGCAAATTGATTACCCTCATCTTCCCTTCTTATTCTCTTTTATACTCGAAAACTACACAATTGAATCCTGATAGCAATATCATAATTTGACACATTGTAGAAAATACCTCCTACTTATCAATTGATGAGCTAAAGGGGCTCTATAATGAATTTTTCATAAGGCACAACACTTGCTGAAGGTTTTGCAAATGGGGTTGGAAGATAAGTGGGCTTAACCTTGGGGAGAAACCTTCGTGGTTAAGCACTTGAGTTGGAGTAGTACTAGGATGGGTGACCTCCCGGGAAGGCCTAGTGCCTCACCTATGTGAGAATCACCTAGATGCAATGAGTGCTAAGTGGGCCATTCATTATCATGAGAGATGGGTTCTTGTGAACTCAACCATCTTTCAATCCATGTCAGCCTTGGGACCATACAGGAAGTTGGAGGTCATAACAAGTACGGGATCAACAAGTTTGTATAAAAAATATAAAAAATAGAGAATAGTGTGAATAATTTTTATTAGATCTTCTCCACAAGTTCATCAACAACCTCCATTTGAGCCTCTCAAGGCTTTACATAGTGTTTAACACCCTTCTCTACCTAATCCATGCCCTCAACTAACTAAAAACCAGCTTTCAAAACAAGTAACCGTTGCATTTCAAATTTGTTACTTTAAGCAACGTACAAATTTGCAACTTTAGACTCCACCAACCTAAGGGATGGATCTGGTGGAACATAAATTAGACTGATTCCACGTGTTCTAGTGCAAAAAAGTACCATTCCTAGCATAAAAATACCTATTCAGACATGTTGGAACAGTCTGCTTGGTCACACAAGTTGCAGAACGAAAGTTGCACCACTTTGCACTGCTTGCATTTGATGCTTTTTCCATCAAGTGAAAATCCGTCGCCACGAGAAAACCACTCTCAGATAGCCAAAACCGAGAGAGGTTTTTGTAGAGGGTCCCAACATGATCCTATAGGAATAGATGAGAAGTTTTTAAGTGTCACGGTATCTAATTAATAGCATGCTAAATTTTAAATCCATTTTGCACTTTGGACCCTTAAGGGATCAATCCGGTGGAACATAGCTCGGAGAAACTCCACATGTTTTGGTGTGAAAGAGGACCATGCCTAGCATAAACATAACTATTTAGACATGTTGGAATAGTCCGCTTGGTCACACAAGTTCTAGAATGAAATTTGCACCACTTTGCAAATTTGCATTGCTTGCATTTGATGTTTTTTCCACCAAGTGAAAATCCGCTGCCATGGGAAAACCACTCTAAGATAGGAAAAACCGATAGAGGTTTTTGTAGAGGGTCCCAATGCGATTTTGTAGGATTAGATGAGAATTTTATAAGTGTCACGGTATCCAATTAATAGCATGCTGAAGTTTAAAGCCATTTTGCACTTTGGACCCTTAAGGGATCGATCCAGTCAAACATAGCTCAGAGCAATTACACATGTTTCGGTGCAAAAGAGGAACATACCTAATGCAAAAATACCTATCGAGATGTGTTGGAATAGTCCTCTTGGTCACACAAGTTGCAGAACAAAAGTTGGACCACTTTGTAACTTTGCACTGCTTGTATTTGATGCTTTTTCCATCAAGTGAAAATCCGCCGCCACGAGAAAACCATTGCGAGATAGCCAAAATTGAGAGAGGTTTTTTTAGAGGGGTCCAATGCAATCCTATAGGATTAGATGAGAATTTTCTAAGCATCATGGTATCTGAGTAATATCATTTTGAAGTTTGCATCCATTTTACACTTTGGACCTTTAAGGGATCGATCCGGTGGAACGTAGCTAGGAGCGATTCCGCATGTTTCGGTGTGAAACAAGGCCATGCCTAGAATAAAAATACCTATTCAGATGCATTGGATTAGTTAGTTTGGTCACACGAGTTGCAGAGTGAAAGTTCCACCACTTTGCAACTTTGCATAGCTTGAATTTGACACTTTTTCCATCAAGTGAAAATCCGTCGCCACGGGAAAACCACTCTGAGATAGAAAAAACTGAGAGAGGTTTTTATAGAGAGGCCCAATGCAATATTTTAGGATCATACAATAAGTTTCTAAATGTCACAATATCCAAGTTATAGCATCCTAAAATTTAAATCCATTTTACATTTTGGACCTTTACGGGATCGATCTGGTGGAACATGGCTCAGAGCGATTCCACGTGTTTTGGTATGAAAGAGGACCATGACTATCATAAACATAACTATTCAGATGTGTTGGAACAGTCTGCTTGGTCACACAAGTTACAGAACAAAAGTTGCACCACTTCGCAACTTTGCACTCCTTGCATTTGATGTTTTTTCCATCAGGTGAAAATCCGCCGCCACGGGAAAATCACTCTGAGATAGCCAAAATCGAGAGAGGTTTTTACAGAGGGGCCCAATTTAATCCTATAGGATTAGACGAGAAGTTTATAAGCATCACGGTATCCGAGTAATAGCATGCTGAAGTTTGCAGCCTTTTTGCACTTTGAACCCTTAAGGGATCAATCTGCTGGAACATAGCTCAGAGAGATTTCACATGTTTCAGTGAAAAAGAGGACCATTCCTAGCATAAAAATACCTATTCAGATGTTTTGGAATAGTCTGTTGGGTCACACAAGTTGTATAATGAAAGTTGCACCACTTTGCAACTTTGCACTACTTGCATTTGATGCTTTTTCTGTCAAGTGAAAATATGCCGCCACGGGAAAACCACTTTGAGATAGCCATAACTGAGAGAGGTTTTTGTAGAGGGGCCCAACTTGATCCTATAGGATGAGACAAAAAATTTCTAAGCTTCATGGTATCTAAGTAATAGCATGCTAAATTTTGCAGCCATTTTGCACTTTGGACCCTTAAGGGATCAATCCGGTGGAACATAGCCCGAAGCGATTTTACATGTTTCGGTGCAAAAGAGGACCATGAATAGAATAAAAATACCTATTAGGACCTTTTGGAATAGTCTTCTTGGTCACACAAGTTGCAGAACGAAATTTGCACCACTTTGCAACTTTTCACTACTTGCATTTGATGCTTTTTCCATCAAGTGAAAATTTGTCGCCACGGGAAAACCACTCTAAGATAGCCAAAACTGAGAGAGGATTTTGTAGAGGGGACCAACACAATCCTTTAGGATTAGACGTGAAGTTTCTAAGCATCATGGTATCTGACTAATATCATGCTAAATTTTATAGCCATTTTGCACTTTGGACCCTTAAGGGATTGATCCGGTGGAACATAGCTCAAAGCGATTTCACGTGTTTTGGTGCGAAAGAGGACCATGAATAGCATAAAAATACCTATTCAAACATGTTGGAATAGTTTGCTTGGTCACACAAGTTGCAGAACAAAAGTTGCACCACTTTGCAACTTTGCACAACTTGATTTTGACACTTTTTCCATCAAGTGAAAATCCGTCGCCACGGGAAAACCACTCCAAGATAAGAAAAATAAAGAGAGGTTTTTCTAGAGGGGCCCAACACAATTTTGTAGGATCAAACAAGAAATTTTTAAGTGAAAGGGAATAAGTTTTATGGGGTTTATGTTGCTTCCCCTGTAGATTTTGATGGAAAAGGGCATGAAAAATGAGGTTTCACCCTAGGGTTTGATAAAATATTGCATAAAATAAGGGTTTTGGTTTGGCAAGGTGGCGTGAGTTTGTCCTAAGACAAATTGTGGATCTGAGGGTTTGGATACATGATAATTGCTGCCCCAACAATGCATTATGTAAGAAAATATTATTACAATGCCTTAGAGTTTGTCATTATGTAAGTAAATCTTATTACAATTGTGGATCTGAGAGTTTGTCATTATGTATGTAAATCTTATTACAATGTCTCATTCACTTCGTTCTCACAGATCTCTTACAATTTCACTCATATATTCAAGATTCTCTTTAAATGTCTACATAATAGGTGCTCATTATGAGGTTAACTTCAATTGAGTAACTTGGCATTCCCTCGCCAAGCTTCACACGCTCTTTTATAATGGCTTGAAATCAAAATTGAGATTTGTCAAGATCATCAAAATAAGGATGTCGCATTGCTTTTTTGGCTGAGATTCTCTTTGATGGCTCTTAAATCAGCATTTTCTGCAATGAGAGATCAATCAATTTTTAGTAGTTTACTTACAAATACACAAAGTAAAAGAGAAAAAAAAAGAGCATCCAAAATGGAAATGAAATAAAAATAGATGGAAGGCACTTATAGATAGGCATGCAGGTTTCACAACTTAGTCACTCCTAGTCATACATCTTCACTGGGAATTCCAACATACCTATTGCACAAAACACCTCTCATGAATAGAGTAAGTTGAAATTTCAGATGCTCTTATAATGTCTACATCATAGCTGCTCATTATAAGGTTAACTTCAAATTAATAACTTGAAATTCACTCACCGATATTTTCACACACTTTTCTAATGGCTTAAAATCTTGATTGATATTTGTCAAGATCATCAAAATAAGGATGTTGCATTTCTTTTTTGGCTGACATTCTCTTGGATGGCTCATATATTTGCATATTTTGCAAGGGGACACCAATCACTATAAAAGATGATGATAGCATTGGCATCAAAAAATTTAATGTGCATACAATTATAAATTAATAAGAACCAAAGTGCATATACTTTCAAATTAATCTAGCGAACCATCTGGGTCTACTCTACTCTTTATTGTGTCAAGTATAGCCTCATGGTCAGACTCACATACCTTCCATAAGGTCTTGTTCAAAGGTCTACCCCCATATTTGGTCAAATGAACATTGGATGCCACGACAAGGTTCGAGTAATGAAGAATCTTACGATGCATGTCAAAGTCCTGAAATAGCCAATGTTTAACACTTGAATGTGGGTACCTTCTAAGCCATGTTCTAGTAACCACAACTGATCCTATAGGGTATTTGATGCTTTATCCATCTATAATTGGGGCCTCTAATTTCTTTTTGGCCTCAACACAATGACACAAGTAATAGTTTGTTCCCTCTTCATTGTCTTCATCTGCAACAAATGCATAAACATGCCCTGCATTGATATGTGCAGAAAATCTCTTGAAATTTTTCAACATTATGAATACAGTACAAAGTAAGATAACGATATGGAATTTCAACAACTAAGAAAGTATATATATCACCTGGTTGAACTAGATCTGATATGTGGTCAAAGTCGACCGATGCTTCCATCTGTGTCAGTTCCAATGCCGTCAGAGGGTGATATGTGTGAAATGGGATAAGATAACTTGTGAACCATTTTTCAACCCACTCCCCTAGCTCACAATCATTCCAGGCTTGCATTGTACATGAAGAAAAAAAGCATGCCATCTTTCGTGTATCGATACTCCATGAACCTGCATTTGAGCTAAGGAAAGAGTGTACCTCACTCGATCTCATTAGTGTATAATAGTATTCATATGGTGCAATGTTAGTATCATCCATCAACAAAAAAATCTATGAACTGAAGATGTACCTTCATTACCTGGACCCATCAAATCATTACACCACTTGACGATTGGTTTTGCATCTGTCAAATTTGCATTGTATTTATACTTTAACTCTTCTTGTGCTAATGCTCTTTTCACGCATGCTCTTGCACCATCATGCTCCCCCATTCCATGTTTGGCCTCACAAAAGTTCCACATATGTTGAACACCTATAATGACATGCATCCTACACAACTAGTAGAAAATGCGTGAGTTCTTGAACTGTGTTGCACAATTATCAAACCATATTATATGTCGATCATATTCTATGCCCCTCTGAGCCAAACCACTGTAGAAAATTTGGAAGCAACCTTGCATGAACTCTAGAGAATGCGTGTGATCATCACTAATATAAAAGTGGTACTCCCTCAATACCTTCCTTTGCTCATTTGTACTATTAGATGCATGAATGAATGTTGTGTGCAAAAATATCGAAACTTGTGTGGATTTGTAATACTATGACTACACCTCATGTTGTGGTTGTAGAGTGTAGTTCTCTACAAAGTCAACCATGGATACTATGCTTCCAATTGGAAAGGTGTCCTTGCATAGCTTGAATTGTGTGTCCAACCATTGGGCTCTATGGGTATGCATTGCATACTTAGATAGTATATTGTCATGAAATGTGGTCATAAATTGGTACACTAGAATTTTCTCAATAACCAACTCACACCTTTTTTCTTGAGACCCATCTTTTATAGCATATGCCATTGTTTTATACTTCCTGAACTCTACTAGTTTTTGTCCCACCTCATCTATATTTTCCATATGTTGAGATATTGGCATACGTTGGAAGCCACCGCAATGCTCGCATGAACCATCCAAGCATGTTGTCCTATAGAATATTTGGCCATCCTCTATTTCACATAAATTTTTTGATAAGAAATCTCCTGAAGATTTTGGTGGGGCTTGTATGCCACAATCCTGCAAAACATCGTTAGTATGCAAATATAAACATATAGAACAATAAACATCATAATGGTTAGAAAATTCAATATGTAGTCTACAACAACAAGTAGTGTGTGTGTGATTTATCTTGACATAAAAAGGTGTAAGAATTTAAAAAACTATTTGAGAAATACTAATTTGAGGATAATTATTTTCAAATATTTGAAAAAATTGGGTTTGAGTCATATCCAAAAAACTACTTTGGATATGGCTCACGATTCCAACTACTGATTCTCCTTCTTACCACATCCCTTTGATTCAGAGATGGCCTTGTGTTATTCTTCCAATTCTCTTCAATTAGTTCTCTCAAGTCTTCAACAACTTCTTTATCTTTTCGTGACAGTATCCTCGAGAATTCCCGTAATTCATTTGAATCATTTCCCTTAATTCTTTGTCACCTTTGAATGGCTCTTGATAAATTTTTCCTACTAATTCTCGTTTGCTCACTAGTCCTTTTAATTAGACAAGCTCTCTTTGTTTGAAAGCTTACCAAAGTCGATGTAATTGCACGTTGGGTGAAATTACTATCCTTTGAGCGTGAGGTCTTACCCACACTCTCATAAGCGTCCATTAGATTATTCATAATAGTGTCTTCACTCGATGCATTTGATGTTCTCAACCCAAGAGTCTTCATGATGTTCCTATAATTTACACCCTGCATCATTTCAACAAATAGTTGACATCTTGCAGTCTCATTTATCCTTTCAAAGAATAATTCCCAAATCTTATCAGCATATCTTCTACAAGTGTGTGTTGAAATATTACCTTCCATGTGCTGAAAAATCTCATCATCAATATTAATCAAATACTTTTACTTTCTACGCAAAATTCTAGGTGGTGTTCTCCTAGGTACATACATCTCAACATTAGGAATTTCATCAATATTTAATTGAGGTGGGCTAGATTATGTACCTTTGATCGAGGGTGGATAAGAAGACATACCTTGAGGTTCACATGGGGATGATGGCATACCTTCTTCGCCAATTTTGAGTGATGATGTACTCTCAACTTGAGATGTGCTAGATGGTTTCCAACAATATTCACTTGAGGTACATGGTGTCCCTCCATATTCACTTGTAGTAGATGGTGTCTATCCATATTCACTTGTGCTAGATGGTGTCCCTCCACATTTGCTTGTGCTTAATGGCGTCCCTTCATATTCACTTGTCGTTGAGGGTGTGTTTCCAACTATGGTATCTAAATATGTCTTATGAAAATGCTTTCACATTCATGCTTGTTGTGTTGCCAATTCCCGTTCTCTTTTTTATGGTTGAGGTTCCTCTACAATCGGCTTGTTTTCATCAATCATTTCCAATTTCTTCTTTTCATGAAATTCCGCCACCCGAACTCTCTCATTTTCTTTGAAGGTTTCATTCTCTTCGTCGGTTTGTTTCCTCTTTGTATTTGTCTTCGGCATGGCAGATAATTTTATCTATACCAAGGTAATGAGATGAATATTAGTTCCTAAAAAATGTATCCATTCAAGTTAATTGAAAATATATGTCATTGAAGGATTCATTTAAATAATACTTACAATCATCATGTACAAAAGTTAACCTACCATAGACAAATGAGTACAAACTATGGAAGCATAGACAAAGTTTGCATATGCTTTCAAAGGTGGTTGTTTTTTAGTTATAGACATTAGGGTGAGTTGGTTTTCATTTCAAAATTTTTAAACAACCTCCATTGGCTCGAAGGGAGGAGTATTCTTCATTTTGAAATCCATTTTTATGATTAAAAAATGTTGTTTTCCAAAAATTCACTAGTTTTTTTGCACATTCTTGCACTTGTACAGATCTTTACAGCCTCCTCTTGATACAAAACTAATAGAATATTGTAGGAATATATCTTAAATATCTAATGCATCAGTTCTGAGGGCTTAACAGTATGTTTGAAGGGAGTAATTGACAATTTTCTAAAACTGCTCATTTCAAGCCAGTTAAGGGTTTGAGTAGCATTTAATTATGAAATGACCAGCCCACCTACTATTATGAATTTTTTCTTGGCGGGATGGCATTTAAATTGTTATAGTAGGGTATTTTATTGTTTAACATGCCTTGGAATGAAACTAATGACAATAGGATGGGGTTCTTAGGCTAAAACAAGCACTTTTCCATGACAATTTGAGGAACCAAGGAGTGATTTTGAAAAAGTGTTGAAGGAGTGGTCTATGTAATGAGATTTTGACCTTATGCGGGGTATTTTGAAGATTTTTTATTCTTTGGAATGGTCTCGGAAGGCTTGGGTATTGGTTTTTCTATAAACCCTCCCTCATTGCATTGAAAAATGCAGGTTTTTGTATTGGAAGCTTCATTTAGTGTATAAAGTCCTAACACCTATAAAATATCTTGTTTTGAGACCTAATTAAAGATTTTTTTTGGGTTTGGAAGTCTGGTGTGAGGATCTAAGGGTAGTTCCTTTGTAAAATTGGCATACTTTGAGGCCTAAAACAGTGAAAACATTAGTTTTCTTAAAGTTGTCCCAAAGGAGTCATGTGATGGGTTAAGGTATTCCTTGCAACTCTGAAATGGGTGCTAGAATCATTCTTTTATTTTCCTAGTGTTTTGGAGTTAAGGGCCCAAAACTGGTTTTGCACTACTACTAGATTCCAAGGGTGAAAAGTGGGAAATAGTGTTTCTATTTGTTGTCCAACTTGGAGGAGTGTTGGGATTGGTCCATTAGGCCTTTTTAATCTTGTTAGATGCCTCTTGAAGGAAATTTGACATCTTGAATGGTTTTGGGTCCTCTAACTCTACATCAAAAATGAGTATCATAGTCTGAAGTGTGTGCATGGTTTGGGAGATACATGTGATAGTTTGTAGATGCTTGGCTACTAGTAATGTGGACAATGAACAAAGGAAATAAGTTTGTGTGTAAGGGAAAACTTCTGAAAGGTTTCATTTCTTTTTTACTAACTCAAACAAATATTTCTTAAGAAAATAATGGTTTGGTTGTGCCTTAATAATTATAGTTTGTGTTTGTAAACAATGGTGCCATTATGGAAGATTTAAGACAAGTTGTGAATGACATAATCATTGGTTGATGTTTTGAGGAATCTAGTTGATTGTAATAAGTTATTTTCAATATTTTCAATTTGTTTTGAAGGTCCTTAAGGAATTGGGAGCTCTTAATGCTAATTTGAGTATATGAATCAAATGTGTTGTGAAGGGAGATATAGTTACAATGACAACGTAAGGTTGTAAATTAGAATGACAAACAAAAATTAAAGCAAGTCATAATAGAATGAAATAAAATGTGTAAAGACTTCACATACCTAAAATACCAGACTTTCAAATGGAGGAGCTCAACCCAATTATGTAGCCTTAGCTAAGAGCTTCTTCTTTCTTCAAACTCCACAACAATTTGACTTGTTCAAAAGCTCATTCCCCTCCAAACTTCAATTGTATATCAGTTTTCAATGAAATTCAAAATTCAATTGATATTATATGTCTTTCAATGTGGAAACTCTGCTATTTCATGCAAAGGTGGTAGAAAGATCATGGAAAAGGTGATGGAATGTGAAAAACATGCTTGGATACTTCACAACATCATCAAAAAGCAACTTTTTTTTAGAGCACGTGTAGAATCGGGGGAATATGCAAACTGTGGGCCTTGAAATCATGGGTATATAGAATTTTTTACCGTTTTTAGTGGAGTAAAACATATGATCGTGTTGTAACGTGAGCACATTATAATGTGAGTGGGCTATGTGATATGGTTTTCTTAATATATTTAGTTTCTCCCTCTTTGTCTATACCCTCTATCCTAATTCTATATATGTACCCTGCACCCTTATAGTAGAGGAGATAGAGGTGAGTGTGTTTGTGTGAGGGAGAGAGGGAGGGAGAGGGGGAGGGGGAGAAAGAGAGAGTGTGAGAGAAATAGGGAGAGAGGGAGGGAGTGGGAGTGGGAGAGAAAGAGGGAGAGAGGGAGGGAGAGGGGGAGGGGGAGAAAGAGATAATGGGAGAAAGAGAGGGAGGGAGAGAGTTGGAGAGTGGGAGAAAGAGAGAGTGGGAGAGAGTGGGAGATAGAGAGGGAGGGAGAGAGGGGGAGAGTGGGAGAAAGAGAGGGAGGCTCCACCCTCAACCCTTAAATTCTAATCCCTAAACCCCTATACCCTCTTAATCCCTCAACCCTCAATGCTCAACCCTTAAACCCTAATCCCTCAACCCCTATACCCTCTTAATCCCTCAACCCTCAACCCTCAACCGTTAAACCCTGATCCCTAAACCCCTAGACCCTCTTAATCCATCAATCCTCAATGCTCAACCCTTAAAACATAATCCCTCTACCCCTATACCCTATTAATCCCTCAACCATCAATGCTCAACCCTCAACCCTTCAACCCTAATCCCTCTACCCCTATACCCTATTGATCCCTCAACCCTCAATGCTCAACCCTCAACACTTCAACCCTAATCCCTCAACCCCTATACCCTCTTAATATCTCAACCCTCAACCCTTAAACCCTAATCCCTGAACCCCTGTACCCTCTTAATCCTTGAACCCTCAACGCTCACCCCTCAACCATTCAACCCTAATCCCTGTACCCCTATACCCTATTAATCCCTCAACCCTTCAACCCTAATCCCTCTACCCCTATACCATCTTAATCCCTCAACCCTCAATGCTCAACAATCAACCCTTCAACCTTAATCCATCTACCCCTATACCCTCTTAATATTTGAGCCCTCAACCCTCAACCCTTAAACCCTAATCCCTCTACCCCTATACGCTATTGATCCCTCAACCCTCAATGCTCAACCCTCAAACCTTCAACCCTCAACCCTTCAACCCTATTCCCTCTACCCCTATACGCTCTTAATCCCTCAACCCTCAACACTCAACCCTCAACCCTTCAACCCTAATCCTTGTATCCATATACCCTATTAATCCATCAACCCTCAACACTCAACCCTGAACCCTTCACCCCTAATCTTTATACCCCTATGCACTATTAATCCCTCAACCTTCAATGCTCAACCCTCAACCCTTCAACCCTAATCCCTCAACCCCTATACCCTCCTAATCTCAAAACCCTCAACCCTCAACCCTTAAACCCTAATCCCTAAACCCCTATACCCTCTTAATACCTCAACCCTGAACGCTCTACCCTCAACCCTCAAAAATTCAACCCTAATTCTTGTACCCATATACCTTATTAATCCCTCAACCCTCACCTCTTCAACCCTAATCCTTGTACCCATATACCCTATTAATCCCTCAACTCTCAATGCTCAACCCTCAACCCTTCAACCCTAATCCTTGAACCCCTATACCCTCTTAATCCCTCAAACCTCAATGCTCAAACCTCAACCATTCAACCCTAATCTTTGTACCCCTATACCCTATTAATCTATCAAACCTCAATGCTCAACCCTCAACCCTTCAACCATAATCCCTCTACCCCTATACCCTATTAATCCCTCAATGCTCAACCCTCAACCCTTCAACCCTAATCCCTCTAGCCCTATACCCTATTAATCCCTCAACCCTCAACCCTTCAACCCTAATCCCTCTACCCCTATATCCTATTAATCCCTCAACCCTCAACTCTCAACCCTCAACCCTTAAACCATAATCCTTGTACCCCTATACCCTATTAATCCCTCAACCCTCAACCCTCCAACCCTAATACCTCTACCCCTATACCCTCTTAATCCCTCAACCCTCAACTCTCAATCGTCAACCCTTCAACCCTAATCCATCTACCCCTATACCCTCTTAATACTTGAACCCTCAACCCTCAACCCTTAAACCCTAATCCCTCTACCCCTATACCCTATTGATCCCTCAACCCTCAACACTCAACCATCAACCCTTCAACCCTAATCCATTTACCCCTATACCCTATTAATCCATCAACCCTCAACACTTAACCCTGAACCCTTCAACCCTAATCTCTATACCCCTATACCCTATTAATCCCTCAACCCTCAATGCTCAACCCTCAACGCTCAACCCTCAACCCTTCAACCCTAATCCCTCAACCCCTAAACCCTCCTAATCTCGCAACCCTCAACCTTCAACCCTTAAACCCTAATCCCTGAACCCCTATACCCTCTTAATCCCTCAACCCTCAATGCTCAACCCTCAACCCTCAACCCTCAACCCTTCAACCCTAATCCATGTACCCCTATACCCTATTAATCCCTCAACCCTCAACTCTTCAACCCTAATTCATGTACCCCTATATCGTATTAATATCTCAACCCTCAACCCTCAACCCTTCAACCCTAATCTTCGTACCCCTATACCCTATTAATCCCTCAACCCTCAATGCTCAACCCTCAACCCTTCAACCATAATCCCTCTACCCCTATACCCTATTAATCCCTTAATGCTCCACCCTCAACCCTTCAACCCTAATCCCTCTAGCCCTATACCCTATTAATTCCTCAACCCTCAATGCTCAACCCAACCCTTCAACCCTAATACCCCCTATACCCTATTAACCTTCAACCTCAACGCTCAACCCTCAACCCTCAACACTAATCCCTCAACCCTAAACCCTCAACCCCTAACCCCTGAACCCCTATACCCTCTTAATCCCCAAACCTCAACCCTCAACCCTTGAACCCTAATCCCTCTACCCTTATACCCTATTGATCCTCAACCCCTATACCCTCTTAATCCATCAACCCTCAACCCTCAACCCTTAAACTCTAATCCTTGAACACCTATACCCTCTTAATCCCTCAACCCTTCAACCCTAATCCCTCTACCCCTATACCCTCTTAATCCTTGAAACCTCAACCCTCGAACCTTAAACCCTAATCCCTCAACCCCTATACCCTCTTAATCCTTCAACCCTCAACTCTCAACCCTTAAACCCTAATCCCTATACCCCTATACCCTCTTCATCCCTCAATGCTCAACCCTCAACCCTTCAACCCTAATCCCTCTACCCCTATACCCTATTAATCCCTCAACCCTCAATGCTCAACCCTCAACCCTTCAACCCTAATCCCTCTACCCCTATACCCTCTTAATCCCTCAAACCTTAAACCGTAATCCCTCAACCCTTATACCCTCTTAATCCCTCAACCCTCAACCCTTCAACCCAATACTCTCTACCCTAAACCCTAATTCCTCTACCCTAATTCCTCAACCCTTATACCGTGAAACCCAAGAAAACTCTCTAACCTAATCCCTAAACCTTCAACCCTTAATCTCTCAACCCTTATAACCTCTACCCTATTTATTAGACCCTCAACCCTAATCCCTCGACTATACCTATAACCCTCAATCTTCAAATCTCAACCCTTGAACCCTCTACCCTCTACCCTTTACCCTATATATTAAACCCTCAACCCTCAATTCTCAACCCTGAACCCTTAATCCCTCAACCCTCAATCCTTAGACCCTAAACCCTCTACCCCTCTACCTTCGACCCCTTACATTGGACCGTGAACCTAATCCTTCAACCATATACCCTCAAACCTCTACCCTCAACCAAGTAAACCCTTAACCCAAAACCCTTCAACCATAAACCCTTAAACCTTCTACCCTATACCCTCAACCAAATATCCTCTACCATCGACCCTATTCCCTCAACCCTCAAACCTTAAACCCTAATACCCTAGAAACCATCAACCCTATAGGTCCTCCACCCTAATCCCTCAAACCTATACCCTCAACTTCTGCCACTTTATCCTTATCTATACATCTCACCTCTCCCTTCTACCCTCTCTAATTGTCTCTATCTACCATCTCCCTCTTTCTACATATATCTCATTCAATCAATCCCTACCACCCTCTCTCACTCCCTCTATCCAACTCTCTTTATGTCCCTCCCACTCTATCCCACTCTCTCCTCCCACTACCTCTCTCTCCCTCTCTCTCATGTCTCTCCCTCCCACCCCCCCTCTCTCTCAGATCTCTCCCTCTAGAAACCTACCTAGGTAACTCTCTCTTTGTCTCTCTCCCCTCTCTCTATTTATCCCTCCAATCCTACCTAGATAAGTCCCTCTCTCCACCCGCATCTTTCTCTACCTCTAGCAGGTCACTCCCTCCCACACCCTCTCCCTCTCTCAGGTCTCTCACTCACACTCCCTCTCTCTCCCACTCCCTCTCTCTCACACTCCATCTCTCTCACACTCCCTCTCACTACCTATCTCTCAAGTCTCTCCCTCTCACCCCCCTCACACTCTCAAGTCTCTCCCTTTGGCACCCTACCTACATAACTCTCTCTTTATCTCCATCTCTCTCTCTCCCCCCTCTCTCTCTCTCCCTCTCCATAAATTATCTCTCTCCCATCCCCCTTCTCTCTCTCTCCATCCCTCTATCCCTCCCACCCTACGTAGGTAAGTCCCTCTCACTCCAACCCCTTCTCTCCCACTCCCTCTCTCTTAAACTCTCAATTCCACCCCCTCTCCATCTCTCCAGACTCTCTCTCTCTAAATTCTCCCTTCACCTAAGACATACATAAATGGATAGATAGAATCATAATACATATGTACATATAATATTACATCCATACAAGCATACATACATACATGTGTAGATACAATCTAACATACATAGAGGCATACATAAAATATATATGCATTGATACATACGTACATGACATACAAGCATACATGTAAATACAAACATAGAAATATATCAACATAAATTCAATATATTAACATTTAACATAAAGGAATACATAACACAAGCATATTATAATGCACTCATGTTATGTCTTAGTTGACATGTTTTCTATAGAAGCAAAAACCATCTAAAAAGTGAGATATAATGCGAGCACATTATAACGCGCTCGTGTTATATCTTGGTTTGGGAATTCTCGAGCCTTACGCTTGCTATTTTTCTTGGAATACCAACCCAAAGGCTTGGAGGGAATTCCCAATGACCAGAGACACGTTTTTAAAAAATCTACTATATTTCTCATAATCCAGTTCATGCTCACCGACAAGATTGCACGTGGTTCAATATCAAAAAAATAAAACACATGGGTAATGTTGGGTTCTTTCTTAGCTATCGAACGATGTAATTTTTTTCACTTTCTAAACATTTTAAGCCTTTCATCCATAATTTATTTTATCTGTATGTCTTTTTTTTTCCAAAAAGTAGTGTTTGGTATTTTTTTCGTTATAAATTAACCGTTCATCTATTTTTCAAATAAATTACATTTTTAGAAACTAGACTCGATTCTACAATTTTTTTTTTTGTAAAAAAAAATCAATTAGTTTCCAAAATTTGTAGGGGTAGCACGGCCAAAATTCTATTTTTTTAGGAAATGTCCAATTCGCAAATTAGTAAAAAATCAAATATTCATTAAAAAATTATTAGAAAAATCATGCATCAACTACATATTGTTAGCTAACTTCTAACCATTGTGATGATAAAAATACTAAAAAAAATTTCACTATACGAGGGTCATAAAAGAGTTGCTATGTTATGTTTTTCTAACAAAAACAACACCAATTTGTGTACGTCCCTCGTTTGAACCCCTTAATCTCAACCATTTTCAAAATAAATTAATAGTTTAGAAAGTAGACTCGGAGTACTTGAATCCTTATTTTTGTTCCATCTCAAAAATTTGAGTGTAAGTATCCTCAATTTCACGTCCAAGGTCAGTATTTCCTGATTTCAAAAAAAAGTTGTCCACTTAAGTCCCCTTTTTGGGAACCATCTTTGTGCACTTACCCCCATCTCCTCACAAATGGTGAAAACTCCAAACCACATTTAAAACACTAATATCCTTTGTGATAATAATGGTTTCTTCCTTCTCATTTGATCACTAAAACAAAAAAGTAGAAAATAATCTACACATTCACAGGTAAAAAATTTGTCTCACTAATTTTCTCATCCTCAATATTGTTTTAAGGAAAGATCACCAACCATGTTAGATTTCTCAATGCATTGATTTCCATTATATAATACCTATTTTGTGTATGTCCATTAGAGGCAAGCTATAAAATGTTTATGTTGAATCCCAATATCAATTTGGATTGACATGTTGGTTGTACAAACATTTTCCTCCAGGATAAGGAATGATAATTTTTCCACCATCTAAAGGTTTCATTTTTATTTTCGCTCTTGATTTCCACCATGGTAGGTTGTTCACTCTTCAACCTTCGAAGTGTTTTGGAGATGTTTGCTTGTTTTAAACCTCCTATTCTCTGAAATTGATTACCTCTTTGCAATGGTTCCACATGAGTGACTTTAGGTTTCTGACCAATCATTAGATAGAACAGTTTGATCATTAATAAATTTAGCAAAGGAATGAGTTGTTGATATATTTAGAGAGTAGATTTATGGATTTGAAACTATGTAATTTTTTTAATTGATGTTTTGGATTATATTCCATTACATTCTCTCTTTTCTTCACATCTTGATGATGGATCATGGAGTATGATCCACAATATTGATTCAAAAAACTATACACAATTTTAAACTCAAAAATCGACTCTCTAAATTATCATAGACTATGGAAACTTCATGCTATTGCTCATATATTGTCATCACAAAGCGTTGTAAGATGGAAAATAAATGATGTGAAATGCTTCAAGTTGAAATTACCTTCTCTATAGACTGTAAACATCCATTGATAGTGGATTGTGCATGATGTTGGGTAAATTGTGGTAGCCCATTGTTATTAGGCAGAAAAAAAGGATCCCCACAGACATTGGTAAGCACCTGCATGTATTGAACATATTGTGACGATCTCTGATTGTTATCACATGGAACAAAGTGGTGTCCAAAGATGTTAAGAGGGTGCATTAGATGCCGAGTAGAATTGAACTGTTGCATGTAATTGGAAGGAAACTATTTTCTTACAGAAGTCCAGGGATAGTTGAATGAAGTTTTCTTAGATTAGTTTTCATATTTCACAACAACTCAACAACTGATACAATGAAAAGGACCGCAACTCAAATTCTTGAAGACATATTTCACAACAATGGGTTTCCATCAACTCACTTTACAAAAAAATCACCTTTCAAGGTATCCTTCACGATGGGACTTTTAAATTTCGAAGGAGAGAGGCTAGAGTTTTAAGATTTTGAGTTACCCATGGTGAAATGAATTATCAAATTTTGAAACCCTCATGTTATGTTTCAATGGTGACTTGCTACTGAAGGTAACCGGTCACTTAAGTGTCCGATTGAGCCTTTCCTCCGTGTTCTTACTGACCCCTTTCACCCAGCTTGTCGATCTCTTTTTGCCACCTAGGCTTAAATGTCTATACCACCGAAGGTTGTAATGAACACCACCACCTGAATATTCTACATGTCCTATATGTAGTTTGGCTAACCGTCTGATCACAGGTATTGATTTGGACCGTTTATCACAAACCTCATAGGTTTTCTTACTAATTTCACTAAAGTAGTGTGAGGTCTGTGAGATGCCGCCATCTAGCATGTACAAAGGAGTGAGGTCTTTTCCCGAGGTGCCAGATGTGAGAAGTGGTCATCTTTTTACTAGTGAAGGGATTTAATTATGGGGTTAATAATAATTGTCCCTCTCAAACCTCGCACGAGAAGTTTAAATGCCTCTAAAGTACTATGAGTTCTGCGAAGGGGTGACACGTGGCCTAGTTCTTGGAGCGGCAGGGCTAAGTGGGACCTACTGTCTGGTCGTGACCTCTTGATTTTATGGGTTATGATTGGTTGTGGTTTTTCAAGGCACTAATGTGGATTTTCAATGCTCGATTAACTCAATCTGAGTCGTCCGACTTGCCAGGTCCATTCTACATCAACAGTGTAGTTTCAAAGAAATTGTCGATTATTCGTGTGATGAGATTTCATGCTTTGAAACTTATTTTATTAATGGCACAAGTTTTTCTAGAGGATCTTCTCCTGATTTTCTCTTGCATGCAAACAATTCCCTCCTGATAGAAACAATTATGGTGGCTACGTCAATCACTTATGGCTCAAATGCTTGTATTTCATTTAAGAAATTAATAATCCTCACACCAATTCAATATATAAATGCTTGTTAAAGTTACCCAGTGTTATCATTGCATTTTGAGTTGTTTTGTTTGTAGGTGGTGGCTATTCTCCTGTATTCTATGAAGCTACTTATTCAATGGATAAATCTATAGGGTGCAAGAGTGCCAGAGTAGGAGCCAGGAGGTCACTAGTTGAGAAGGAGCAACCTACTCCCAGAACACCTGAAGTTGCTACTAAAAGTGCTGGCAAAAGGTTGGAGCAATGCTCATCCCCTCTTCTAATTTCATCAGATTCTGATGGAAACGGGTCTGAAACTGACTCGGATTACCGATGTTACCTGGTAGCCTTGACTGAGCTCATGGGAGTGAACGAGGAGGTCCTTGTAGTCAAACCAATAATTGCAATGGCACTATGCCAGTTTGTTGGGTGTTGCGCTGATGTGGCTGGAGGAAAGAAGGTGGTTCCACCTTTATCTGAGGCAAGAACCAAAAGCAGTTGCTTGTACTGGGGTTGTGTGTCTACTTAGTGGTTGCTGGTGTTGGTTCTATTGGTTGGGGTGGTAATTTTCCTGGTGTTTCATCTTGTTGATGTGGACGTGCGCATGCCTAGCATGCTTTTTTTTGTTTCTCCGACTGGTTACTATGTAACCATTTTATTTTTATTCCTCGGATCACACACTTTTCCATCCAATGATGAGGAATGTGAATTCAAATTTCATTCTAAATGAAATTCAATTTTGAAATTAACAATGTAGCCCAATGCTTTGTTGCTCTCTTGTCCTATAAAGGAGATTTCACAGCTCATTGTTAGGGTCAGATTTTGGATCCTAGAAGTTTTAAGTATATGTACAGTTATTTCTTTTTACTGTAGTTTTCTTGGAGGCTTTAGTTCATATCTTTTCTGGTTAGTTGTCTATGAAGCAAGCAATCCTTGCTAATTTAGTTACAAATATTCAATTAATAAATGATAATCATTTTGAAACAATCTATCTCCTAATTGTGTGTCATAAGTTGTGAATGAGCCTGTCAATGATATTTTCATTCACTTTCAATGGTATATTTGAATGTGATCTTCATTTACTTGCTTTAGCTCAATGAATTAATGAAATTGTTTGAAAATGAGTTACAGATTTATGATTATACATTTAGGATTGCTAAGGAGTGTTGTTTTCAAAATTAAAATTTACATGATGTAAAGGATTATGGTGACATGTCTACAATGTATGGATTATGCTTTGTATGACTCCTACACAATGGATGAGGCACTGGCCATTTTATTCAAGATTACTATAGGACTGAAATTATAAACATGGTGGTCTAAAAGCTAAACACAACAAAATATTAAACCCTATCTTTGTGCAAGAGGCAAATCTTACATTGAAGTCTTCAATCCTATTGCTCTAAGATACTTGTTATTATTCTTTGGTCTAGCAATATCGAGAATAATTAATATCCCATTGTGTATGTTGGGATTGTAATCTATAATAAGAAGTGTTCTTACCAAGCCATAGAACATTCTTATGAACACATTTAGGTTTACCCACCTTGGTCCTGCAGAGCCAGAAGTGTAGGAGATGTTAGTCTTTGATTGAATCTTGTTAGTTGGCCACTATCCTTTGTGGTTCTTTAATATAAAGTTTGGCTACCTCTTAGAGAATTGCAAATCCTATGTGGGAAAAAACACCAACAAAATGGCGACTCTATTGGGGATGTTCCAGAATCTCCGGTTGCAGATGGTTATAGAGTCATATCAGATATTTGTTGTTCTAAATTTACATAGTGAATGTTCTCAACCCTGAAAGGAAGAGGTTGTTGAAATGAACCTGAAAATCCTATGATCTATGGTATCATGTTGGCAAAGGATTTAGGAGTTCTAGAGTCATTAGTTGAATAGTGGTTTTATTGGGGAGAACTTCTGAGAAATTTAAAAGAAAAGGAGAAAGGAGGAAGAACAAGGGTTAAAGGATGCTATCCAAAATCATTTTTTAAGTGAAGTTGAATGTTAAAATTGGATGGTAATGGATTGTGGTTTTGAAGGAGATTGGTAGCGGCATGGTGTGACTCTGTTGTGGGTAAAAACCTAGAATCTAACAAGATTTGAAAAGGAATTTCATATTTCTTTTAATACAGTCCTCTGTTGAAGAGGTGGCGAATCTGTCTGAAGAACTAGTTGATGAATGAAGGAACAGTCCTAGATCTGTGATATTTACAGTCAGGGAGAGGAGATTAATACATGTTGCCAAAAATTACCAGGTATTTCATCATAACTAAACAGTTCACTATTTCTAATTGTGATGGGTGTTTGTAAATGGGGATGCAGATGGTTCCAAACTAGATGTCTAGCATCAAGAAAGGAACAATGGTTATTTTTTCCATACTTCTTATGATGCAATATGTAAAAGGACTTATGAAACAATGTTTATGTTGCATCATACCTTTGAATGTAAGGAATACTATTTTCAGTCACTAATGGAATCATGGTTGAGATGATAAATGATATGTTTGATAAATATGTACTATTGATGAAATTTTAAATGGGTATAAGTGATTTCCCATATGTAAAGGCAGACGTAAATATGCAAAGAGAACAAGTTGCATTAAGCCCTTCAGGGTGTTTTGTAACTCAAAGGTATATGCCTTTTATTTTCAATGATGTCAGTGGTTACCCTAATCCAATTCCTAAGAAAATTAGGAAGTATTTGCCTACATCTACGGGGCAAATTGTAGAATCAGCCTCTAAGCATTTACAACCTTTTGTAGATGTAATGGGGGATTATGAAATCAGTCATGAGGATGTTGTCATGAATCTTTTTATGCAATCCTTGAAGGGTGATGCTAGGGATTGGTTTTCCTATTTACCTACATATTTTGTTAACTCATGGAATCAGTTGGTGATAGTTTTTATGGAACAATTTGTTGAATGAGTCAATCCCAACATATTAAGAAAAGGTTTTATGGGAATTCACATAAAAGAGGAGGAGCTAATCCCATATTTTAATCTCAGGTTTTCAAGAGCTTTAAGGTAAATCCCTAAAGAAATAATACCCAATGAGGTTGAATGCTTAGTTGTATATATTGGTGCTTTTGACAAAAGGATGGGTTACCTACTAAGAGATAAAGAACCTACAAGTTTGCACCAAGCATATCAAATGGATATGGAAATTGAAAAAATATGAAATACTCAATGATGAAGGGGTATCTGGCTGCAAGTATTGATTACCCTAGCCTAACTAGTACTAGTAAAATGTCAGAGTTAGCTACTCAGAGCACTAATTATGATAAGGATTTTTTGAAAACTATTATATCTTCACCATTGCAATGTGATAATGATGAGATCCAAGTTGAAATCCAGTCTAGTTCGAATGATGATGATCAAACTTCTCTTTTACCAGAATTGTATGACATGAAGAGGCAAGAGAAAGAATCACCATATGAGTTTTTCTTGAGATTTTTTAGGTATTTTAATACAAATTCCTAGAAGTCATAGACCTAATGACTATGAATGCATTGATTTGTTTTGTGAACTTTACGAACTAGGGCTAAGTGCTTTTCCAGTTTAATTAAAACCTTCTAATTTGGCCCAAGTCATTAAATGGATAGAGATTGCAGAATCAGCCAAGGATGTACCTACACAAAATGAAGACAATGCTTGCCCTTTTGAAGAAAATTGGATAACTACAGAGGAATTTGAGGGGAAAAATGATGCAGGATTGTGTGAGACACCCATTATGTTTCCTAATCCTTATTGTAATGCTCATGTCACTTAGATTTTGCTACAAGCTAGTGATTGTAATTTCAGAAGTAGTGATTGCAGTACTAAGGATGGAACTAAGCCTTTATTTTTACCAGAGTTTTATGGAAATGTAGAACCTCATGTTCTTACTTATTTCCAAGTGAAGGAAATTTTTTTCAAATGAAAGATATTTAGAGTATACTTTGGGTATACTGGCGATGGAACAAGCCTATTCTATAAATGTTGAGAAATTTGAGGACAATGAAGTGTGTGATCAAAAGAATAGTACTCGAGACAACCAACATATTGATGAAAATATCGGTACTGTTCTTTTTCCTGATTGCTTGTGTGAAGTTGAGTTGAATGTTTTGTTACCTTCTGACATTGATATTGCCGATGAAAATTTTTCAACTTGTGCCAAAATTTTCACCTATAAATTAACACATGCAATAGGTAGTGCTAAGTACAAGGAGGTCAGTGCATATTACTCTTTCTCTTTTGATCAGTTTGAAATTGATGTATTTGAATCTATCTTTGAGGGTTTTCATTTTAGAATAAATGAAGAAATATAGGGTAAGATGTATATTGAGAGGCCTGAGATGAATGTGTTTACACATTCCCTGGAGAATGATGTAGCTAGTACTGCAGACATTTGTAATGCCAGGATGTATTCCAAATTGATAGAGTTCAAGTGCTAGCAGCCATAATTATGCGGGAAATGCCAGGGTGAGGATTCCCCGAGTTGTGTATCATCTTTGTTGAGAAATGGAAGTATGGATAACATGCATAGTGTTTTATATGAAAGTTTTTAGTTCTATATTGATGATGATGCCATAATGTGTGATGTTGCAGACCTGATAAGTTATGAATTAATCCACTTCTCATCTCAGTTAGGCTAGCATTCTATGAAATATGACCAGGGGAAGAGTAAGGTGAAATGTTATCATGGTCATATGTTGATTTTAAAGTTTTGGAATAGGACATTGATTGAATTGGTGTAGGGGAATATAAATAAAAATTATGATACTTCCAGGCATATTGATTATCCTATTATTTTTGAAGCATCAAAAAGTAAATGTTGCAGGCTTTGTCTACTCTAGGTGACAATTTTTTTTGTTTTCGATAGAGGTAAACTTTGATTTCTCTTGTCTGGTGGCTTGGGGCCACTAGGTCAGTATGCACAAGTCCAATTGAAAAAGCATGGTGAAATATCTATCAAGGCACTTGTGTAATTCAATAATCTGGTCTGCGTACCTAAAGATTTTGGATTCTTGCTATGCCCACAGGGAGCATACATCCCCAATCAAAGCAACTGATGGGAATTTAAAATTTTGGAGGGAGGCTAGGGTTTTAAGGTTTTGAGTTACCCATGGTGAAATGAATTATCAAATTTTAAAACCCTCATGTTAAGTTTCAACGATGACTTACTACCGAAGGTAACCGCTCACTTAAGTGGTTCGGTTGAGTCTTTCCTTTGTGTTCTTACTAGCCCCTTTCACCCAGCCTGTTGGTTTATTTTTCCACCTGGGCTTAAATTTCTATACTGCCAAAGGTTGTATTGGCCGCCACCACTTTAATATTCTACATGTCCTATATGCGGTTTGGCTACCGTCTGATCATGGGTTTTGATATGGACCATTTCTCACAAACCTCCCAAGTTTTCCTACTGATGTCACTAAAGTAGTGCAAGGTCTACGAGATGCTACCATCTAGCATGTATAGAAGAGCATGGTCTTTTCCTGAGGTGCCAACTGTGACAAGTGGTCATCTTTTTACCAGCGAAGGGATTTAATTACGAGGTTAATAATAATTACCCCTCGCAGACCTCGCACAAGCAATGTAAATGTCAATAAAGTACTATGAGGTCTACGAAAGGGAGACACGTGGTCTAGTTCTTGAAGCAGCAAGGCTAAGTGGGACTTACTGTCCGGCTGTGACCTCTTGTTTTTATGGGTTATGAATTGTTGTGGTTTTTCAAGGCACTGATGTGGATTTTCAACGCTCGATTGACTCAATCTGAGTCATGTGACTTGACAGATCCATTCTACATCAATAGTGCAGTTTCAAAGAAATTACTGATTATTCGTGTGATGAGTTTTCACACTCTGAAACTTATTTTATTAATGGCACGAGTTTTTCCAGAGGATATTCTCCTGATTTTATCTAGCATGTGAATGATGCCCTCCTGATAGATAAAATTATGGTGGCTACGCCAGCCACTTATGGCTCAAATGCTTGTATTGCATTCAAACAATTAATAATCCTTGCACCAATTCAATCTATAATTGAATGCTAGATTTACCCAGTGTTATTATTGTATTTTGAGTTGTTTTGTTTGCAGGTGGTGGCTATTCTCCTTTATTCTGTGAAGCTATTTCTTCAATGGATAAATCTATAGTGTGTAGGAGTGCCAAAGTAGGAGCCAGGAGGTCATTGGTTGAGAAGGAGAAACCTACTTCAAGAACACCTGAAGTTGCTACTAAAAGTGCTAACAAAAGGTCAGAGCATTGCTCATCCCCTATTCTGATTTCATTAGATTTTTATGGCAACGGGTCCGAAACTGACTCGGATTACTGATGTTACCTAGCAGCCTTGACCGAGCTCATGGGAGTGAACGAGAAGGTCCTTGCAGTCAAACCAATAACTGCAGTGGCACCATGCTAGGTTGTTGGGTGTTGCGTTGATGTGGCTGGAGGAAAGAATGTGGTTCTGCCTTTAATTGAGGCAAGAACCATAAGCGGTCGCTTGTACCGGGGTCGTTTGTCTACTAAATGGTTGCTGGTGTTGGGTCTATTGGTCATGGGCAGTAATTTTCTTGGTGTTTCATCTTGTTGATGTGGATGTGCACATTCCTGGCACATGTTTTTGTGTTTCTCTAACTGGTTATTGTGTAACCATTTTTTTTATTCCTTGGATCATGCACTTTTCTATCCAATGATGAGGAATGTGAATTCAAATTTCATTCTAAATGAAATTCAATTTTAAAATTAACAATGTATCCCAATGCTTTGTTGCTCTCATGTCCTATAAAGGAGATTTCACGGCTCATTGTTAGGGTCAGATTTTGGATCCTAGAAGTTTTAAGTATATGTACAGTTAGTTCTTTTTACTGTAGTTTTCTTGGAGGCTTTAGTTAATATCTTTTCTGGTCAGTTATCTATAAAGCAAGAAAGCCTTGCTAATGTAGTTACAGATATTCAATTAATAAATGATAATCATTTTGAAACAATTGCTCTCTTAATTGTGTGTCATAAGTTGTGAATGAGCCTATCAATGATATTTTCATTCACTTTCAATGGTATATTTGAATGTGTTCTTCATTTCCCTGCTTTAGCTCGATGAGTTAATGAAATTGCTTGAAAATGAGTTACATATTTATTATTATACATTCAGGATTGCTAAGGAGTGTTGTTTTCAAAATTAAAATTTGCATGATGTAAAGCATTATGGCGATATGTCTACAATGTCTGGATTACACTTTGTATGACTCCTGCCCAATGGATGAGGCACTGGCCATTTTCTTCAAGATTACTACGAGACTATAATTCTAAACATGGTGGTCTAAGAGTTGAACACAACAAAATATTAAACCCTATCTCTGTGCGAGAGGAAAATCTTACAGTGAGGTCTTCAATCATGTTTCTCTAAGATACTTGTTATTATTCTTTGGTCTTCCAATATTGAGAGTAATTAGTATCTCATTGTGTATGTTGGGATTGTAGTCTATAAGAAGAAGTGTTCTTACCAAGTCATAGAACATTCTTATGAACACATTTAGGTTTACCCACCTTGGTCCTACAGAGCCAGAAGTGTAGGAGATGTCAGTCTTTGACTGAATCTTGTCATTTGGCCACTAGCCTTTGTGGCTCTTTAATATAGAGGTTGGCTACCTAATTGAAAATCCTATGTTGGAAAAAACACCAACACTTCACTCACATGACCACCTTTTGATTCATACTAACCCAAACAATATTATAAACACTCTTTCCTCACTTCAAAGACTCTAACTCACTCAACATACTCCTTTCAAGGACCTTCCTGCACTCATTCATAGTTACTCCTTTCTGTTAGAGTAAAGGTCTTAACTTAATTATGTTGATAAAGTTACCTTTATTCCCTTCTTAAGATTTCACATTAGTTTGCATATAGTGACATTTAATAATTATATTAATTATTAAATATTTTCCTATTAGGGCTTCTATTAGGGTTTTATTAGGGTTTGCATGATCTCCTTTTTATAAGGATTGATCCCATTGTATTTCATATCAATTCATTCTCTCATTCTCTCTGATATATAGATTTTCAGTTTTCAGAGAACCATTGCTTGTTTGTCTCCATCTCTTCTTTTGTGACAGGTTATTTGCATGTAGGTGATCTTTGGGGCTTGTGAAACTGTATTTTCTCAACTCCAACATGGTATCAAAGCTCCACACCTGCTACTTCCTATTCTTGTTTTGAAGATTTTTGGAGCTTCAAGGGTTTGGGTTTTTGTTTTCTTGATCCAGGGCATACCTGCAATTTTGAAGCATTTTCAGCTCAAACAGACTTCGCCATTGTGTCTGCAGTGGTCCAAAACCCCTAAATTGACTGTTCATTCGTCCATTTTGGACAAAATCAAAATTTGAGGCAAAAAAATTTTGTAATATGGTCGTCCGCCTGCCTGGTAAATTTTTTTTCCGCCTATTTTTGCAAAAAATTGTAAATGAAATTTTTGTTTTGATTTTTTTTATTAAAAAAATCAAAGAAAAAAGTCAAAAATAAAAAAAAAGGCAAAAGAGCCTTTTTAAGGCTTGCTCGGGCCTCAGGTTTGGGACCTGCGCAGCCCTACGCAGAGTACCCTGTGCAGTGTACCCTGCGTAGTGTTGCACAGTATACCCTGCACTGCATGGGATACGGTGGGGGTGGGCCCATGTGCCTCCCCCACCCACTTTTTTTAAAAAAAATTAAACAAAAAATTCTATATTTTTTTATGTTTTTTTTAAAATAAAAAAATCAATCCTTTTTTATTCTTTTATATAAATTTAAAAAAAAAAAAGCCCAATCGCACTTTTACAATGACGGTCGTTTGGCCGTCAAATTTAACCCAGTATTTTTGCTGCGACGGTCGTATGACTGTCAAATTTAACCCAGCACTGGTTTTTTTTCCCTCTTTGGACCTGATTTCTTCCAGAGGCCGTAACTTGGGCATACAATATCATTTTTTGGCAAACGATATATCGTCAAAAAGCTGGTTTTCTCATCTTTCTAGTGGTGTAGGTGTCATCACTTCTTTTTTCCATTGGTTCATTCTACAGCCAGTTGAAGATAAAGGGACTATTTTTAGTCCCAAGCTCATAACTTTTGCTCAGTTTCTTCATTTTTCGCAATCTTAGCGACGTTGGAACCATATTTCAGAGCTCCTCAGTTTCATCCATGCAATTTTTCTAGATTTCACTCCAAGTATATTTTATTCAGTTATTTGTGTTTTCACACTCTAGTGGATTACCTAGACATATTTGCTCTTAGAAACTTTTTGTTCGCATGGGATGCTTTATTTTTGGCTGTTCTTCATGTATTTCCAGCATTTTGTCCTTTGAGGACATTTTGAGCATCATTTGTATGCTATCTTTTATGTAAACACACTGAGATAAAGTGTCACACTATTGTACATGCATCTTTTGGGGATTTTGCACATAAGGTTGTGCCATATTTTGTACTTGCACTGATATTATAAAGTGCCATGAGGGGTTGTGTAGTTTTCCTTTGTTTTGCCATCACATCTTTGTTCGGTGAGTATCCCTCCACGATGACAGTGAATCCATACCATTGGGGGTTGTGTAGTTTGCTTATGTTTGCCATCACACCTTTGTCCGGTGAGTGTCCCTCCACGACGACAATGGATCCATATGATTCCAACCTCATGCATGTGTGCTTTGTTTTTCACACCACTTTTTCAGCTGCAGGTGCTATCTTGTGCACTTTCAGATGTTGTTTCTTCTTCTTCATGCACTATAGGGTGTTTCACATCATTTCAGTGGATCTGTCAAGCTCTCCCAGTTCAGCATTATGGGGGGTTATTATATTGTTCATGCTAATTCTTCCTTGGTTTCGCCTTGGAAGGGATCTTCCATCTTCAGTGGAGGTTCTTCAACACCATAGCAGTCATCTTTCGACAATTGGTTGCAACTTCTTCTACTTCAGTGATGTTCTTCTTCTTGGGTTTCTTCTTCTCTTTTTGGAGTAGAGCTTTTTCCCATGAGGTTTTCTCTATTTCTCCATTTTACAGAGATTTGGTTGTATTTGGGTACCTGATCTGGCCTAGTTGTCAGGACCCATGTTTTCCTTCTTGCATTGTAGTTACCTTTGCTTTCTTGCATTTGTTTGTTGTTGCACTATTGCTCATTTTAATGGGGGGTGTTAGAGTAAAGGTCTTAACTTAATTATGTTGATTAAGTTACCTTTATTCCCTTCTTAAAATTTCACGTTAGTTTGCATATAGTGACATTTAATAATTATATTAATTATTAAATGTTTTCCTATTATGGTTTTTCCTATTAGGGTTTTATTAGGGTTTGCATGATCTCCTTTTTATAAGGATTGATCCCATTGTATTTCATATCAATTCATTCTCTCATTCTCTCTGATATATACATTTTCAGTTTTCAAAGAACCCTTGCTTGTTTGTCTCCATCTCTTCTTTTGTGACAGGTTATTTGCATGCAGGTGATCTTCGGGGCTTGTGAAGTTGTATTTTCTGAACTCCAACACTTTAAAGCTACCTTCAATGTGAAACTATGGAACTTATCAACCACAAACCCCAACCTTTCTAACTCAATACTTGGGAAACTTTCATAGGGAAAAAATAGCAAATTATTTCATACAAAACCCTGTCAGGAATATGGGCATATCAACAATAGGTCTTTGCTTCATAGACTACACCATAACCTTGTAGCCCTTCAACTAGGGAATGCCATCATTAATAATTTGTTTTGTTAAGATACACCAACTATAATCACATATTTGAGTACCATTTTTTATTTTCTAAAACATATAAAAAATGAAGATATCTTTTTTTGTAACAACACTCATTGAATTTAACTATCACTAAGAAAACATGCCTGATTAGGCCTTTTAACACTGTTCATCTTTGTCAACCTAACTTTCAACATCAAAGTGGAATCTTTGACTTCCAACATGGCTTCAATGCCATTCAATACTATTTATTAGATGACCTTCAAAGGGGGTCTAATCCCATTCCCTAAAAAGACTTCAAAACCATATTGAACAGAATCTTAATTATGACTATCAATTCTGCCAGAACAAGGCAGTGAAGAAAAAGACTGAAACTTCATGGTCTTTGATAAATCTTGACTTAACAAATATTTTCCAAGCCTCTTATAATAATATTCAATTGGTCCCAACTTGGGAAAACCCAACTTCACAAGCAAAACATATAACCCTCATTGTCATTGTAAAGGCAATGTCTAATACAAGTAGCCACTACCTAGGGCAACTCAAAATCAACAAAAAACTTAATCTTCACAACCTGAAACCTTATAACATGAAAGAATACACAATTTTGAACCTTTTCATAAGTTTATAACTTTTTCCATCGGTGGGAGTAAGAGATACATTATTTTGTTTATGTATTGTTACCCTAGAACAGGGTTATGACTGTTTTCAGGAAAATGGCAATATCTAACTCAAAATTGCACCAAATTGTATGATACAAATTGCATAAGGAAGGTGATTGGACATAATATCACATTAAATCAAATATAAATGTACTCCTATCTGTACTAGGTCGTACAACACCAAAGAACATTAGATTTTTGTGTAAATATGTCAAAAAACAGTGGTTTCTATCATTCACATTCATAATATCAATCACCCATGCCTTACCAAATGTTTACAAAGCATTTTAAAGGAATTAAAAAATCATTATCATACATCTTCCAAATAATTTCCAATGACCAAACTCAAGATGACCTTTCACCTTCCTAACGTTTCTTTTTGCAACTTTACAATTTTTGCATATTTGTGACAACTTTTGAATATATTGACATTTTTTGTAAAATGTGGTATAATGACCTCCTAATGACTTCAATATATGAAAAATGACCATAGTAAAATGTTGAAACATCAAAAATTAATCAACCTTCAATATTGGTCCATGGAAGCATGATATTGGCAAGGTGCTCCCGCACCAGTAAGAAAGTCTTTAAAATTCATAAACAACATATTTGGACCTTGCCAAGCACAAGGCTAGAGAATCTACAGTTTGGGAATGGAATGTATTCCCTTTCTGCCTTAAGAATGGTCCTAATAAAGTCTTTCAAATTCATAAACAAAAAATTTGAACTTTGGCAACCAAAAGATAATGGAGATTTGGAATTTGGCAAGCACAAGACAATGGAGATTTATAATTTGGAAAGCACAAGGCTAGAGAATCTACTAGTGTCCTCAGTAGTTGGATCTATCACAAATCTTGGCTTTTCATCTTAGGTTCAACCCTTGTACAAAATCCAAGACTCAAATAAGTATCCCTACCATCGTCAATAATATTTCATCATTTCTTTGTTTTTTGGAGGATGGTTTGATGATACCCTCCAATAAGAATCAAGTCCAATTATATCTAGTTTTTAGTTTATCCATTATGGATTCTTGGGGACAAAATCACTTTGGCATATGCATTCACACATTCCTATATACACAAGCATTCTTGGGTTTTCACCCCTACTCTTCTTCTATTAGTTCCTGCTCAAACTTACTCTTTTTATATATTTTTGGAAATCACAATGGAACCACATAGACATAACCTTCCTCCCACCATTAATTTGTGTGCTTGTGAACCATCTCATGTGACATAATAATATGGTCACTCACATCATGAAAAATCCCATCTTTGTGGCCATGTTTCTTTCACCCAAGATGAATTTATATAAAAAAAATTTCCTATATGGTCACTTGTCCCTGTTCTAATCAAATAGAGGTGCTCTATGATATGGAATACCTTATTGTCATTGTGTCTCTTCCTATGCCTCTGAGCACCAAGATAAATGTGGTCAATATTCTAGGTCCCTCAACCACAATATCAATCGACATAGCTCTTCTAGAAATATCCTCAAAACTTTTGATCATCCTACAAAGAACTGCACTGAATTGTGGTTTGTATTATGAAATACCTAAGTTGTTCTTTCCTGCAAGTAATTAAACCCGTTAGAATATCAGATCTATCTTTCTAGGGGAAAAAATAGGGTATTTCACATTTACCATGGGATCCAAGTGGAGGTACCTCACTATACTAGTCATCTTTGACCTTATCCAATATATTAGAAAAATCCAGTCTAACCTCCTAGAGTTTTTCAGCCAAAATTGGAAAAAATAGGGATCCTTATGTGTTTTAGGACCTTAAGGATAGCCTCACCTTCCTAGAAAAGTAGTACCATGCTACCACTTTCCCTAGAGTATCAATACAATTACTCTATTATTCTATGGCTTTGACAACTTTATTAATAATATCTTTTATGAACTTTGGAAAATACACTATCAACATTTGTACATAATGATAATGGTGAGAAAACAAGCACCACTTTAGGTAATATTGATGAAAGGAAGATGATTTAAAAAAAAAAAAAAAACACCAATCAAAGGATTCAAAATCCAATTCCTAATGTAATACCCCATATAGGATCATACACAAGAACAACTCTGATATGACTTCCATATTTTCAATGGTCTTTACATTTTAAGTTACATTCACTCCATTTGAGAATGTCATTTGTGTGCAATATGTGATTTCACATTACATGTGTATTGATTTTATATTAAGATTTTAATTTTACAGTTTTCAAATTATACGGATCAACATATGAGAAATTAACTCAGAGTATACTTGGAACCTAAGCCAACAAACTGCATCAGTTGAAAAGTATCACAACTGAGACATAATAACTAGAAAATATATTATTTTCCATAGTTTTTCCAATAGAACTGCAACATTGTACATTTCTTAACATAAACATTTAACACGGTGCAATAGTTTTAACTTTCTAAATTTTTTCTTTGGTTGTCATTAAGTACTGATGTTTTTCTCATAAAATCGGTATGAAGTCACACAGTTGCTCCAGAACACTAGAACTAATTGAGAAAAAATAGTATAAATTCACAAATAAATGATCATCTGGAAAAGAAAATGAGCTCGTATAAGATACAGTATTTGAAAAGACAAGTGAATAAAGAACAAAAGAAGTGGGGCAAGGCAAGTTGAATATGATCACCTCGACGATGTGAGAGAAAACAAGGTAGCACAATGAATTTTGCAGCATGACTATTTTGTCCTGATATTATTGTCAAGTTGGTAATGATGGGCTTGGAGTTAAATGCGAGCTTGACTAGGGATGTCTTATACTAGCTGACCAATTTGTGCCGACTTCCGCGTCCTCTGGAACTAGTGGTGGTGGTGGCGGTTTTTTCCTCTCTTTCCCTTTCCATGTTATTGTCATCCTCAATAATCCTCCCTCCCTTGTCACTCTCCCTTTCCCTTTCCCTTTCCCTTTCCCTTTCTCTTTCTCTTTCTCTTTCTCTTTCTCTTTCTTGTACCATTGACCTGCATGAATTGGCCTTAACACAAGGATAAAGCATAATAATGATCTTCATGTGTGCTCCCAATGTATCCTAAATAGATAGAGAGGAAATATAATATGGCTCTACACAAGATTAATACAACCACCTTCATTGTAACCTCAAAATTCTTGTAACTGATTTTGTTGGCAATTGCATCTAACTCAGTTTATCGGTGATTAGATCATCTCCTATTGAATGTTTATTGTTAAAGCACTTCGAAAAAAAATGAAAATGCACAAGCTTATGTTCACTTCTTTCTTTGTGATTTAGAGTCTTCTCAGTCACTTTGGTAGACTTGGGATACATGGTCATAGAGGTATGGAATAGGATTATTCAATGTGTGTGATTCAAAAGAATCCAACTTCTTCAATATTTCATTTATCTCAGACCACTCTTTATCTATGTATTGCCAAGTTTTAACTTCTTCCTTTGTCTCTAGTGCTCTTATCTTCTCAATTGTTCAAAATTGGATGGTTTGAACATGAAAATTAAATATCGATCTTTATTCTTCATAGACTAGCAGCTAACATAATTTTTTGTGACTGTATTATCAAGATTGCTATCCCATGTGGTATCTACTGTCCTGAATGTCTTTCATGGTGTTTTTCACATCTTTTAGCATTGTCTCTTCTAACAATCTTTGTGATTGTCTTTTCACCTTATTTTCACTTGGGACATTAAATACACTATAATCTTTCTTATAGAACTACTAGGTCTCATGAAATACTCCTTTGATTTGATTCCTATGGCAATACTTAGTGCTTCTATGGTTTTCTCATCTTTTCACTTTCTTGACACTGAAATCACTGGTTCCTATACATAAATACGTTTGATACCTTTTTACAGTGAATATTCCTTGGGTTTAGAAAGTATCTTTGGGTTTAGTAAGAAATCCATGAAGTTTATAATAGTGACCTCCATAATACCATAAAAAAAATTCTCTGCATTGCTCTTAATGAGATGATGATGGTATACGCTTCTTTTTTAAGTGGATTGAAATGATGTTCAACAACTGCTTCTTTTTTTTCACTTTTTTCCTTCTTAGGCCTATGACTATCAACACCAAAGCTGAAAAAATCTACTCCATAGTCTTTACAATACACAGGTTTCCTGCAATGTGGTTAAACTCAGAGCAGGGAAGTGTTGTTTCCAACACTCAACAAAAACCCTAGAAACTCTCAAAAAGATGTTTTAACCCTTTTCTTTCTAAAACTGGCATTTTATCTGGTGATTTTTGTGCTCTAATGCCAAAAATACAGTGGGTATGTAATATTTATATATTTAAGGATATAATAGAATACATATTTGAGAATTGAGTATAGTGTGCAGGAAGTTATGATGCACCTGTAGCTACACCTCTTGATAGGTGTAGTTGCAGATCATGCTTCTCTGGTCTTCTGATAAACCTTGATAATTATGTATAGTATACGTTAATATAGTGTTGGGTATACTTGTTACCAGCTACTTTTTTAAACATAGGTTAACTATTGTCATGCTGGAACCCCCATGATTTGGATTGTATTGTATAGCAGTTGTCACACCATAAACTCCTCACATATTGGAATGAACCCCATAAAAAAAAAATTGGCAGCTGTATGATTGTTACATTGTGGGGGAATTTGAATCTGGAATGTGCTCACCCCAACTCCTAGACCTTGGGAGAACAATGGAATTATTAAATCTACTTTATATTCACTAATTTATTTGGTTAAATTATGTTATTTTGAAATGATAGATTGTGTAGCTTCCTTATATGATTGCTACCAAAAGTTGAAGCGTGGAGCATGGGAGAATGGGTTTCTGAGAAATTGTGTAAGCTATGCAATGGCCTACAATGTATTTATAATTTTATAGTACTCATAAATTTTGAAACATCGAATATGGGAGTACTAGGTCAAAGGATTTTGACATCTAAGGGAGTTCATAATAGGAAAATAGACAAAAGAAATCAGCAGTCCCCAAGGATAGAGGATTTTTAATGCCATATATTGATGCTTTCAGAGGGCTGATGGTCAATATTTTTTTTTGGTAGAGGTTCCACCAGTCGATCCATGCTCCTTCATATTGTTTCCTACCTTTTTCCTTTTTATCTATTATTTTTATAGAAGTGTATCTTTAAACATCCAATTTTTAAAATATCTTGCTCTTGGAGGTCAGAGACACCTAATCTTTTTTTTTTTAAATAAGAATGGATATGGCAATGAAAATATGCATAAGAAATTTACAGGGGCTATGCATGTCTACAAAAGGAGCCAATTGTAGTCAAATCCCTCCAAATATTATTTTTCTCATGTTGTAAGCTCAATAGGAAAAGTAAAATTTTTACTCCCAAGTTGGTAGTGAGGTGAAGCTCAAGGAGTATAATTTGAACAATAATTAAAGTTAGATGCTTAAGGCATCTATTGTATAAAGTATTACTATGCAATTTATTGAAAAATATTTGAAGTGTTTTTTAATCAATGTTTTGTACCATTCCATGCAATCCATCACTAGGATAAATCTTATTGTGGACTTTAGGTCCTTATATACACATAGCTAGCAATCCATCACCAGGCTGAATCTCAACTAAGTTGTATTCTTGATGTTAGTGAGGAATAAAATACATAAGATAATTAAATATAACAAAAGAGACAAAACGCTAAAGGTTTATGCTTTCACTGGCATCCTTTAATAGGATGGAAATGAAAATAAGTATTAAGATCCATCTGTGAGTATGAAGATAAGTAAATCTTGCATTAAGGTGATAGCAGAGGGTTTCATAGATTTGACCCACAATATTAGATAAAGGAGTCAACTAAGTTGCATGGCTTCCATGGACTATAGCAATAAAAACGTATTATAGTATATCAGTACTCCATGTTTTTTGAAAGATACCTCTTTGAGTAGGCATGCTCTTGATTCTAACTTCCAAAATTTCCCATACTTTGGCTGCATTAATTACTTACCCACATTTCTCTTTTCCATCATCATTATTTTACTCATCTACTGTACGACAATATTTTACACAAATTTTATCAGATTACTCAAATTTTTAAAATTTATTCAACGTGTATTTAGGAACAATAATATTTTTCTAAAGATTGGTGATAATGCTAAAATGATACTTCACAAAATTTAAGAACATGAATTATATCAATCAAAATCCTTGTTAGATATTGAATGATAAGACTGCAAGATTCAAAAGAGAAACAAAAAAGAGTTAGCTTATCTCTTTCCTCTTGTTTGTCATTTTATTTCTAATTTATTTTTTGGCATGGAAAAGAGAAAGTCTATTTATTTTTGTTCACTTAAATTTAAACATTAGGATGTTTAATTTAATTTTATTTTTATGGACAAATCAGTGATCGATATAGTAGCTCAAGAACCACCACCTAGTGGTATATTTACTAATATAGATGATGATATCTATAAATTATGTCATATTCTACTTGATCCCACAACCGTAGGGGTTTATAAGGATACATGTGTGTCCATTATACATAGCTTAGAGAAGATTAGATGGAAATTTGAGAACAAACATGCTTTGTCTGCTGAAAATATAGCAGTTATTCTTGCTCAGATGCAGCAAGAGATTAGAGGTGAGGTTTCTCTTGTAGATGTTCAATTGCAAGTCCCAAAAGAAACCATCAAAAGACAATGTTTTCCATTTTACATTGGTAGATCTAAGATTAAGGGTTATCAAGTGACTCAATTTGTTGATCATCAGATAGCCCCTTTGATATACCCACGCTTTCTTGTAGCATTTGGTCAATATCCAAATAATGACCAAATTCCTTTATACTTTGTACAACAATTGTACGTTGAAGTTGATTTGGGCCTCAATGTCAACTATCTAGACCTACCAGAATATTATGGTCAGGGGCATGGTAGGTTAGCTGATAGGGATTCTTTTTGTTAAGAAGATTGACCACCTCTAGTTTATCAGGATATGGTTGGGGAGAGATCACTTGCTATCTCTCCAACCCTCGCGCCTATTGCAAATTAGGTTATAATTGCTACTCAAAGGGAAGCAATTGATAGCATTGGTGATATAGTTGTTCCTACATCTACGATATCTACTGATCGTGTGGGTAGATAATTGTTGATTCATTCTACACAATCTAGATCATTGGATCATGCTAGTGATCCTTATGGTATTGTGGGTGTCCTTTCAACAACAGACATAGATGGTCTTATAGGAGAGAATATGCTTCAGAGTACTTCTCATTATTTTTCAGAAAACCTATTGGAGGCATATTCTTTCATTATAGTAGAGCTTAGGATCCCAATACATGAGGTCAGAGGACATGTGGGTAGATCTTTGCATTCACATCTAGGATCCAACCAAGCTACAGGTCCTTGACCGCATTCACATCAACCTAGTAGCTTTGCAAATACTATAGATCCACGTACAAATCATTCGGCTATTGGAGAAGAGGATACACCTACTGTTCATTCTATGAGTGTTCAACATCATGTATCTCAGGGCCTAGATACAATTGAGGATTAGTTGTAGGCGATGGGATCGTTAGGTTATGTGGATATGCTGCTACATGGAGATATGTCGTTGATGCCATCTCACCTGGTTAGTCCACTACACTCGTCAATATTGGAGCGAGCCAGGGAGACCCATGGTACAATCGAGTTAATAGATAGGATCATTGCAGTGGATCCTGCATCATCTAATATAGAGGTATGGATGTATGTACACACATGTACAATTTAAACTTGTTTAAATTTTAAATTACTTATTTTACTTAAATGGTAGATAGTACTAATGTACACATTTATGTTATAAATATATTGTAGAGGGGGTTATCTCATGTTACATCTAGTGTGGGGATGAAGCATGTATGTAGGCATGATTCATATGATGCAACTAATGTTAGTGGACAAGTGATTTTTAAGTTTTTAAATCATGTACTTAGATATGTATATAATTTGTACACATGTATATATATATATAGAACATTATTCCAATTTGGCATAATGTAATTAGATTGTTTACATGTCTTGTACTATCTCCAAGGCTCGACACATCCATCGGAGCAAGATACTCATTTAGAGGGTCCCTCTATTCGGAGCCAGCATGACAACCTTGTTGGAGCTTGACTTAATTAATAGGTAAATGAGTTGTAGCTGCAAGATCTTCAATGTTTATTTTATGTTTTCACAATAGCTACTCAAAATTTTGGATTAAAATTGTCGGTAATTTATCTAGATGCTAATTCTTTGGCACATGTATTTTCTAGGCTCTATGTACGAGGAGTCATTCTGGGGTACGAAAGGTAAATTTTCTAAGATTTTATTTTTTATGTGTCTCTTAAGATTGCTCACTCTTTAGTTTCATCCGCTTATTTCTAAACTCTGATTAATTGATATAATAATGGTTCTTTTCTAATTAATTACATTTGAGCAGGTCCAAATCAAATTTATTTGGCATGTGCTTCTAATTTGTCCTGATAGCTTATTGTAGGATAAATTACTACATCTTTGCTGATAATTTTTTAATCAAGATCCAATAAAGCTGGCACAAATTTTTAATTTGAGAATCTTCAGTTTGTCAAAGTCATGGTTTCAATCAGTTGTTTTTTTTGGAATCTATACGCATGGAATCTATTTTTTCCCATCAACATTGTGAAGAGCATGAAATTTTTTGTGTAGAACCTTGAGGTGAGTCATTTGTCATGGTTTCAATCAGTGGTTTTTTTTTTCTTGTAGTTCTTGATGAGTTTCTATAAAGGATTTGTTGACCCAAGACTTATATTTTTCTTTCTAATTTCACTATCAATCTCTACTCTTATTGGATGAACTTATTAGAATTTCTTATATACAAATCCATAGACATGGATGCAATTTCTTTCTAATTGGTGATCCAAAAGTATTTGAGAGTTAAAAGCTGATTTCTCCATTCAATGTTGGGTTTTTAGGAAATCTAGGTTGAAAATGACCATTAGAGTGCCTGCAATCAGTATCAAGATGGCAGATATTCCACCAGATGAATACTCTTGGAGAAAATATGGTCAGGAACCTATCAAGGGTTCTCCACATCCAAGGAATGATTGATGTAATCAATAAGTGTTGTTGGATTATCTTGTCCAAAGTATTTATAAAATTCCTTCTCTGGCATAGGCTTTATGAATTTCATAGGTATCTAGATATGACCAGTGCCTCTGTAATTGAGGCTCCTATGGTTTCATTGGTCAAGATTTATTGTAATTTTTATTTTGGATGGTAAATTTTCAATGTAAACTGATATTTGCAACTTCTTGCTTTCCTCAGAGGATACTACAAGCGTAGTAGTGTCTGAGGTTGTCCTGCTAGAAAGAATGTAGAAAGATCTTGATTGAGGAAGAAGACAAGGGCAAGAAATTGACTGGGCACACTTTTTGAGTAACCAACTAAATGGCACTTCATTTACTAGGTCAAAATAGTCTGGGCAGTTGAACCAATTGGCACAACAATAGTTCTTAGAACTGATCCCTCTTGTAATTGCGTTGTATATTCTATAATTTTAACTCATGTGATTTCCATTGTATGGAATCCATCTTCTGTAACTCATTCTCACTTACATACAATTTATCTTTGGATTTAGTCCATAAGAATATACAACTTTGGTTTCCATGTACTACATTCTACACCTATATGATATCTTTCTTGTGATGAATAAAAGATCTTTGTTTTCTATTTTTTGTCCTCTTTGAATGTTTAATGGTGCCTCTGCATTTGTATCAAATTTTATAGTGTATTATCAATATAGTTGTAGGATAATTAGATAGAGTTTCCTATCAGTTAATCTCTAAGTTGTCTCCCAAGTGAACACTTTTGACTAGCATATATCAATACAAAAGTGAAAAAATATGCTGATTTAAACCTGAGATCCAAAAGTTCAAAACTACAATAGAACAAATTTCAATCAATAGTATTATCTCTTAGTACTGAATGTATCATCTTTGTGATGTTTAGATAAATAGTGTAACATAGGTTATAGGCCTGAAATGCATTTGAGCTCATTTGAAAATTGAATGCTATCTTCAAATATGCATTAGTTGACCTATAGTCCCACTCTCTACTTTAACAGTTTGTATTTCCATAAGGATGAGTGTCTTCAAAAACCTATTGTTTTAGATTTTATCTCTCTATATTTAATTGCATATTTGTTGTAGGAAATTTTAGTAACTACGCACTATCACCTTATGGCCTCTATGGCTTGTAAAAGGCTTTGATATTTTGTATTATCTTTCTTCTCTAATATGTATACTTCTCTTTTAGCCATAATATGTATCTATATCTTAATTTTTCAAATTGTTATCCAAGGAAATGAATTTGATTGAGGTACTAAGGTTATTTGTCTTCTCCAAATCTTATATATGAACAACTTCCACCGAAGCCATAATAGGTATCCATATCTCACTCTTTCAATTTTTTACCCAAGGAAATGACTTTAATTGAGGTATTGAGGCTATCAATCTTCTCCAACACCTTATTTTTGATATTTAGGTCTCCTTCCTTGTATCTTATTATTGATACCATTGAGTGAATTGAGGAAAATGAAATAGAGACATACATGAAGAGACTTATAAGGCTACTCGAGCTGATTGTGCTTGAACTAGAGCATCTCCTCAATCTAAACCCCATTCAATTCTAATATGTTACTTCAATTCTAAGGGACCTTTGACCATGCACATTTTCCAGTTCTCTCAGTAGTTCTTGCCCACTGTAAGACACTAATATTTAACCAAAATAAAATTAAATAAATTGGAGAAATGGTATTTTTCCTACAAGATTTAATGTGCAGAAGATGTGAATTTTTCATTCTTGTTCTGAATAGGAAGCAAAATCATGTTTTCATTATCCATTTCTTGAAGAATGATATGACTAATACCAACACATCACAAGAATTGACATCAGCTAAGAAGATTATTGAATCTTGTGAATGATGCAACTACCTATCATGTCAATTGATTCTTTGTAATCAAATAGGTTTATGAAATGTATTAAAAATGAACCTGCACCTATACCTATTCTTGGGAAAAAAATAAAGTCATCTATTCAATTGTCAGTATTGCAAAAATAAATGAAATTTATGTTTCTAGGATTGCTAAAATACTAAGAATTTTTTTATTAAACTATTCAATTTTCAGTCTTGGAAGTGGGAAAACTATTAGGTGATAGTTAAAATAATAACAATGAATTCCCATTAGTGTTCTTAAGCATCACTATCCCTTACAAAAATGTAAATATTAAACTCCAACAGTCAACAATGTGTCAAGTCAATCTCACAAGGTACAATGAAAATATGCATATCACATCTAGTACCACACTCCTTAAGTGGAGATCAAGATTCCATTCACAAAGATTAACCAAGAAAAATAAAATAGTTAGTATGTAGAAATGCAAGTGGGGAAAACATTATGTGAAGGTTCAAATTATAAAATAGTAGTTTCTCCCACCCAAATGTTAACTAAGTCTTGTAAATGAGAGAAGTGTTAACTCTTATTCACAAAAAATAAAAATAAAAACATACACACACCTCAGTCTTGCTAATCAATTAAATGCATACAACTCAACATAAATTAACAAGGATTAATTAGTTGGTATTAATGTGGGTGTGTGTAATTCTGAATCGAATGCTCCAGTTTGAAATTATATGTGAGGGATAAGGGTACCAAGCTTTGGGACTGAAGAATGAATTGGTTTGATGAAGATTATATATTTTAACTATCACTGGTCTGGGAATAATGCCTATCTGTCAATTTAATGTTCTATGGCTCACTTAAATTATCTTTGTCTATCCTATTCTCTGCTCTGATTTGAAATTTTTTGGTATTTATAAATCCTTTTAGTGGACTGTTGTTATGTCACTAGGGGACATGTTCTCCTAGATTAACCCCCAAAAAAATTTTGTAATGATCTAAAACTGCAAGCTTCAACCATGCAAATGCTCCTAGGATGAATGTGTGGATCTAGATTTCATTTATTGTACCAAATTAAAATATTCTTCTGTTCAAATTAGTCATTTGGATGAGAGAGGATGTTCAAATGTGATAAGGTGTGAATGTGTTGGAAAGGGGTTCATATGGTTCAAGTTATTCTATTTTGCATTTCACCTTGTAAGGATTAAAGGAAAAGTCTTTTATTTAGCTAATTATTCTATTTCACATTTCACTTTTAAGGATTTAAGTGAAAGTTTTTAATTAATGATATCAAGTTTCCACAATCCATATTGTTTATTTGCTCAGATTTCTAGATTCGATTTCATATTAATTTTTGCATCAATGTTTCAGATAACACTTTGGGATCCATTATCAAGATGAAAAACAAAATTGGCATTATTTGAGATTTATATCTTCATTTCTTTTTGCCTCCTTGGGTATATATACCCTTTATGTATGAAATATTCAAAAAAATCATAACATCATTTAAATGAGTAGAACATAATCATAAATGAGAAAAGATATATGGAAATGGGATTATTTACATTTGGAACATTTGAAACAGATGGTATTTGTAGAATGCATGGGAATACAATATGGGTAGAATATGAGAGGTCTCTAAATGGACACTCAAAATTGAACATAACCATAGTTTGAGTTGGGAATAATTTTATGATAGCCTTGCATACATGATACAACTAAAAATCTTAATCTAATTTTTTTTTTAATCATTTTTACAATATATAGTAAATAGTTATGGTCTCAAAACATGATGCCATGTATCTTATTAATTGATATATGTATACTTCATCCCAACATGGATTTCCCATTCCAAGAGTTGTGAAAATACTTGTTCATGATGCTCATGAACTAGACCACGTGAAAAGTGGTAGCTAGTTTGATAAAGAATGATGGGACAACTTTGGTGTCTACATAAATAGGTTCAATTAAAGGTGTGGTTAGAGGTTTTTACAAAGAAACCTCATTTTATAAAATAATTATATAAATAGTACAATTGCAAAGTGTTTGTAAATTAAGTTCAAGAAAATCACACAATTAGATTACAATGGGAGGGTACATAAAAAAAACACTTCTAACTCCAATTTAAGGACTTTATTCCAATAAATTATAATTAGTCATTTTCAATTAATGATTGATTAGTTTCCAACAAAGCAAGGATTTTAATGCTCTTTTCTAGGAAAATTTTGGACTTAAATTTCCCTCCTTATTATATAAATTACAAATATGATATGGGTCCTTTATTGAAACTTTTTTAGAGTAAATAAGTGGATAACAAATTACTAATTAAGATGATTCTACCCATATTGGTAGGAATAAATTTGATTCATAATTCATTTGTTTGTAATGATAGATTTGTAGGTACCAACTTTCAAAAAAAAGTCATATTACTTTATTTTTCACTTCAAAAACATGTATATATATTAGATTTTTAATTTTATTTTCTATGTATGGTAGAGCACTCAAGTAAATTTTAGTCTATATGCATTGTTTTTCACATGTCTCATATTCTTGAATTTCATAACAAACCATAACCTGACTAAGCATGATCTCATGTTATTCCATTTCAAACTCACTTCATTTTAAATGTATAAATTATAGTGTTCCATTTTAGAATCAATTCATACTAAATGTATAAATTATAGTGTTTATGAAAGGAAAAATAAATTGAGCAAAGGAAAGAACTAATCAATGAGAATTATTTGAAGGAAAAATGTTACCAAAGAGAAAGTAGCCAAACCAAGCACCACAAAATGTTGAGGATACACAAGAATTTGATAAGGGAAAAAACAAGAAAAAACCCCAATACTATTAATGGAGGAAAAATGCCTAAAAATGATACAAAGTGCAATGTGTTAAGAACCTCAAAAGGAGATGGCTACAAATATTCCTTAATAAAGTAATTAAAAAATAAATAATTATAATTAAAGAATAACCTTTACCAAATAAAGATTAATCTTCTAACAGTTTTCCGAGCTTAATATAAGTAAATTGTTCAAGTCCACCTATGACACATCTCGTTATTCAAATAAGTTCAAGTGGTTCAACCCTCTCTTCAATAACATGTAATATTCCCTAATGATCATCACTATCTAGTCTCGACTTACGATGTCCACGTGCATGTAGAACTAGATGAAGAGACAGGGCAGTAGCAATTACTGGGTGGCTATATTGATATACCTTGTTTTCAGGTTGATAATCAATGAAATGAATCCCATTTTGAACAAGTTTGATTTTCTTGAGATATGTCCCTTACACTACAACTGAACCTAGAGGAACCAACATTCCAAGGTAAGGCATAACATTTACAAGGTCAATAGAATTAACAAAATATTCAAAATATACATTCAATAGATAAATCATGTAAGTGCATATATTTTTTTAGTTAGACCTATGGGGAATGACATTCCATCACTTGTTTATGATTTTGCTAGCTTTTTCCTCTCTCTTGTGCAACACAATAGATAATAACTAACACCTATATTTCCAAGCTCTATTGTGACTGCAAAAATATCTCCTGCACCAAAATTACATGGAAATTTGTAAAAAGAATTAGATTTCCACTATCATTTAACTTTATGTAAATTTACTTTAAAAAGTAGACAAAAAAATTTAATAAATGGTTAAGCTACAAATTCACACAAGCTCGTACATGCACGATATAAATATATACATGTACATACCTTTTTTAATCAATTCTAAAATATGATCATAATCAATTGAAATCAAAGGAATGTCTTCAAAGCCTTCATCTTCATCTTCATTAAATGTGTCACTAACATGTAGTGGCACCAAATTCCATCCACTAACATCTCCTTGTTGTTGGTTGCTACATTCATCGTAGTTTTCTAAAATGCAATCATAACAAAAACATGAGTAACCCCTAGTGCGCAATGTCCATGGGAAACTATCTCTACTCATGACAAAATGTAACAATATTTTTTCTCTACCCTCTTTCATCCATGCATTGATCTTCTATCCACACCTACAAAAAATAATTTTGCATTGAAAAATAATAATCAATATAAATATATTCAAACTAAAATAAATAAAATTGAATGTACACATATATGTATATTTACAGATTTGCATTCAAAGAAAAACATACTTGATATCTCCCAAAACACTCTATATGGAATGTATCGATTAGTTGTTGAAGATGTATCAACCTCATTTGATGCAAAGTGTTTCTGACATCATTCAACAACATCATGTGCATCTTTTATGTGATCTCCCTCATAATTCAAGTGATGTGTTCTTAGAGCATGTTTGATGTAAGCTCCTGCACCATCATGTTCACCCTTCCCGTGCCCACTCTCAAATAAGCTCCAAATAGGTGGTATGTTGTCATTTTGATGATATATACTTAATACATAAAATGGCCTTGATGATTTGAATTATGAAGCACATCCATTTGACCATACAAAATTATTTTCAATTTTGACACCCCTGATTGCCAAATATTCAAAAAACTTCTTGAAGCAATGTTGTACAAATAGTGTGTCATGCTCTTTTTCATCACTAATATAGAAGTGATATTATTTATTAATGAATTGTGCCTTAGATGAATTGTCAAAACCATCCAAATCCACTTGTGCATGTCGATAACACACTTGTACCATAATAGTGATCTACTTTTAAAACTAGTATTGTGATAAAATCTCTTTTTAATGTACAAAAGAGTAATTCTCTGCAAAGTTAACTACTAATAACATTGTTCCAAGTAGGAAAGTATCTCTTAATGTCTGAAACTGTGGTGCTTTCCACTGAGAAAAGAAAGAGTGTTGTATGTATGGTTGTATCAATTTATGAAAATTTTCCATAAATATTCCCATTGGTACCTCCTCTTCTACATAATCTAACCTTGTTGATTCTTTTCCACTTTTGGTATGAAACTTGATGTACTTGTAACTCTTGCAATTTACCAACTTTTTCAGGTTGGTATCTTCCTCTCTCAAAGGCATTTAACCAAGTTTCCACATGTTTCACAAACTCCTTTTATGCAGCTAATTTGATTGGAAGCTTTATCATCATTTGATTTATCACGTAGGATGGATACTATGAAATAACTTGCCCATCTAGGAGGTGCATTCTAAAAACCATCAATCTCTTCTCTAATCTTTTGAAACACCTAATAGTAGAGATCAAATTCAATATTATGATGACAACAACAAGTTTCAAAAACCTTGTTTGTCTTCACATAATGTGGCCTTAACCTTTCAAAGATTGTTTTCCTAATCTCTATATGTGGATTTGAATTACAAAACAACACATACATCTCATGATTTGTTATGTCTAACCAGTATTTTGTATGTAATTCATTATTGGGCCCAATATTGTGTTTGATAACATCTCTTCTATTTGATGAAGGATGAGTATGATCGTTCCAAAAACTTGAGATGAAGTTCCTAAAAACATCTTGAATTTTTTCAAATCGAGGAGCTCTACACATAATTTTCCAATCGCCTTCTGAGGTACTATCATCCAGAACCTTTCTCCTTTTGACATATTGTGCTAGTGTCTTTTTTCTAAAATTGATCTTGGTTGAAAGTGAAGAGATTTGTCTTTTTTTGGCCATTTTTTCACTTAAAATCGATGTCAACATGACTCTTCTTGAAATTTCCTTATTTTCCGATCGAGATTGTTTCCCAATGGAACCCAAACCTTTTTCTAAATTTTCAATAATGTCTTTTTGTAGGTGTGAACATTTCCTCTTTTTTTTTTTACTTGTATCTACACCCAACAGCTGTAATGACTCTTGTAGCTCATTATTAAGAAGTAAAATTGATAATAGTTGGGCTTGATCAAGTGTATCAAGTTTACTGAAATGAGAAATTATTTTCCTTGCAATTTTTTTCATTGACCTCTTAGTATTATGTCAGGGTTATTTAGCATAAAAAAATCAATTTTTCATATCCATTTGAAATAAATGATCTAAATTTCTAGAAGAATTTTTTCTCCTCACCTCTTTAGCTAGATTCATATGCTCTTACATGATGGTATCTAGAAGCTATCATAACCCCTCTCCAATATTCATTCCTTGCACCTGGGCCTCCTCTCCAACATCAACTATGTGTTCTTCAACTTCATTTTCTCCAAGATCTAAATTTGGCTTGACTTCTACTTTAGTTTCTATATGTTGAGCCCCTACACAAAAACATGTCAAATAACATATGATTCACTAAATATTTAGGATTCACTAAATATTTGATGTATTTAGAAAGGACCTAAGGATTTTTAGATAAATCATATACTTAGAATTGCGAATTTCATCAAATTTCGTAAAATAGAATATTCAACAAGGTAATATTTTGAAACACTTAAAAAATTTATACAACACTCAATATTTGTTAATATTCAATTTAAGGATACAAAACTATTTAGCAATCAATACAAGAATTATCAATCATATAATAACACAAAATAAAATATGTATTAAGGAAATCAATGATGGTGAATAATGAAAAGGTTTCTAACAATAGATGACTTAGGACTTCAATACCTTGAATAAATCATTCAAAAAGGTTAGCTAAGCTTAAAGGGTAATTATCGAGTTTTAATTTATTGATTTCTATGAAAGAGAGTTTCTAAACATGATTTGGGGTTCAAACTTATTAATGAAAGATAAATGGCAATATACATGAGGATTGCAAACTTGAGGCCTTATAGGTGGTAATAGTTTTCATTGGTTAGAAGGAACATCTCTAACACAAGAGGTGACTAAGAAGTTTAAATAAAACAAAAATAAACAAAAGCTACCCTCTCAACTAACTAGTTGACAAAAAAAAATCAATATGTATTACACAACATAGGAATAACAAGACTAGCATTATAAATATTATCTACATGTGAAACTTTACAACCTTGCTATATTTTACACATCATTGAGGGAGTTTATTTACACAAGAAAAATCATGACCTTAAATTGTTTCTTTGTTACAAATTTCTTATTAACTATTCCTCAAAAAAAATAGCTTAAGGTGTAATCCCCAAGTTTGTTTTCGTCTTGACATATATCCTCAAATTTAGATAGTGGAAGGTGATTTTGGACAAGGATATAATTTGCATGACTAAATGTATGTTGGTACAAAGTGGCTTGAAAAGGATTAGTGGATGAAGGACTAGGATAGGACATGGAGGCTTGAAAGGGATTAGTGGATATTAAGGTGAATTGAAGACATGATAGTGAAATCTAGAGAATGACAATGCAAAGGTATGACTTAAGCCTAAGGTATGCAACCTAAACTATGTTGTCTTTTAGAATGGTAGGCAGTTATGGTTTATGACAGTCAATTGCATTGCAAGAAAGGAATTTTGTTGCAAGAAATCAAATGCGTTGTCTAAATTTGTTCTTGAATTTGGACAATGATAGTGACTTTATAGTGCACACAAATGTGTTGCTTAAGGAATCAAATGCATTGCAGAGTATTACATGTGTTGTGGTTTCAGCATATGTGTTGTTTTAGACAACATATGTGGTTCAACAAGAAACATTGTGTTGTTTGGGGTAGAAAATGCGCTTCAGCACAGGTAGATGCATTTTTTTGTTTATCAAATGCAGTTTAGCAGGTCAAATGCATTGCACAGAGTCTCAGATGCATTTGCAATTTGGATAAAAGTCTGGTTTTCTTGCAATTTTTGAAGATTTTTTAATGTGTTTTTCCAGGTTTGTGAAGGATGTTTATTTGTTCATTGTTTCAGAAAATACTTGGAAATCACATGGTTTTGTCTTTGAATGTTGAAAACAATCACAATGAAGACAAGCATAATCCTAGGTTGGCAAGGACTATATTCACTAGATCCCATGTGAATTTTACTTCAACCGCACCTATTATTAGCAAGTGACTTAGAAGCTTGGCCACACTAGCTCCCCCAACATGACACTCACTTCTTGAGTCAACCAAGCTTTGAGCCTTCATAAATCTCCCGTGACAGGCTCTTCACCTCTACTAAGAACTGTGAGAATGTGGGTGCCTTGGCAACAAATGTTGCTACATTAGCAACTATAAAAGGTTTTTGGCAACTTCACAAAAGGTTTTTAGTTCAGGCACCCGTTCGAGTGGCCACACATGAGGCAAGACTAGATACGATACGATAAATAGGAATTCTAGCCTGAAGAGGTTACGCTCAATAGGGTTTTGGGGAATTCACTTGTCTGTGTGACACATCCACACTTATAATCCTAAGTTTTCCATTAGGATTCACATTTGTATATTTATTGGGAGTAGCTCGGCTAAAGAGCTTCATTACCGGTTTGAGTTGCCTTGAGGTGAGTATTTTTTTTCCACCAAGGAAGGCCCAATTCCAAGATTCAATAACAGTTTCTCTTGCACCTAGGATCACACAAGTGTGCAAGGTGAGAGGATACTTATATTAATGAATTGAGGTTACACAAATAGGATACACTTGTTCATTTTAATTATCCAAATTGTAATGTGAGGAAAACACATGAGACACTTTGTTCATTTTAAACCCAAATAAATGTGAGACACCCAAGGTTCATTTTAAGCTCATGTCATGAAAATGCATGTAAATTTTAGCCTCAATGAGTTTCAATGCACGATTGTGTTCATTTTAAGCCCATGAGTGTGTATGCATGTTCATTTTAACCAATGAAATGTGAATGCAAGTTGTTGTTTGTGATTGTTTGATTTAGGAATTCAAAAGGAGTTATAAAAATCAACAAAGGTTAGGCTCCTTGCCACATGCTGTAAACAAAATATTAGTAACCCCAAAACCCTCTAAGCTATTAAATAGAAAAACCTCATGCTTTCTAACTCTATTATTCTTATTTCTTTACTTGGGTTTATTTTTTTTATGCTTGATAATGCTAACCTGATATTTTCCCTAGTTTCAGAAAGAATAGATATAAATCTAACTAGTCATATTAAGAAAGAAAATTCAAAGAGGAAAATAATTTTTTTCTCTTTCTTTTTAATTTCCCTTAGTACTTAGGTTTGTGAAGACCTTTAATACGTGCTTTTATTAAACTTAATGTTAAGAGAATATTTAATTTAGATCCAATAAGAATTTGATTCTTTCATTAAATTTATCACAACAAGATTGGAGTTGATGCCCAAGACTCAATATTTTATTCCCTTAAATATTTGCACCGATGACTACCATTATTACAATTATAAAGCCTATATTTACCCAATATTAACTCCTTATAATAAGATATTGAAGCATTCTTAATTTTTCCTTGAATCTACACATCTAGATGCAAGAATGAACACATTTAAAAATTTTAACCAATCACCATATACCCAACATAACACTTCCACAAATCACTTTACACAAAGGGTTCACAATAAAATGCACCACATAAACTCACAAATAAAAAATGAAATGTTAAAGGGAAACAAAAGGAATAATATTGAGAGAGGCTCAAGTTTGACATACCTTGTTTATGTTTATAATAAATTTGCAAAAAAAAATCACATATTCTTTGTTCCTGTTCTGTCGAATAATTTTGTGCAGTCTTAATTTTTCTTGTCATTTTGTTCACCATCTCCTTCTTTGTAAAATATTGCTTAATTTTTTTTTTGAATCTTCTCTTCCAAAACTTGCTTTGTAGAACAAAAATATCTTTCACAATTTTTTAATTTCTCTTCTCCAAAACTTGTCTTCTAAAACCCAAATATCCTTCACAATTCCTCTAAGTTTCTCTTATATAATGATTTGTAAACAAAAACTCTATAATTTCAATCCTAAAATTAAAATCTATTTAACATGCATTTTAAAAAACTTAGAAAAAATAAGTTAAAACTAACTTAATTGCTAATATTAAAAAAAATCCGAGAAGTGATTAACATGAATTACATGCATTTGATAAATTTAGAAAAAAAAATCTAAAACTAAACTTAACTACTAGTATTAGAAAATAAAATAAAAAACTGATTAACATGTATTACATGTATTCTGAAAAACTTAGAAAAAAACCAAGTTAAAACTACACTTCACTGTTAATATTAAAATCCGAAAAAAAATTATTAGGAAAAAAGAAGTTAAAACTACACTTAACTATTAATATTAATATTAAAAGAATTACATGCATTCTGAAACTTAGAAAAATAAATTAAAACTACACTATACTTAATTTGTTAATATTAAAATCGAAAAAAACTATTTATATTAAAATCCGAAAAAAAATAATTAATATTTAAATCCAAAAAAAGGAAGAAATGCTAAAAAGTTGCTGATATAATGTATTGCATGAAAAAAAACCAATAAATCGCTAATTTGGGGAAAAATTTAGTGGCTTTTTAGGGGTTCTAATGAACCCTCCTTTTTGTCACTTTTCTTTTTTTAATTACGAAATTAATGTATTTTTGACTTTCGAAGCTCAATTTGGAGGTGAAAATGGAGTCAAATAAATGAATCAAGTTGGAGAACCATAGTCCTTGAAACAAGCTTCCTAACAACTATAAATCTTATAGATTTTGCTTTTAATTTGTATTATATTTTTTAGTTGTACTAGACATAGGTTTTTCATCGAACATCAAGTTCCGTGAAAAACTATTGTGGAAAAATAGTAAATTAGTGATTTTTTTTAAAAAAAAATATGTACTCACCAATATTTATGTCCTCACTAAAACAAAAATAAATAAAAATTTCAATAAATACAAAAAAAATTATGCGATTGAAAGTGCACCTATGTCTAAATTGTAATTAGTTTGACTTAAAAACTTAATTAAAAGGAAAATATTCAACAAAACATTATGGAACAAAATGGAAGCCCTAAATATCAGTATTACCAACCTAAATTCAAAATAATCATAGTTCAGTCTTTTGTAGAAAAAAAGTTATTTGATTGAAAGTACACATCACTTTTTAAAAATGTTGTTTACTATTAAAAAATGGTTATCAAAGGAGATGCAAAAAACCAATAATTTTTTTAAAAAAATATATTTAGAATCTACAGAGAAAATTACACAAATCACTAGTTTGGGTCATCTTCAAATTCCTAACAATTTACCTACTATAAGTGTCAGAAAGTGAAGATTTTGTTCAAAATGTTGCTTTCAATGTCAAGTTTAGCCAAAAACTATAACCCACTATTGTGGGATCACATATGTAATCTTAATTTTTTGAAATTCAAATATCACACTTGACGACCTTTGAATATGGATTTGAATATGTTAAAATATCACCAAAAACATAATTTAAATTTAGGTCCTAGAACTTAGGGAGGACCCATTCACCCATGGGCGAATGGATCCTAGGTCCCTAATCTAAGACACACATTGCTCAATGAGAAGTGTTATGTTTAAGGAATTAATGAATGTCAGATTTTATCTTCATAAAATGTAATAAAATAGGCTTGGTAAGTGAATTAAGGGGGCCAATTAAGGAAAATTAAGCTCAATTAATTAAAGGAGCCCTAAATAAGTGTGAAATATACTGTACAACACTAAATTAAGGCAAAATTCAGTCCAAATTAACATTAATTCCAATTTAAGTGTGAAAATGTAAAAGGGGTACATTTTTCTACACTACAACTAGATACCCAAACATTGAAATCAGAAGGGTAGAATTGGCAGAGCTAGGTAGCAATTTTTTCCAAAGAGCATTGATAATATCAAACATCACAATATGTTTTAAAAGGATGGGTATATGGACCCTCAATCTTTATGCCCTAGTGGATGACATGTGTTTGAGTGACACATATCAGTTCAATGTAGTTGATGATGCTTTTGCAATGCAAAATATCCTTACTATTTTAGGTGTTTTAATAGATGAAGTTGCATAGACATTGCAAAGTGTAATGGAAAGTCAAGTGTAGAAAGTGTAGAAGATAGTGGACACAATAGTGCTACACATTCAATTACAAATCAACAATCTCATGACATGGTAAGCAAATAGGTTGAGCAATTTACTAATAGTCTCATTCTTAACTTACATTGTGAAGAAGAGGGAGGGAATTTTCATTCCCATCTCCACCTACCAAAATTCTAGATGAAATAGTAAATTACTATCCAGATGTTAGCTAGAAGACTCAAGGTTTTGGCAAGCAAGAGGAGGAGTACATTGAATTCCAATTGACTGAAACAATCAAATCCTAATTTAATTTGAGAATCAATAAATTCTTGAAGCTACATATTCACAATGTCATTGAAAGAATGATAAATTCTACTGATGGGGTTATCTGGGTGAGTTGACAGTCTTAGTTTTTGACAACTGGTGATTATAAGAATCTCCTAATTTAGTAGAAGCAAAGGAAAAGGAAATAAAAGACATAAAATGAAAAAATAAGAAACTAAATAAGGAGAAAAATGTAGCATTGATTGTGGCCTTAGAGTTGAAGGAGCAAAGGAAATTTGATAAGGAAATCCAATGTAAGTAAAGAGAGCAGATCAAACAGTTACAAAGAAAGGAAAGAGAGAAAAAGGAGCAAGAGAGGCTTCAAAATGAGCAAGATAGAAAGGAAAGAGACATCAATGTTACCCATAGGGCATTTTTACAAAAAAATATGGTTAAGCATTCCTACAAACCCGAGCCAAGAAAATTATGACTTTTTTCAAGAAATAATGAATATTAACATCCCTCAGTTTGTTGTAGAAAATGTTTGTTTGAGTCCCAACTCATATCAAGTAAGTTGCACTCAATTTTTAGGTGGAATTAATTGTTAACCACTAACCCCATCACATGTAAGTGACACACAATTTACAAATACAAATACAAATCATTTAACGAAAACTCAAAATGTAGTAGAATGAGAATAGAGTGTATCTCCAAATGATTTTCTCGGCATGTTTGATTGAGGTTGGGAGGGAACAACTCTACAAGTCCACCATTTTTTAAATGTTCTGGTTGGGCACTATAAGATCATGGTATACGATGTAGTTGTGTGATCCACTCCAATGTATTGTATGCAATGTAAATTTTAGTAAACTTATAGTGTTTATGAATATCAATGCATATTTGTTGTATACAATGTAATTGTTACACCCAACCTACTCCAGCTACATATGATCAATTTCTTTCAACTCAATTCTTAATGCCTAATAATGCTTTCAATTCAATTCATCCATCTTGTTCATGACATGCCTAACTTGAACCTATTTGTTATCTATACAATTATTAGACATACTTTGTTTACTTTATAGATAAAAAATATTTCAAAATTGGATATTAAGGGGCTCCACTTTGGGGCCTATTGAGGACTACTTTTGTCTCCACTACTGGATCCCATACTATGTAACTACCTATTATTGTCTATCATATAATCTACATACTCAAAATGCATTCTAAGCTGATAATATAACATTTCAAAATTCATGACTATCCTCTTTTCCTTTACCAAATACAATTTGAATAGTAGTAAGTACCCAAATACTCCTAAAATGACTTCATTGTCATTTCATATAGTCACTCAAATAGGTCTATTAAACAACTCTAAATTCACTAAGGATTGAAATCTAAATCAATTATGTTTACAGAAGTTATCATGTTTATAATACCTAAATTTCCACATTTACAATTACAACATATATCATCATGCCATAGATTCAAATATAATTAATTATAAGATATATGTTAGAAACCAAGATCACCTGCATGCAAATGAATACCTATCACATGCAAAAGACATTCAGAACAAACAAGAAGTTCTGTAAACCTCAAAGTGTAAAATGCATTATTATAATCTCAAATTATTACAAAGAGATCAATCCTTATGAAGGAGATCAAGAAACCCTAAAAGGGAAACCTTAAATGAAACCCTGGTGTGCACACTTAATAATTAATAAAATTAATTATTAATGTGCCTAAGTTTAGCTTAAGCAACTAAAAGAATAAGTGACTTAATTAATTAACCAGTATGATATAATTAATTAAGCATAATAACTTATTACTCTAACACCCCCCCTTAAGATGAACTTCGGAAGAAACTAAAACACTAGAAGAAGATGCATGCAAGAAAAGATGGGTCTCGACAACTAGGACTGATTAGGTACCCATTTACAAAGGAAAGAAAGAGGTAGAGGAGGAAAACCCAGTGAGACAAAACCCCCCTACAATGATATGACATACTGCAAAGAAGCACTGGAAGAACACTATAGAGTAACACTGGAACCGAAATCTGGCAAGCAAGGAAAGATACTTTTGTCTACTACTAAAATCGAATGAGAGTCATTGATTGACTCAAGGAATCATGATAAAAGCAATAGTAGACCTGATGCCTCAGAACACTCGAAAACTCCAAATGGGAACAACCCTAGAATCTATGAAGCAATAGTCGATTATTGAATGATGTATTACTAAAAATGAAGTGCAAAGATGAAAGTTGCACTCTCCCAATTGTCAAAACATCCAAGTAATCTCCAAAACACCCATCGGTCCAAATCTGGATTAATGATAAACCTGGGATAGATACAGAAAAAATTGCATGATAGCAACATAGAGCTCCTCAATACCTTTCCAACGCCGCAAAGATAGCGAAAATAGGAGATCATGACAAAAAGTTATGAGCTTGGAAGCATAAAATAAACATCTCACTTCAAACAGAAATAAATTCAGTAAAACAAGAAAATACTGTAAAATAAAATGCACTACAAGAAATTGCTCGGAACCAGCTTTCCGGCGATATCTTGTTTGCTCAATTTCAATACCGTATGCCCAAGTTATGCCAAAAACAAAAAAAAACTACTCTTTTAGGGAAAATTAGGGTTAGGAGAGGCAAAGAGGCCGTACGGCCGATGATGTCATGCTGACGTCAGCACTTCACTGCAAAATATTTGACGGCCATTTGGCCATCGCCGCAAAAAATTGGCCCCCCTACAAAAAATAATTCTGGCGGAGCTCCTGGTCGCCATGTGACCATGCAGTTTGGGATGTAGTCAGTCGGGGGCTGGGCGCATAGTGCCTGGTCCCCCATGTGACCGTAGTAGGTTTGGAGAGGGCCCGCGGGGGCGGAGCTCAGGCCGGCGGTGGCAGGCCGGTGGCCGCTGGGTGGCGGGATTGTTTACAAGTGGAGGCGTATGCATAGACCCCGAAAAAATGCCGTTTTTAGATTTTTTTTCAACTTTCATGCATTGGGAAGCATGCTAGGGAGGTCGTACGGCCTCTGAGTCAGTATGATGGGCTTCTCCAACTTCCGTACGATGACTGTATAGTCTCAATTCTTCTATGCTGCTTGTCCAACCATACGAAGTTGTTGTGAGTCTAATTGTATTTTCTTTGCATGATTTTGTAATCTCTTCTTGGTCATACAGCCTTTTCTACTATTTTCTTTCTCTCTGCTTTTGATATAATGATATTTTTTACTTTAACTTTTCCCTTCAATACTTTGGCTTTTTTCAATTTGCAATTTTTTTAATTCCTGATCAACTTCACCAAAATTGATGAAACGAAGGGTGATCTTAAGGTTTTTGGGTGCTGTGAATGCGATGGTGATGTCCATTTGAGCCCAATGTGTCCCAAAAAATCAGCTACCCCTAGATCTTGCAAAAAGATGCCTGTGGAAACCCTTGCACTTGAAACTCACAGAGAGGCCATATCTTCATATCACGAACAGGCAGCTGTAAGTCTGGAGCTCTTATACCATTTTAGAATTAAGAAATTGATAATATTTAGAATTAAGAAATTACAATAAGAGAATTGTTTTATAAAATTAATGTATGCAACCCTAATTTTGACCTAAAAACAACTCAACTAAATAAAGCTTACTTATTAATTAAGTAAACTAATTATTACCTAAGCAAAACCTAAGTAAAGTTATGTAAATGTAATTAAATATTAATTACACTAACACCCCCCCATAAGTGCAACTTAGGGAGACTTAAAAAGCATGCACCTAAAACTAAGATGAATGCAAGAAAGCATGAATAGGTCCCGACAACAAGGCCTAATCAGGTTACCATGTACAAATTCAATAATGAGGTAGAGAAGGAAAACCCAATGGGACAACCCCCCTACAATGAGATAACTACTGCAAAGAAGCACTGGAAGAACACTGTAGAGTAACACTGGAACTACAATCTGACAAGCAAGGAAAGATACTTTTGTCTACAAGAAACCATATTAGAATCATAATAATGCAACAGCAGACTTGATGCCACGGAGCACTCGAAAACACCAAATTGGAACAACCCTAGAATCCATAAAGCAACAGTAGATGAAAAGATGATGACAGAATCTGGAAGCCATGAATCTCGATGCCGATGTCAAAACTGAAACTGAAACTCTTCCATGGGAACAAGTACCATAAAGACTCAGGAACATTAACCACAAATGTAGTGGCCCTCAAACTGAGATGGATCCGATGCAGATCATTAACCATAGGCTCTCAATCTAAAGTGTGAACCAAAATGAATCCGATATGTGTCAAGCTCAGACAAAAAAAATTCCAAAAGAAACTAAGAAACCAAAAAGCAGCCCAGGGGGCTATAAAACATTCAGCCCCTGGTCCTGTGTGTGACCAGGGGCTGGTGGACAGGGGGCTGGGGTAGAGCCCCTAGTCCTCCATATATCCGATGGGTGTCTGTAGGAAGCGGCCAGGGGCTGGGCGCATAGCGCCCGGTCCCCCATAGGATCGTGGGCTCTGTCCGCGGGGGCTGGAAGGAGGCCGATGGCGGTGGAAGGGGGAGCCACCGGCAGCGGTGGCGGACTGGTGGCCACCCAGCGGCGATGAACTGCAAAACTGGAGGTGCAGAAACCAATGCTGGTTTCGATCTTTTTTAAAAAAATTTGTGTCATTTTTGCCTCGAAATGCGTGTTGGGGAGGCTGTACGGCCTCCCCGGCAAATGTTTTTTGCCTTCTAGATCAAGTGCTCAGAAATCAACCAAATGACAGGTGTCCTTCGGGTTTTTGGCCGCTGCAAACATAATGGTGACCTCCATTCATGCTCAAAATGCTCCAAAAAATCAGCTACCTCCAGAGCTTCCAAAAAATCAGCAAACATGAAACCGTCACAGATCTGGCAAATCATGACCAAAATCTGCAAAATGAAAGCCAAACCTAGCTTTTTCTAGCACTCTAAATCCAATGGTGGTGCCCGATCTGATCCAAGATGCTGCATAAATAAACTCAATGCATGATAACCTCGAGGAACCCTAAACGAACTCTGCAATGAATTTCTCCAAAATTTGAGAAGGGGTTGCATGTCAAGGCTCTGATACCATGTTAGAAACCAAGATCACCTGCATGTAAATGAATACCTGTCACATGCAAAAGACATTCAGAACAAACAAGAAGTTCTATAAACCTCAAAGTGTAAAATGCATTATTATAATCTCAAATTATTACAAAGAGATCAATCCTTATGAAGTTGATCAAGAAACCCTAAATGAAACCCTAGTGTGCACACTTAATAATTAATAAATAATTATTAATGTGCCTAAGTTTAGCTTAAGCAACTAAAATAATAAGTGACTTAATTAATTAACCAGTATGATATAATTAATTAAGCATAATAACTTATTACTCTAACAATATAACATTCCAAGGAACTCAATCTTGTACAATATTTTAGAAACCACATGTACAAGGCTATTGGCTTGATAAAGTTTAATAAAAATGTACAATAAATCTCACACAATAATATAACAAAAAAAATTACCACCCACACAACACTTCATAGAGAAATAATGATGTTGGTAGACTCCTTGGCATGGTGGCACTCTTGTTGGGAACTCATATCAATCATTGCGCAGAGGCGGAGGCTGCATTCATGTGTTAAGTATTCTATCATCAAAGGGTATTCCAAACTATGGGTGGAAGGAGACTCTATGAACATTATTAACTACCTACATGGCACTCATACTCTAAGTTGGAATGTTGACCATCTCATTAAGGATACGATAATCATGGTACAATCTTGTGATGAGACTCGTGCCTCTCATGTTTACCAAGAAGGAAAATCGTTGGCAGATTTTTGTTTCCAACATGGCTATCATTTTAAATGAATTTAATTCATGGGAGGAGGGCTCAAACCTTCTCAAGGAAGCCAAGAGTTTATTGAGGAATTATGGCATAGGCTAAGGTGTTGTGGAATTTATGGTCTAGTACCTTCCTCTGTTTCACACGCTTTGTGGGTGTTTTTTTTCTTTTTGGCCTTTAGTTGTGTGTTTTTCGCAAGGGTTATGTGAGTTGTGTGTTGGTAGCCATGGGTGGTGAAAGGAGTAGAATCGGCTTGCATTCTTGTGGGGAAATTAGACAAAAGAAGAAACTTTGGAATATTGCGCCATGGTAATTTTACTCCAGTTTTGGAGAGATTGCACGGGCATAACTCTAATGCCTCAACACAATTTTTTTCTTTCTGGCATGATTAGAAGCTTAGGGTTAAAGGTTTGGAAGTGGAGGTGAACAGGGATTTAGTTTCCACGGTTACTGGGATGCCAACAATTGGTCAGAAGTTCTTCAAGGATAAGAAGAGCAATGAAGAGGCAATGACTGAGTTTTTTAAATATGATGAGAGGAAGCAATTAATTAAATTGGAGAGTTGGGGATATGAGAGAACTTCACTCAAGAAAATTTGGGCAAATATTACTGAGGTGTTGATGCATTATGTGACTCTGGAAGGGAGGTTTAGGGATATCATTGGTCACCATTTTACTCTCCTCAATCATTTCAGACATGGTATGTTCATTTCTTTTCCTTTCTTTCTATTATCGTCTTTGGAGGTTTTTTTGTATGCACACCTAAAGAATAGGAAGGCCCTGGTTCTCCATGAAGGGCTTATTTTACTGATCATGGAACATGTCAAGACGCTTCTCCATGTTCCTTCCATCAAGGGTAAGGAGAAGACTCTAAGTGATGAGTTGAGGTTGTCGAGGTTGAAGTCCTCTTTGGATGAGGAGGAATGGAATGAAGAGGAGGATGATCTTTCTCCTACCACGGTGGCTACATCCTCAAAGAAAAGGAAGGTGGTGGGTGCTAAGATTAATAGGCCGCCTAAAAGGATTTCCCTTTCTAGGAGTGATGAAACAAAGGTGGGGTCGAATGATCCATCTCCCAAGTCTACAGAGGTTGTTTTTAAGAGAGATATTGTTGGTGGTGGTGGTGAGGTGGGGACATGAGACAAATATGTGGGTACGGTCAAAAAATTGAGGAGGTTTTTGATGCGTATTGCTAACTTGAGGAGCAAGGCCTTAGAGTTTATGACCAAGCACTCCAATGAGGCTAATGAGGATAAGAAAGCTAGTGATAAGACGATGACCATGTTTTATTCTTCTCCGTAAGACTTGCCCAAGTAGGAGGAGGAAAAGAAGAATAGGAGTTGAGAGGAGGAGGATGTGGAAAAGAAATAATCCAAACAAGAGTCTTTGAAGGTAGATCCTCTATCCGAGGAATTTTCTTATCTTGATGATGATCCTACCTCCATCTATAATTTTTGGATATGGCTAGAGCTGGGGTGGCAGGTACTTTTAAATTAGCTAAGTGGACTCTACAAGAGGTTAATAAGATTAACATTAAAATCATAGGTTTCAAGAAAATTCTAAAGAATGTTCCAAAAGGTTATGTGCCATACATTCTTATTCATATAATGATGGACCTTGAAGGCTCCTATCATGACTTTAAATCTCTTTGTGAGGAATGATTGTCTATTCTGGAAGCCAAGGTTTTAGGTATAAATTTTGATATCAATTTTTTTTTGTAGGTGTGCCATATCTCTGTAAGAACAACATAGACTCTTTGGAAGACCTTTTCAAAAAAAATAGTGAGCTTAGAGAGGATCAGGTTTATTTCTCTGAGCTTATGGAGAAAGAGTGCATGAAAAAGGGAAAATTTAAGAAAGATGCTAAGAATGATGAAAAAGGACCTGTTGTTAGAGGGTCAGCTAATTGGAAGAAGTCATTTTATGTTGAGAAGAAAGAGCTATTGGATATGGTTGAGAAACATAGGATCCAACAAATGGAGATGGCCAATACTCTAAGTGGCCTGAACTAGTCTTTTTCTTTGTTTTTTTTTGTTTCCTGATGGGTGTAGGTTTCTTTTAGGTTTTTTTGTTGTTTTGTGGTTGTTGGGGGTTGTTGGCAGCTTCTTGTCTTATTTTTAGATCAACACCCACTATGTTGTGTTTTTTGGCTGATGGGTTGTTATTGGTGGTTTTTTAGAATATCCTTTCATGCATCATTTTGTGTATTTTTTTGTAAAAGGGTTTTGGGGCCCCTTCAAAACCTGTTTTTCCCTTTTAATCAAAACACTTCCTAACAAAATACTAGATATAATATTTTCTTTTATTAATTATTAGGTCAATTGAATTTCAATTTTAGCTTAAGGCTAAAGATTTATTCTTATAAATTGTTAGAACATACCTAAATAATATATAATAGGTCTACATTGAAATATAATTTTGTCTAAACTATTATAATATAAAAAGAATTAGAGGTTGTTTCTACCCTTGTAAATCTAAGATGTTTCAATGTCTCATGTTGGCCTCCTACAGTGATTTCAATAACTAAGCCTTTACAATAGTGATTCAGAGATTGGGAATCTAACCTGAATAGCCATTTTAACCATCATGAAGGTGCATTTAAATTGTCAACCCAGGGATGTGAACTTGAAATGGGTTAGCACAGTATATGCACTAGGAACTCAAAGTAGTCATCGACATTCTATAACTAAGAAAAGATTCAATACTAAAAGTAAATTTTAAGGAAAGGAACAAATTAAATGCTGAAAAAAAATCAACAATTAAACTAAAAAAAACATGCTTGACATGAATGAAAATCTGAGCAAAAATTAGGAAACTACTTTGTTTGCCTTGGCTATAAGAACAGTCACATAATGGAATTCTAGTGGTTGTAGGAACAGTCGGTGCCAGATTATTAACTAAGTACTAAACATAAACTAAGGGATATATTACTCACCAAGTGGGCCCCCTTGGATGAGTATCCTCTAAAACTAATATAAACTCAAATGCTCAACTCATAATTTCATCTTATTCATTGAGAAATGCAAATACAAAAGAGTAGCATGTCAAGAAATGCTAGTATATCATATCGTACAATATCAATAAATCAGAGACTAACCTCTGAAGAAGGAGGATCAAAACCTTATTTATACTACCAACTAAACAAGGCTGTAAACTCCCACTAATTAAGAGGACGACATTTAGGAAAAACAAATAAAATAATGGAAGGGTGGTTACACATGTAAGGAATCTAGTTAGACATGCATGTCCAAACATAGAATCAACTCTGCAGTAACGCTCGCATCTACTCAACATTGTGAAAGACCAATACAAGGTGGTTACATGTAGCTGACATGAGGAATCTTTGGTCAGCATCCTTCAGTTGACCTTTGAAAAACTTCTCTACATGATTAGTTGGCAGCTGCATTTCTCAATTTAGTGTCCTCAAGTGTTTGCATGGTAATGTTAGTATGCATAATAATTGCACATCTATAACCACCTTAAAGAACATTCATTAACCACATGCAAAATATAGATGGTTCACATAATAGGCTAATGTCATTAAAACTAGAAGAAATAGAATAAAACCCAATGTCTATGGTTTGAGGGAAACTCTATAGAAATATCAACATTTAAGATCAAATTCCATGTCAACCTTATCAAATAAACTATAGATTCTACCCAAATTTAGACCAAAAAATAAGCTCATCATTCCCCCCAGCTTAATGTCTTGTTGGTCCTCCAGTAGGGGAAGAACTATGTTTTTGTTTGGTCAAAGCTCTGAAATCTGCAACTGCTAATTTTCCAATATCAGTGTCTATTGAGGGCGAGTCAGGGTTCCCATAGAATCTTCCCAACTTTTCAAGTCTCCTTCATCTATGATTTTCTTCAGCAAATTCATAGCGATAGAATCTAAATTTTGGCATAGGCCACATGAGGATAGGTGGCTGAAAATTCAAGGGAAGCCATTCTCATCCCTTTGTTCTCCCAAGCTGAATGTACCTTTCAATCCTTTTTATTGCTGCAAATTAGTTTTGGATGGAATGAGGTTTAGCCTGTTTCATCTCATCAGTTAAAGTGTTCCATCTCTATGGTAGATATCCTTTTATGGTGTCCTCTTTTGTTTTCATCTTTACCTCATATTCACTGTAAACTGCCTCAATCCAAGGCATAATTTTGTTACCATAACTAGGCCTGGAAAGTATTTTGTTCCAGTATATGTAAATATCCTTGGGTTTTATTGATACTTCTCTAATGGCCAAGGGGATATTGGATTCCATTTTCCTATAAGCATTATATTTCTCTCCCTAGCTAATCTCATTTTGCACCCAAGAAATGAATGCTCTCAATTGGATGTCTCCAACATACAGTAGCGAGTTCCAGTCTTGGTCTTTAGTTACAAAAAAATTATGTAAATAAAATTCACATAACAAGTTCTTCATTTCAGGGGAGGCAATCCTATAAGCATTGAAAAATTTAGTGGGAGTATCAATATAGGGATTCAAACCTGAGATAATTCTTGACATCTTAAAAGAGAGATATTTTTCCTTCAGGTGCAGAGCATAAACCTTTGGAGGGGTTCTTCATTCTAAAATCTATGGTACCAAGGTTGCAATGTTGTCCACCCTCTCCTTTAGAGAGGTAATCTCCTCATTCTTTTCTTCCATAATTTCATCCCTCTCTTCAATCTCCTTTTTCAATATTTTATTTTCTTTTTTCCATTCTTCCTCCCTCCTTTGTATCTCTTTCCATAAATTTAGAATTGTTGTATGTACTAAAAAATTAGGAGGGTTATGAATTCATACCAAATTTTTTGTTGATTGTTGTGCCCCATATAGTACCATTTGCATAGATTCAAGATGTCCAACTGGCTCAGGCTGCAGGAGTACCATTTCTTTTCCCACTTCTTGCTGCAGGGCCTCTCGTTCTTGTTCTTGTAGTTGCAGAAAGAAATCCTGATCTATTTCTTGGTCTTGTTGTAGGAACTCCTGATCTATTTCTTGATCTTGTTGCAAGAACTCCTGGTTTTCCTCATGCTCTTGAATTCCAACTTCCTCTACAAGGGCAGCAAGATCCGGCAAGGTCACATTTGCTTCCTCTTCTAATATATCCTTTTCTTTGACATTTTCCTGCTCCATTGGGGATTTTTGGCTCTTATGTGATGTCCCTCCATGCTTAGGATTTTTCTGAGAAGACATATCAACAACCGGTTTTGATTTCTTAAGAGGGCTCCCACTTTTACCTTTGGCTACAAGATGAATAGTATCAAACTTTCTCTTCTTAGGACTTGGCACCTTTCTTTCTAAAGGCTATATTTTGTATTTTTTTTTTCTGCCTCTTCCTCCTTATTATGTGTCCTAGTTCTTATTAGGGTTTCAAGTGGAACATCATCATCATCATAATCCAATGAAGAACTTTCTTATTCAGAGTGATTTGTTTCAAAGGAACTAATGTTTATGGTTCTTTCTATTGAAGGAGGATTCATACTAGAGCCAACACCAGAGCTTGAAGCACTAGGGGTGGCTTTAGCCTTGCTTAATCTCCTGCTAGACCTACGTGGTTGAGGTAAATCCCTATATTGTAGTTTCTCAAGTCTAAATTGATCAACATTTATGAATTCCTCCCAGGTCATTTTGGGTGCTACATCATGCAGGGATTTTTTAACCAGCAATTTAATTAAGTAATGGTGGGAAATATAATTGCCCCTACCTTTTTTCATTTCATTCACCATGATGGAGAGAAGGTTTTATAAGATGTTGGGCACATTCATCCTCCTCTTGTGCCTTATGTGACTCAAAATTTTGAAATGCACTGAATGTAGGTTTGATAATCGATATTCACAAGTGATGTACCTGATAATGTGGATGGTTTCCTTCTTCCATGGCTTAGGTAGAGAGATTATTTTGGCACCATGTTTTTCTATATTGATTGGAGGGTCACCATGTATTGTGAATATGACCCTACCTAACTTGGCATCTCTTGAAATAGGGTAATGCTCACCATCAACAGGTAACCCTATAACTTTTTCAATTATTTCCTCAGTTTCCATAACCTCTAGCCCTTTTACTGTGGCTTTTCCTTCAACACAAGTCTAGGTGAACTCTGGTGCAATTCCTTCATCAAAAATGTCCAACTTTAGGATGTAGTCCAACCAGCCATGATTTCTAAATTTAGCCAGGCATTGTGCATCCTGCAATAAGGCATCATGAACCGAGGGCTCATTTCAAATTAGTTTACCTCCCATTGTCTACAATCAACTCTCACTCTACAAAATTCCCTTCTTGTAATTCTTGTCTAAAAAAAATTCCTTTTTGCAACACCTGCTTAGTTGAATTGTCATGCACCAATGTCGACTGAATTTCCCTTCTCTCTATTTTTTACCATTTACCATTTGCAATTCGATATTATGATGAGGTCAATAATCGCAAAGAAAGGGTAATAAAAGGAAGTTATGATGAAAATAAATGGTGGCGGGAATTTAGGTGTCACATCACATATGTGAGCTGTCCTTCACTTCAAATTTTAAATCGGCTCAGCTAGATTTGTTGATGCAGACAAGCATGGACTAACATGTGAGCAATATATCTGCATCTTTCCTTCCCCCCCAACCTAAATTTGGACATGTTTCCACACATGCGTGATGTGAGAAATGATTTGATAGGGGGTTATGAAAATTATGTGAACATCCATACTAACGTACAATGATTAAATGAATGCACTAAAATGATAATTAAGAGATAAGTTAATGTGCACATACCTGGATGTGTGGAGGATACATTGCAAATATCATGGAGAAAGTAGCATTCACCTTTTTAGGAAATAAATTGAGCAATTAATGATGATGAGGTGGAATGAGGTGAGGTGGAATGAAGTGATGGAAGAGAGAAAAAGGTGGTGACAGATGGACGGATGAGCGGATGGGTGAGGAAATGGACTTCTACAAAAGTAGAAGTCTTTCTTATGAAAATTACGTACCTTAATGAGCTAGAAGGAGGGTAATAGGGCTAGACATGAAAAATATACAAGTTTACTAACACACTTGATCCTAACTACTAACATCATCCTGAATCACTTTCTCAGCTTATCATCACCTTTCATCCCTTAATTGAATAAATCTAATTTATCTGATTAAGTCATTATCTTTTGTTAATTAAATAATTCACTTTATTTAATTAATTTCTAAAGTCATCTCTTTAAACTAAATAAATTAATCTTTATTTGATTTTATCTAACATCACCTTCTTTAATTAAATAAATCAATATTTATTTAAAATCATTATTCCTCTCACCTTTGATTTATTTAAATCCTAAAATCTAAGTCAAAATTGTCAAATCATCTAGTTTCTACTTAAATTGATCAAATCATGATTAAATTTAATCATAATCACTTCAATCCTCTAGATTTTTCAACTTGAACAATAAATCAATTTATTTGATTTATTAAATCATCAATTTTCATTCAAAAGGGCATCTTTTGTGGAATATTCTTCCAATTCAAAAATCCCTCCAAAAGGGATGGGTACTTCCAACAAGGCATTCAATGCCTCTTACATGTCCTTGGCCTTGAGCCAAGTGACATTAACTCCATTTCCCTTTCCTCTAAACATGTCATTTCATCAAATTTAAATTTGAATCTAATAGCATTTATCATGCACATTGACCAAAATGTGCTCATTCCTCCTCCAATCACATGTGTACAAGTGGCCTCTTCTCATTGGTTGGTCTTTTATCTCACATTCACCCAAATCCTTCAATATTTCATGATTCAAATTTATAAATGAGAGGCTCTTCTTCTCATTCATCATCCACAATTTGAGTAAACTCACTATAATCAATTTCATCTTCAAGCATATCCATTTTAATCTATTTTTATCAAGCTCTTAGCTAGGTTATGCAATAATTCAACCAAAGTGAGTCAAATCTTCATCAAATCATCATCAAGCTTACAAAGGAGTTGGGAAAGGGCCAATCTCTACACATAATTGGCACCAAATCCCCCATGGGATTGAGAGTTTGCATTGTTTAGATAAATTTAGCTTAGTTTCTTGTTTTGTTCTTCATTTTATTTCTATTTGAGCATTGCAAATGAATTTCATGAAGAATCTTTGTTATAACTTGCATTTGAATCTAATTATGTGTTTGTTTCTCATATTTGTGCAAGTTTAGGATTGGGGTTCACATTTTGGCGCTAGGAGGGTGAAATGGAAGAATCTAACATGTTTTTTGGTCAAATTCTATTGTTTTTTATGTTTTTTTGTCTTGCCAAGTCAAACAGAGCTGTTGGAGGTCAAATAGAGCCGCTGGAGGTCAAACAGATCCATTGGAGGTCAAACAACACCATTGGAGGAAATTGCAATGCATTTGTGGTCTCTTTTTTCCAAACAGAGCCGCTAATTTCACCAGAGTGTTGCTTGAAACTCAAACAAAGTCGCATTTGCAAGCAATGCTGCTACAAAGGGTCACCTTTGATTTCTTAATTTTACCCAAACTTAATATGGTCATATCTTGGTCATTTTTTGGTCTTTTTCAGAGCTTTTCTTTTTGAAATGGGGTATAATTTCATAAGCTATCCAATGGTCTAGGTTTTTCTCAACTTTGATAGAGTTAAAATTTTCAAACTTTCATCTAATGTAAAAACACCATGAAACTTGGTCTAAATTTTAGGGTTTATATGCTTAATCATTTATCTAACCCTCATATCTTCTTGTTTCTTGATCTCATCTAACATTTGGAGCTTGTATTGTAAGTTTTAAAGAACCATGGAGCATGGAAATGAAAGAAAAAGAATTATCACATGATTGTAACAAGTTTTTATAAACACTTTGGGAGAACTTATAATCCCTTTCTAAGGATTTGATTACCTTGATGCTTTTAGGACACACTAAATTTTCTTTTGGGACCTAAAAAGTACATTACAAAAGCTTTCCATTTCGCAAACAAAGGGTTAAAATGAACTTTAGGATAAACTCACTAGATTTGGTTTGAGGATTAACAATTAAACATGGAAAATTTCATATTTCACTTTGGTGCACTAAAAAGAATAAAATCATTGCTTTGTGGACTTAAAATGACCAAGTGCTTCTTTGTTTTGTAATTACTTACCCAAGGTAATATCACTAAAAGGACGTATACACTTCTCTTGCGATTTATAGAGATCTTGAGAATCAAAAGTATTTTTGATGATCTTAAGTTGTGTAAGTGATTTCCTTCACATATCATTTGGGATTAAAATTGAACCAATCTTGTGAGTGTGAGTATGGCATTTTAAAAGTGTTCTCCCTTTTTTTTTTCAATGAAGGTTTATCAAACTACAGGATATGCTTTCTCACTTTTGTTTATCTTAGAGGGCCTACCTGGTGGGAAAAATTAATCACCCTAGCGAATGACCCAACTGGGAACATGCTAAATCCAAGCAACTTTCAACCGGTATATAAGTGTGGATTCTTGAGAAAATTTTGAGAATCATGAGGATTGTTCTGACGAGAAGGGAAACAATGGTCTCTCGTCACATGGATGGTCCCCCACGAATGAAATTCCCACATTAAAACCCTTGTTTAGCAAAGGCCAAAATCCTAATCTATTTTTTGGTGCAAAAGGTCATGTCCTTTGAAGCCGCCCCACAAATACATCTGATTTTGTTGTAGAGATGAAAAGTATGCCATGGGAGATTCATGGGTATTGATGCTTGGCTGACCCGAGAAGCGAGTGCACCATAAGGGGGAGCCTGTGTGGTCAAGCATCTAATCATCCACACTAAATATGCATAGATGGATTTGTCCAAGTGGGAACCCAAAAAATATTATCTTACAGCCTAGGATTGTACCTATTATTGGAATTGAAAACACATTGCTTTGATCAAAAACATTTGAAAACAAACATTCATAAGATCTTCAAAACTTCAAACCCTTTAGAGAAGAAAATACCCTTGAAAAATTCAAGTACTCTTGATTACCCTAGGGATTTCATCCTTAGAGGCATCTAAGTACTCAATTTTTTGCCATCATTTTCTTTCACTAAAGTCAACAATAGGATAATTTTGCCTTTATTTCCTCAATTTTCCACATAATGTACTTTGCGGGATAAAAGAAAATTAGGACATTAGACATTCAATTTGAAAAACTAAGCAAGAAGTGGATGTGGTAAAAATAAATTCATTAACCAAGATAAAGTCAATTGAATCCTAAACATGTGCTTGCAATCTTCTGTCTTATGGTTTTCCATACGAACATTGATCTTTTAGTTTGAACCACTTTTAGGGAAAAGCATGTTCTTCATTACCTTGGTCTTGTAAGCAGGTCCTCGTAGGGTCATTTAGGATCAAATCAAACACTTCATCCATCCAAACATTTATCAAAATACCATTTCACCAACAACTTTTGGAACCTTGGAAAACATCACTTATGCTAGAATTTTAGGAAAAATCAGCATTGCCTTGTTTGACTTAACACACTTAGTCAAATTATCAATCCTCTTGAGCGAATTTACCTCTAGGATAACACAACTTCCTAAGGTTTATAAGTTCAACATCACCTTTTTTGGCTTAACACACTTAGCCAAATTATCCTTTTGTGTATGAGTTTACTCTAGGATAACACAAGTTCATTATCACCTTGTTTGGCTTAACACACCTAGCCAAATTATCATCTTGTGTATGATTGTACTCTAGGATAACACAACTTCCTAGAATTTAGAAGTTCATTATTCAAAATCACCTTGTTTGGCTTAACACACCTAGCCAAATTATCATCTTGTGTACGAGTTTACTCTAGGATTACACAACTTCCTAGAATTTACAATTTCACTATCCAAAATAATCTTGGTTGACTTAACACACTTAGTAAAAATATCCTCTCGTGTGCGAGTTACCCTAGGATAACACAACATCCTAGAGTTTACAAGTGCATTATCACCTTTTTTGACTTAACAAACTTACTCAAACTATCCGCAATCAAAATAAAAATCAAAACAATTCCTAAAGTCTAGCATTGATCCAAAGTTCCTAAAAGTTTGAACACCCATATAATTCACCCCTTTCATCCTTCATCTCATAACTGGTCCTAAATCCCTTAAAGGTTCACTTTTGCAACAAGTTCAAAACACAAGAGGAGCATGGAATATAAACTTGATTCATCCATCATGAGTAATCCAATTCAACCAAACTATTAGGGCCTTACAATACCAATTGATTTTAAAAATTTGCATTTGTACAATCCATACATGGGATCATTATCTCCTACAAACATCAATGGTACAATAAATGTGAGTTTTCCAAATCTAAAATTTGGAACATCTTTTCCTATGGTAGATTTAAATAAAAGTCAAAACTTACAAATCTATCAACCAAGAAATCAAGGCATGAGCCTTCCCCCTTTACCAACCATCAATCAATTGAATCTGAGCAATACTCCAATCATAAAGAAAAACATCATACCAAATCCTCTCATCTTGTCATCAAAATTGCAACAACAAATGGAAACCATCCAAGCAACCCCAACGGTCAACACAACCACCATCCCTCAAGTGTCTCAAGGACCAAGCATCTCAATCACACCATTCACCACTCAAACCCTCACAATCAATGTGACTGTTCCACTCATCACAACGGTCAACACCATTCCCAATCCACTGCCACCACCGCCAAAACACAACATGGAAAATTCATTCTCCATCATGTTGCAAGCTTCTCGACAAGTTGCCCGCCAAAAGGTGATCCAAAACCAACAAGCTACATAGCTAGTTTCTCATCAAGCGTAAGCGTAATTAGCCACACAACAAGCCACACAAGCTATGCAAGTGGAACAAGCAGCCCAACAAGAAAATGCTCAAGCTCAATCCCAACACTAGGCTTAGTAGGCGCAAGCACAATACCAGGCACAAAAACAAGTAGCTCAACAACAAGCATTGTTGGCACAACAACAAGCGTTGTTGGCTCAGTAGAAAACATAGGCATTACTCCCTTAGAAAATCTTGCAATATATTCCCACCACAATCATTGAAAATGATGATCAAGATCCTTCGACCAATGATCATGCTGAAAATGTCTCTACATCACCTATTGAGTTAGAGGACATATCTCAATAATTTATTAAAAAGCATGATCAACATCTTTCACCAAGGTCTAGCAATGATCATTTCCAAAACATATGGACATCCTTTGACCTCATGAAATTTGAGAAACTTCCTATGCCTAATGAAGATATCCAAGAACCCTTTATAAGAAATCCATTCTTTGAAATTGACCCATGTCAAGAACTTGATCTAAAGCATGTTGAAATAAATTCTGAAATCATTTGAGATCAATAATTTGCATCTCCAAGCTACTACAATGATGTAATGGACACTCTCCTATCTATACAATATGATCACATCCACATAGCACATACTCCTCCATCTACCCATGAGATGCTTTCTTTGGATGGACAAGTAGATGGTCTTTAGTCATAACAAGATTCCTTTACTCTTGATATTATTGCACAAAAAGAGCAGGTTATTGATTCCTACAGTCAAAATAAGTTATCAACTTCAGGATCAGATATATCCAAAATTAAAACTAAGGACATCATATATGAATATATCTTGTATTATCCACTCAAATAAATAGGTCAAACAACACAGGATATTTTGGAGTCAACAGAGTAGAAAATTGAAATAACATCATCTGTAGTAGTCATTTATCAAAGAATGCTTGCTAAACAGGAACTCTCAAAATAGGAAAAATCAAAGCATGAAGTTACTACTTCCATACTAGGGGAAACTATGTCTCAAGAAAATTTCAACATAGGGAGCACGAAGGATCCTTACAATGAAACCAATGCCAATACTACAACCATCCACACCACAAATCTTCATACACCCATCATCCCATCCACGAATTGGGAACAACATCAAAATGGATATTTGAATCAAAGCATGAAGAACATCATCAAATAAAAAGAAGCTAAGAAGCATATTGGACAAATCAAATACATATGGATGCCAAAAAATACAAAGAAAGATGATCCTTATCAAACTCCCTTAGTCAAAGAAACTATGGGGAAAAATAAAAAAGGGAAAATTATCCATCAAAGATGTCCACAAAAGCAAAATTAGGCTTCTCAACCAACATACAAAGTATTTCAAGTTGTTGGTCCTAATTCCATGCACACATTCATATCCACCCATCATTGGTCATCTTCTCAATTTTGGAGAGTCAAAGGTTCCAAACTATCAACCAATCTGTCTTTTATTCATAAACACATCCCACCATCCACTCCTCCATGCATAATATCCAATTTGCACATTGACCATGTATTGGCGGCAACCCTTCATCATAAGGATTTAGAAGGAACTTTATCACGATGTGTGCACAAAGACAAAGTTAACTCTATTATCAACAAAGTAGATCAGGAATCTCAAAATTTGCATTCAAGTGCACAGGTCTTGGAAAAGAAACTTCTTCAAGCAGTATATCAATGGAACATTATGAAAAAAATCATCTACATCGACACCACTAGGTTTCTCAACATGAGCTTAAAATTTTTTTATAGAAAAATAAAAAAAATAAAAAAATAAAAAAAAGGGATTGAAAACAGTAAAGAGAAAAATCATTCTCTAGTGAAAACCACTTTAGTGGCACTTTGGATAGCTACCATGATGAAAACCTGGAAAACATGCGTCATGTATAGAATTGAGCATTTGCATGCACCAGTTCAATTGGAAGCATCTCATCCCATCCATAATAAATCCAGCATTCCACCCATCTTAACCATAATAAATTCATTTATCCATGAACCATTTATCCAATCCATTTTCATCCATCTACATCCATGGTCCAATTTATCTTAATCTTGATGAAACTTTGGTGCACACTCTACACTTTCTTATGGTAAGCATCTTGACATGGGTCATTTTCATTGATCCTATCCTACCCAACGTTGTTTGAACCATGAAGCATTATCCAAATGAGCATCCTCTATTCGAACACCTTATCACAAGATAATCCTTGGCATACTTTGCATGCTTACCATATCCATCCATCCACACACCTATCCAAGCATCCACCCATGGCCTTTCAAACATTTCTAGACATTGGGGGAAAATGTTTACATCTTGCTTCAGGAATAAATCTTGATCCATATCCTCCAACTTATGTGGTGATCCGAACATTGGTGAATTTGAAATCAAATTGGTCAGGAAAACATGAGCCAAAAATCCAAATCACTAGCCCATGACATATTTTTACAAGATGATGTTCCTTATCAAGCTTTATCTTTCATCAAACATCAATCCAAACAATTAATATCAGTTGCATCTAACTTTCACTTCAACGTCACATAAACTCATCAAAACAATTTTGTTCCAAATCAAGCTTCAATTCAGATCAATCAAAACCAAATCAATCCATCATCATCTTGGGATATCCTTCCCAATCCTTGTGTTTCTTAACACTATCCTTGCATTTTTGTGTATCTTCAACAATGTTATCATCATGAATTCATCATCATCTTGGGATATCCTTCCCAATCCTTGTTTTTCTTAACACTATCCTTGCGTTGTTGTGTATCCTCAATAATGTTATCATCATCAATCCATTGATCCAATCAATCAACCTTAGCTTTTTTTTCAACAAAATCTTAAAATGGAGCACATATATCATCACATATCCATATCCAAATTGTCAAAATCATGCAAAAATCCAAAAAACATTCAAATATCCATCAAAAATCCAAAACAAGTCAAAAAGTCAAAAAATGTCAAAAAAAGTAAAAAAAATGAAGCCAAACTATGTCATCTTTGAGCTTGAATGTAGGGAAGGTTGATCTTTGGTCATTTCTCAAGATATTTTAGGTCATTCCTTTAGGTGTTCATCACAATCTGACAATTCGTTTGCCCATCTTTCTCATCATTGAGTCAAGTCTACCGTTAGTCGAACTACGTGGTCTCTGCATGTATAACATAGGCAAAGCTAATTATTGATCAGTACCTGAAACCCTTAAGATAGGTCTTTAAGTTAGTCTCTGGGTCAAAATCTCGTAAATACCAAAACATTGGAAAATCTCAAAATCCTAAAAATAGCCTCAAAACATTTCAAAACATCAAAAACATCCAAACATTTGAAGAAACCAAAAGTGCACCCATCTCATCTCGCTTTCACCCGAAATAATCACCGTTCATAATAAATCAATCATTACCTTCATCCTTTGGTGAGTCAGTCAGAAGCAATTTTAGCAGGTTCTAAAGTGAACACCTAATCAACAAAGTCTCAAGTCTAGGTCAGTAAGCAAGCAATTTGATCAACTTGGAGTATCAGTAGCTTATCATCCAATCAATCTCATCAAAACCCTAATCACAACATGTCCTAGGATGTATCCTTCCCATGATGGACATCAACATCAGGTATCACCTTAGTTTAGCCTTGGCTAGCGGTATGAAGAACATTAGCTTGTTTGTTTACTTTATCTTGGTCTTTTTGACTTATCTTATTTTTCATTCATTCGAAGGACCTCTCAATGATGCCTAAACAAAACAAGTTTAGAGGGAAATGAATGGGGCAACAATCATTATCTTTTCTATCTGCTATTCTTTATGGATACTCTTGCAAAATAACTTGGTGAATACTTGCTTTGTTAGGTTCATCCTAGCAATGTTCCTTTATATCAAATGTGAAAAAGAATACTCATATATGATTTTCGAGTCAATGTCCGTCACACGAGGTACAACGCCATCCTGATTCTTTATACCTTGGTGCATCGTACCTACATGTGTTATCAAACATAAAGTAATTGGCCCTTTCAAAATCCCAACTCCTAGTAAGAAAATCATCATCATCATAGTGTAGGCTTGTGGATCCTCCTTTCATCATCTTATTCTTCTTATTCTTCTATATTCACTAAAATTTATATCTAAAGTAGGTGTGAGATCTCAAAATATACATGAGGCTACCCATAGTCAATGACTGTCTATAAATCATCAAAATTGTCTACATCAAAGAATTATCTTTCGTCTTCAAATCAATAGAACCACTCTTGCATTTTATCATGATATCGATCGGAAAATAAAACATTTCCACTCGATCTCTCGAGGGGGCAATATATCAGCATAATCCTTCCACTACGGCAACAATGGGGCATTCGAAAAAATTAAGAAATTTTGAATTTTGATCAGAAGAGTTTATTCTTTGAACCAATGCAACAAGTGCAATGCTTCAAAGAGGGGAAAACTGTAGACATGAAAAATATACAAGTTGACCAACACACTTGATCCTAACTACTAACATTGTTTCATCCCGAATCACCTTCTCACCTTCTCAGCTTATCATCACCTTTCATCCTTTAACTGAATAAATCAAATTTATGTGATTAAGTCATCATCTTCTATTAATTAAATAATTCACTTTATTTAATTAATTTCTAAAGTCATCTCTTCAAATTGAATAATTAATCTTTATTTGATTAATTTCTAAAGTCATCTCTAGCTCCATCAGGGGCTTATCCTTCACCTGTACCACTTCCATCTTGCTCTCCGCCCACCTAAAGCCATCATTGTCCATGTTGAGAATATTGATCCCATTTTTTCGATTCATATCTGCCCAGCCGAGTCCATGAGCCCTCCTCAGAAGCCTGTAACTGACAATGTGGGGAGTGTCAAAACCAATTGGGCCACCAAGAAGCTTAAGGGTGGATTAGGCATGGCTCATGCCAGTGCAGCGGAAGGGCTCTGTGAGCTAAAGGCCACTCAAGTTGGCACAACTGATAATGTCACTAAGCTGAAAAAAGGCAAGGAGAAATGTTTGTAGGCTACGACTGTTAAGGATGGCAAGTGTAAGGGAAAGAATGCGGTTGGGAAAGATTCCAGAGGGGAGATGGTTGTGGGGATCACGGAGCTGACTGGTGTGGAAAGTGTTAGGAGGAGATCGGGGAGGCTAGCCAAGAACAGAAAAAAGAGATTAATTATTGAGGACTCGGAGGTGGAGCAGTCAGACAACAAGGGTTACAAGGAGGAAGAGTCTGATGATGAGATTGATAACATGGGGGAGAGGCCTCTGCCTACTCTGATGGACAGCAAGAATACTTGCCATGGCTCTGACTTGCACACTCCGCTGGTGAATGAACTTGGTGGGATTCAAGAGACTAGCGATATTGGGGAAGATTCGAATATGGTGGTGAAGAGATTGATCACATTGGACAAAATATTTAGGGGCTTGACCTGCTTCACAATGAAACTGAGCCACTTTGTTACAAGTGCACTGTCAAATTTCATAAAAGAGGAATTGGAGGGGAATAATAGCCAAGAAAACAAAGAGTGGGTGGGTGATGAGGCGGTCGACCTCCTGATTAAGAACTGGGATGATGCCAGTTAGCTGCGCCTATTGCTGGTTTGTCGGTTGTTTTTTGGTTGTTTGTGTGTTGTCCCTGGGCTATCTCTAGTTTTTTTTTGTTGTTGTTTAGTCCCTTTTTGGCCCTAGTGGCTCGTTGTGAGGGGTAGAGCGCCCCGTAAATGATGTTTAACTTTTCAAAAACATCACCTTCTTTAATTAAATAAATCAATCTTTATTTAAAATCATTATTCCTCTCAACTTTGATTTATTTAAATCCTAAAATCTAAGTCAAAATTGTCAAATCATCTAATTTATACTTAAATTGATCAAATCATGATTAAATTTAATCATAATCACTTCAATCCTCTAGATTTTGCAACTTGAACAATAAATCAATTTATTTGATTTATTAAATCATCATTTTCCATTCAAAAGGGCATCTTTTGTGGAATATTCTTCCAATTCAAAAATCCCTGCAAAAGGGATGGGTACTTCCAACAAGGCATTTAATGCCTCTTATGTGTCTTTGGCCTTGAGACAAGTGACATTAACTCCATTTCCCTTCCCTCTAGACATGTCATTTCATCAAACTCAAATTTGAATCTAATAGCATTTATCATGCACATTGACCAAAATGTGCTCATTCCTCCTCCAATCACATGTGGACAAAAGACCTTTTCTCATTGGTTGGTCTTTTATCCCACATTCACACAAATCCTTCAATATTCCATGCTTCAAATCTATAAATGAGAGACTCTTCCTCTTATTCATCATCCACAATTTGAGTAAACTCACTATACTCAATTTCATCTTCAAGCATATCCATTTTCATCTATTTTTATCAAGCTCTTAGCTAGGTTAGGCAAGAATTCAACCAAAGTGGATCAAATCTTCATAAAATCATCATCAAGCTTACAAAGGAGTTGGGAAAGGGCCAATTTCTACACATAATTGGCACCAACTCTTTCATGGGATTGAGTGTTTGCATTGTTTAGATAGAATTTGACTTAGTTTCTTGTTTTGTTCATTTTATTTCTATTTGACCATTGTAGATAAATTTCATGGGGAATCTTTGTTCTAACTTGCATTTGAATCTAATTATGTGTTTATTTCTCATGTTTGTGCATGTGTAGGATTTGGGTTCACACTAGATCCACTTCCTTCAACTGCAGAAAGCTCGGGTGCTACATGTTGACTGAATTGTTGTAAGAACTCTTCTTTGGAAGCTGGCCTGTGATACAATATGAGATGATGACCATTGACTAATAACTTGAATTTGGTAGGGTCAATGGTGGTGAGGTGAAAAACTCCATTGGGAAAGACCTCAACAACTTCATATGGCCCTAGCCACCTTGTCTACAATTTTCTTCCATTTTCCTGATATCGTGAGTCATAAAGCAATACCCAATCACTTAGCTGAAATTTCTTTTCTTCGATAAATTTTTCATGCCATTTGACTCTTTGATTTTGCATGACCTTAGTGTGGTGCAAGGATATTTTCCTCATCTCATCTAAAGCATTCAGCTGCATGAAACTTTATTTTTGTGCCTTGGAAATATTCATCCCTAAGTCTACTACAGTTCTAAGATTCTTGTGCTCAAATTCAATGGGCATGATAGCTATCTTCCCATATAGTAGCTCAAATGGAGTGAAGCCTTTAGTTGTTTTCTAGGTAATTTTGTAGGCCCAAACTACTTCTGATAATATTGTTTCCCAATCCTTTCTATGAATAGCCACTATTTTGGTTAAGATGGATTGAATTTCTTTGTTGGTCACCTCAACTTGTCCATTGGCCTGAGGGTGATAAGGAGTAGAATTTATATGCCTTATGTTATATTCATTTACTAAAACTACAACAAGTGTTGAGGTAAACTGAGCTCCTTGATCAGTTACTATTTCTCTTGGGACTCCATATCATGTGACAATTTCTTAATAAAGAAATTTTGCAACCTTGTTATCTCTTGCATGCTTCATGGCCTTGACTTCTACCCACTTAGTTACATAATCAGTGCATACCAAGATATAAGACTTACCATTTGATGGGGGATCAATGTGTCCCACAAAATCCAATCCCCACTTGTCAAAGAGAGTGACTACTACTTGGGGATAGAGTGGAATCTCATCTGATTTGGTTGGCCGAACCATTCTTTGGCACCTATCACATTTCCTTGTATATCTTCCTGCATCCTTGTGGAGTGTAGGCCAATAGTATCCTATTTTCAAAATATTCATTGTTGTCCTTTTGGCTGCAAAATTCCCTCCACATGGTTCATCATGACATGCATGCAAAATTTCATGTCTCATCTTCCCTCACACATCTTCTCATAACATGATTTGGTCTAGTATAAAACAAGCATCCAACAATCCATGAAAAAGGAAAATATTTTTCAATGAGCACTCTTCTCTCTTTTGGAGAGAAGTGAGGAGGAAGTCTCCCAGTCACTAGGTAATTAGCTATGCTAGCATACTAGGGTGTGTGCACACTAATGGAAAATAGATGTTCATTAGGAAAGGAGTCATCTATGGCTTGATTATCTTTCGATGTGGTTAGTCTTGAAAGAAAATCTGCAACAACATTGGCCATCCCTAGTTTGTCCATAATGGTTATGTCAAACTCCTGCATCAACAACAACCATCTAGCTAACCTTCCTAAGATCAGTGGTTTATTCATGAGATATCTAATGGTTGCATGATCATTGTGCAGAAAGATCGGGTAGCCTGTTATGTAGTTCTTGAATTTGTTCAGGGCATAGATCACTGCCAACATTTCTTTTTATGTTAATGTATAGTTGAATTCAACTCTTTATTGTAAGTTTTTGCTGACAAAATAAATGGAATTTTCAATGGCTCCTTTTTTTTGTCCTAATATTGCTCCAATAGTGTAGTCTAATGCATTTTTATGGATGTGAAAAGGAATCTTCCAATTATGTCCCTTAAGTACAGGAGCATGAGTCAAGGCTGCCTTCAATTTAGAAAATGCTTTGTCACAACCTTTTGTCCATTGGAACTCAACATCTTTGGTCAGGAGAGTATAAAATGGCATTGCTATTTTTCTAAAATCTTTGATGAACCTCCTATAATATCCTACATGTCCCAAGAAACTCCTAACATCCTTTTTTTTTTTTCAGGTGTAGGTAGATTAGTAATTACCTCAATTTTTGTAGGATCTACTTGAATTCCTTGGTGGGAAGTGTAGTGGCCAAGAACTACATCTTCTTACATCATCATGAAGAACTTCTCACTATTTAAAGACAATTTTTTTCTTCACATCTCCATAGGAATTTCTTGATATTTTCCAATGCTTCATCAAAATCAACACCATAGGTGGTAAAGTCATCCATATAGATTTTCATGCAGTCAAGGGAGATGTCTAAAAAATATGTTGATTACTGATCTCTGAAAAGTTGCAGGTGTGTTGCATAAACCAAAAGGAATTATTGAATAGGTATATGTCCCCCATAGACATGTGAATGTTGTCTACTCCTGGTCCTCTAGTGCAATTTGAATATGATTGTAGCCACTGAATCCATCAAGAAAAGAAAAGTACTATTTTCCTGCAAATGAGTCCAAGACTTGATCTACAAAAGGCAAGGGAAAATGGTCTTTTTTTGTAGCAGAATTGAGTTCCTTGTAGTCAACACAAACTTTCCATTTTCCTCCCTTCTTAGTCACAATCACCAATGGAGACACCCACTAGTATTCTAAAATGGGGTAGATAAATCCTGCATCTAGCAATTTTTGCAACTCTATTTTGACAATTTCTCTCAATGCAGGGTTGATTCTTCTTTGTGGTTGCCTTGCAGGTGTACAATAATCTCTAATATATATTATGTGAGTGTAGAGATTAGGATCCAATCCCTTCATATCATGATAATCCCATGCAAATGCATTTTGGTGGGCTTTCAGCAAATTTTTCAATGTCAACTGTTGTTCTTCACTCAACTTACTGATGATATTCAGATATCTTCCTTCAAACACCTATACTTGTGTAGTTAAATCTATCATGGTTGTTTCATTAATACATGGTACCTTAAGTTCATATGGAAGAATTGTGTGGAGCATACCTTTTGATGCAGGAAGTTTGTATGTTGGAAGAGTGGTTGCAAGAAGAGTGGCTGCAGGAAGTTTGTCTGCAGGAAGTTTGTCTGCAGAAATAGTGGTTGTAGGAAGAGTGGTTGTAGAAATTTTGTCTGCAGAAACAATGGTTGTAAGAAGATTAGGTATAGCAAGCAGAAGTGTCTTCATGGGATCAACAAAACTAGATGTATGAGAAGTTGATACCTCATCTACCTCACAATGGTTCTGAAGTATATTAGATAACACTTCATCTTCATCTTGAAGATGCAAGAGAGGACTTCTACTTAACATCATAAGATATGCCACAGAGTTAACTTCTTCGGCCTCTTCACCTACATGCGGCCATACATGATTATCTACATCATGAGATGGCTGAGAAGGAGGATAAAGAACAAGATTTTTGGTGTTCTTTCCATCAGATATGGTCATGTCACCTTATCAACATCCAATATAAGCATTTTTTGTTGCTAACCATGGTCTTCCAAGGATAATAGGATACCCACCTAGTGTAGCTTTAAGAGAAAGAATCATGAAGTCGATTGGATACTCCCAATTCTAGAATCACCATAAGGTCCTCTACTATGCCATCAGGCTTAATAGTGGAACTATCAGCAAGTTGTAGGACAGTAGGAGTGGATCTCATAATTACAATGTTTAGTTACTATAGGATGTCTTTAGTCATCACATTTATTGTTGCACCCAAGTCAATCAAAGAATTCTTTGTGTATCTCATTTAAAATAACTTCAACCATAGGACTACCTAGATCATTGTACTTGGGGATAGTTACTTTTCAAAGCATGATGTCAGCCAACTGTCCCACTACATGAACTATATTTGGGTCTTTCTTTCTCCTGCTTGATTTCTTGAAGCATGCTTCTTTGATTTCTTTTCCATATATAGGAACATCTTTTATGGCCTAGAATAGGGGTATCTGGAAACATATATGCTTCAGCTAGTCTAGAATGTCAAAATTGGTTTCCTACTTATCTTCCTTTTGTTTGGAAACTTCCAATCTTTGGGGGAATGGTGGTTCTTGTGCTATCTACTTGGCTGGAACTAGTTCAATATTTTTAGGTGCACTAGGCTAAATGTGATCATTTAGAGATTATTATTGCTCTTCCATAGGAAGCTCAGTGATGATGGGTTTGGAAAGAGCTGGAAAATTGGTTCCTGAACGCAAATGTATGTCACTTAAACTCATAGCATATGCAAGAAATTGATTTGGATCAACAGAGTATACAGGTTATTGTTGTGGTTTATTATTTGGGTTAGGTGTGGGTTGGGTTGGTAACTGAGTGGGTTTAGGTGCATTTGATCTGGGATTAGCAGGGGGTATTATAGTAGGTTGTTGGGGTTGAGAAGGTGCCTGCATGTAGCTGGTTGTCGGTTTTGGCCATTATTGTCCACATCTCCATTGAGATGTTTGTTGCCAGTTTCATGAAGGTGGCAACCAAGGTCCTTGAAACTATTGTTGATTCCCCTAAGGTTGTTGCCAGTGAGGTGAATGATTTTGATAATTAGGAAAATCATTTGGAGGGTTACCCCAAGACTATGGTGGATATCCTCCATAGTTGGATGGACATGGGGGCTGGAACTAGTTACCAGATGAATAAGAATTAAAATATGGCCCAACAAAAGATAGTGGATCTAGTGGCATACCTTGTCTTGAAGCCCATGTCCTTTTTTGTGAAACAAAGTAAACTTGATCTTCCTTAGTCTGAATTGGTTTAAACTCAAGTGGAATTTTCTTGTTGTCAATGTTAGCTATCATCTTGCATCTGCAGTCATTCTTCTTTTGTCTACAATGAGGACAATATTTTTTCAACATTTCCTTTTCCTCCTCATGTTTCTTCTTGGCCTCAAGTGTATCTAGTTGAGTAGCTAGATTGTTTATGATATCTTGCTTGAAATCTTCCAGCAAATGAGTATTTTCCATCCTTGAAACTCCACTGGTGGATGACTTACCCATGGAGGATTGGTAAGCTTTCCCTTTCTTTGAAGCTTCCCTATAATAGTTTTGGCGTATCTTCTTGATATCCTCCCAAGGAACTTGAGTGATATCTCCTCCTACCATCAGGTCCAAGGCATCAATACATATTTCATTAATTCCCCCTAAGAAAAATAACTTATGTGAGTCTTCATTGAGTGTATGGTGGAGATATTTTTGCAGAAAAAACAAAAACCTTGAAATGAAAGCCTTCAAGATCTCATCTTCCTTTTGCTACATTATGAAAATATCATCCCCTCTCATATCACTTCCCCTACAATACTCTTTTTATTTCTCAAGGAACTTTGTCTTCATGTCCTCCCAAGTCTCCACAGTATCTTTTCCAAGGCTCATAAACCATCTCAATGTAGCCTCTTTCAAAGTGGTAGGAAATAGCTTAAGTTTGTGGGCATCAGTGGTATAGTCATAACTTTTGTAGAGTATATCAAACTCAAACAAGAATGTATCAAGATCTTCTATGAAAATTCCATAGAACTTAGGAAGGATTGAAGTAGGGATATTTTTGAGGTTGTCTACTTCATTTTGATGAGCAATAGAAAATTTGGTTGGTTCTGCATGTTAAGCCGGTTTCCATTTGCATCAGCCATGCCTTCTTGATGAAGCTCCAAAGTAGAGGGTTCTTCAACTGGATTTTGATCTTCAAAGGAAACTTCAGAACTAGTTAATTCATGAAATGTATCATCAAAGGGGTGTGGCTCTTCTTCTTTGTTTCTAGGAATATTTGGAAGCTCTACTAGCTGAAATGGTTCTGGATTATTAGGAAGGAATCTTCGATAAGCATCTCTTCTTCTTCTATGCATGTGGTCTCAACTCAGCATCAGCCAACTCACACAAATAATTGGTGAAAGAATGGTGTATCATAGTCTTCTAAATACTAAGAAAAAATTCTAGAAATACTACAATAGGAAAAACTAGCAATGACTACAAAGAACTTCCTAGTTTGACACCATCCCCGATAATGGCACCAAAAATGTTAGCCTCCTACAATGATTTCAATAACTAATCCTTTACAACTGTGATTCAAATATTGGACATCTAATCTGAACATCCATTTTAACCATCATGAAGGTGCATTTAAATTGTCAACCTAGGGACGTGAACTTGAAATGGGTCAACATAGTATGTGCACTAGGAACTCAAAGTAGTCATCTTCATTCTACAACTAAGAAAAGATTCAATATTGAAAGTAAATTGCAAGGAAAGGAACAAAGTAATTTTTGAACAACACTCAACAATTAAACTAAACTAAACATGCCTGACAAGAATGAAAATTTGAGCAAAAAACATGAAATTACTATGTTCGCCTTGGCTGTAGGAACAGTCACATAATGGAATTCTAGTGGCTACAAGAACAGTTGGTGTTAGATTCTTAACTAAGTACTAAATAAAAACTAATAACTAATCTATCTAAACTAAGGGATGGATTACTCACCAAGTGGGCCCCCTTGGATGAGTATCCTCTAAAACTGATATAAACTCAAATGCTCAACTCAAAATTTCATCTTATTCATTGAGAAATGAAAATACAAAAGAGTAGCATGTATATAAATGCTAGTATATAAGATCATACAATATCAATAACTCAACAACTAACCTCTGAAGAAGGAGTATGAGAACCTTATTTATACTACCAACTAAACAAGGTAGTCAACTCCCACTAACTGAGAGGACACCATTTAGGGAAAACGGCGAAAATAATGGAAGGGCGGTTACATATGCAAGGAATCTGGTCAAACATGCATGTCCAAAAATAGACTCAACTCTATAGTAACACTCACATCTTCTCAACATCATGAAATACCAATACAAGGAGGTTACATGCGACTAACATAGGGAATCTCCTACAATCATCCTTCAATTGACCTTCGAACAATTCCTCTACATGATCAGTTGGTAGATACATTTCTCAATTTAGTATCCTTAAGTGTTTGCATGACAATGCTAGTAAACATAAAAATTGCATATCTATAACCACCTTAAAGAACATTCATTAACCACATGCAAAATTAATATAGATAGTTCACATAATAGGCTAATTTCATTAAAAATGGCAAAGATAGAATTAAACCCAATGTCTATGGTTTGAGGGAAACTCTATATAAATATCAACATTTAAGATCAAAGTCCATGTCAACCTTATCAAGTAAACTATAGATTCTACCCAAAATCAGACCAAAAATTAGGCTCATAATCTGATCTCAAGATAATTCATTTGGGTTCACATCTTAGAAAAGCATTGTTTCATTCCTATATTGTTTGTATAGTAAATATTAGTATTTTAGGTTGTCAAAGATGGAACAAGTAGAGAAAAGTATACATAAAGGTGAAGTCACTATTTTAATTCAATCCATTTGTATTTCCCATCCACCAATGGATAATATTCTGTAACCAATAGAAACAATTCAGAGAGAGCTTGGTGTAAAACAATTTGGTAAGACATTCCATTGCAAGCGAGTTTGGTAATAGGTTTTTCTGAAGGTATTCTAGTTGTATCTCATCAAAGGTTCAAATCTACTACTTAGGCATGTTTGGGTCATTATTTTCAATGCTTTATAGATACATAATAATACATACACACAAAAACACCCTAGACAAGTGTCATACAACTATGCATTAATAAACTATAAACCATTTTCACTTAATTTGAACTATGTAGAGTTTTTATCAATTATAAGAATTCACTCTCCTTTTGTCAAAGGCTAAATGTCACCATTTTATGAATAAACCAATATTCACTAGATGTAAACCAAAATATACATTAAAATTATCCTAGATGTTTATAATGTCAAAAAATGATACATGATTCAATTTATGAAATACTAATTAGATTATATCGGTTAAATTTCAATTACTAGTAGTTAACACTCAAAACATAATTATAGTTGATTGTGAGGGTCTTCTCTTCTAGAGATAAATATTAGGTATGCGTGGATGGATGAGTTTAACAATCTAATGGGAATAAAGGAAAAGTAGAGTTTGATGGCATACAAGGGAGGCATGCCAAGGGAGGTTGAAGGAGTGAAGGGTAGAGATGAATGTGAGGTATGTTTGGATGGATGAGTCCAACAATCTAATGGGAATAAAGTAAAATTATATTTTGAAGGTAATGCACATGGAGATGGACAAGTCTATAGTCAATATGTTTCTATATACCTATCTATATGTCTACTTCAGTCTATCTATCAAAATATGTATGTACTTTGACAACTATATATATATATATATTACTTACATAATAAAAGAGGTCATTTAATGAAAAAAAAAAACATTGAAACAGACATTCCATGAACACATTGGACCAATTGGACTATAGCATGTGCCATAAATAGTTCAAGCAAGGATAAACAAAATTGGTGAGACCAAGAAGGATTGACTAATATGGCAACAATTTTTTCTAGTTCTGGTCCATATGGACTTTCCAAGGTAGGGTGCTCCACTATGGGGTGATCTCACCTATTATTGTATTCTTCATTGCACAAGCATTAACTCTGAAATTTTATTTTTCTACTTGTTTTAATTACGGAATATCAAAAGGGTTTCATTGGGTTTCATTTCAACAATATTTTTCTATACACTTCTAATATTATGTTCTTCATTGCATAATAATTCATTTGGAAATTTTGTATTTCACAATTTTGTAATGCATATATGTATATATGTACATATGTACGTACATATATATGTATGTGCATATGTATGTATGTGCATATGTATGTACATATATATCTGTGTGCATATGTATGTACATATATGTCTATGTCAATGTGTATGTACATATATATCTATGTGCATACATATGTACTTATATGTCTATGTCAATATGTATGTACATATATATGTGATGGAAACTTGTCTTTTTGGAAGTATAAGAAGTTTTTCATTGATATGTTTGTTAGAAACATGAGCATGAGGTATGTTTTTTGTTCCTCTGTTGTTGTTGTGCTGCCTTTGGGTTGTCTCTGGTTTTTTCCCTATTTTTTTAGTTGTTTAAGTCTTGTCCTTTTTTGGCCCTTGTGGCTCATTGTGTAGGGTACAACGCCCTATAAATTCTGTTTAACTTTTCAAAAACATGAGCATGAGGTATGTGTATAATTTGTATAATATACAGTACAATGTTGTCATTGATGTCAACATTGTGATCCAGTATGAAGATTGTTGTGCATAACATTTTGAATAGCTTGAGCATGCATGAAGATGGTAATCTAGTGTTTATTTTCAATAAGGTTTGATTTGGTATAATTAGTTGACATGGTAAATTTGCTAAGTGTCAAAACATGTATTTCAGTGTACTAGACATCCGATAACTTGATTTGCATTGGTCCACTATGAAGAATCTTGATCTGCGGTTTGTATATAACTTTATTGGATGTTAGAGGAATTTAAATCCAAAGTTTCACATTGTTTTAGCTTTTTGTGTTGAAGTTATGAATGATAATATATCGGGTCTAGCAGTAATAGTGGTTACCAGTATAGTGTATATGTTTTGGTGCATTTTCACCCATCTATGGATTGGTATCTAGTTTTGAAAATTTGTGGGAGTATTGACAGGTGTCAGGTGTACCTAAATTCCAAGTGGCATGAAGTTTTGAGGTTCACATCTTCATTTATGGTTGAAAAATTCATGAATTTTGATGTTAGGTCATTATCGGTGCCAACCTAATATTTTTTTAGTAATGTATATTTTTTAGAAGAATTGATCTATTATGTCAGAGCTATTATAGGTCCATCGAAAACTATCTTATGCATTACAAGTTTGAATGAAGTCATAGAGTATGTATGATTTATGTTTTGATCCGATAAGATATATTTTGTATGATATATCTAATTAGGCTAACCTAATTGATGTTTGAGATGGTGATGAATATATACGAGCTCATTTTCAGTGTTGTTGTAATGAATATGATATAATAAGCGTCTGTTCATGAGAATTATGTGAGTGTAAGGTGAATGTAAAGTAGGGTAGAGTGTTAGTGTAGATCAGTAAGAAGTGTATAAATTTTGTAAATTAAGGTTCATTGGAAATTTAATTCATGCATATGATAGATGTAATTTTAACAATTCAAATCTTGGTTCTGAGCCACCACTCTTTTCTATATTTTGTGGGTAGTGAGTCCACTAGGACAATGATTCCACCTATAGTGAGCACTTTTGTAATATCTTATAATTTATTATAATATATTGTAAGATAATCCTTACTGATATTTTTTCCATTTTGGGTTTTCCACATAAAAATCGTGTATTCATGTGTTATGTGATGTTGATGGTTGATTTCATGCTTTTCTTTCTTACTAAAAAATTAAATATGCTATATAGAATGAATTTTTAAATGTTTTACTAGTTTCAAACAATATTGATTCACTCCCCCTCTTAGTATTCTAGGTGTTCAATGATTGGTATAAGAGCTTAGTTCCTTGGAAGGAGCTTAACCGCTTAGAGAATATCTTGGAGGTTCAACACATGATTTTTAGAAGATTTCCTAATCTTTTGAAAGATATTCCTACTATTGGATTTATAGAATAATATTACATGGTTGACATGAATGGAGAACTCAAAATAGCTCTTGAAGATCTGGAAAGGGTTGAAGGTGAAAATAGAGATATGAAAGAAAATGTCAAAGAAGAAAATGAACGCATCAAAAAATTGAGAGAGAAAATCAAGAAATCTAGAGAAAGACATAAGGAGGTCAGTGAGAAGTTGAAGCAAGAAAATGAAATTATTTACCAATTTGAAGAAGGAAAAAGAGTTGAAGAATGTCTAAATCCAAAGATGAAAAGAAAATCTAAAGAATGCTCAAAGCTTGAACAAGAAGTTGTGAATTTGAGATCAGATCTTGAAAAAGAAAAGATTCAAGAAGAAAAATTCAAGAAGAGCTTTATCATGCTTGATAAAATGATTGCAAATCAAAAATCTTCCAAAAAAAAAGAAGGCTTAGGGTTTGAAAAAGGTGAAATTTCAAAAGCATAATAGAAGAACAATGAACAAAAGAATATTGAAAAAAAGGACAATATCAAGAAAATTCATAATCAAGTCAAAGGACCAGTGGTAAATCAAAAAAATACACAAAGGTATTTTTTATCAATTAGGATTGCACAATAATTAAGTTAGACTCAACTATCCTATATAACATGGAAACATTCTCAAGTTTTGGGTGACTTATGATGAGAATGAATCTACAGAGAGGGTTGGTTCCCCTGGTAGATCACCTAAAACTACTAACTTTTCAAAGAAAAGGGATAGAAGGATAACTGAAATGGAAATATTAAAACCTAAAGGGTGATGCACCAGAAAATTTTAAACTTACTCACTAATTTAACTCACAATCAACTCTCAAAATAATTACTCTCACAATTTCATGTGAAACATGCAATACAAAAGTGATTTGTATGAAGGCTTGAAAATTAGAAGGATTGCATGAAGGAAAAACAAAAGTTTTATCACAACTTCAACCCACTAAAAAAAAATTAAACACAACACACAACTTGCATTACATGAGACTTTTTTACTCAAACCTACAACAATGAGACATAGAAAAAGATTCAAAAATTGTATCACAATTGAACATCAAATCATTAACTGCACAATGAGACAAAGCATGAAAAAGGAGAACATTGTTGTCTTCATTGATCCGAAAGGAGTTGCATAATCATATTTTGAAAATATGAGTTACAAATACTTAGAAAACTCTCTGCAATACTCAAGAGAGAAAGAAGCAATAACTCAAAGCCTAAAAAACTAAGGCCTAAAGGTTCCTTTTAAAGAAATTTAACTTCTAAAATGTAATTCCCCTCTGTTTTGCATTTTGGTTGAACAGTGCTCTACCCTGTTGTGTTGTACTTTTTGTTTGTATCTTGACTTTGGTACCGATTTTTATTTGGTCGCTATCTGTAAAGCGATGTTGTTGTAATCTTTTGATGTGATGGTATTTCAATATGATGTTATCTTATGACATGTTTTGGTTTAACAAAATGGTTATTCAAATTAATGATGATTATGTCTTGGACTATACTAGCATGTTAGAATTGTCAGTTATTTGCAGTGTATTGGTGAAGGGGATGGTATCGCATCACTCGCTTGCGAGTGCCCTACGATTTTGAGATTTCCTCTTCACGGTGTGTATTTTATACTGTTCATATTATATACTATGATTTACTTAATTTGCAGGTTGACAAGTACAGGACATCGACTCCACCTGATTTCACAGGTGAGAGCATGTTCAATATCCAACGGTATTCGATTGGGAGATAGTAGCTCGGTTTTCGTGCCAGGTCGTCACCCTAGTCTTGTGTGTTGTCTGGTGTTGTCGGGTTGTGTTGCTTCGGTTATCATGTTCCCCTCTTTGTTATTTAATTGCAAACTGAATTGGGTGATTTAAATAGCTTGATGTATTTAAGTTGTGAATTATTGTGTTCTGGAATTATATTGAAATATAATTTATTTTATTGTTAATTTAATTTAATTAATAAATAATTTAATCTTTGATTAAATCTATTTATTAATTGATTAAATTTATTTGGTTGAAAGAAGTTAATTTATCTTTGTTGAAGTTATTGATTTAATTGTTAAAATTAGAAATAAAGAAAATGCATAAAAAGTCAATTTGAAAATTTGAAAATTCAAAAATTCAAAAGAAAAATGTTTAGAAAGTCAAATTTGAAAATTGCTTTCAAAATTGGAAAAATGAGATATTTTGGAATTTGAAAATTAAAATTATTTAAAAATTAGATATTTTCCATTTTCTATTTTAGAGAATTTATGATGGTGGTTGAAGGATTTAGGGCAAAATCCTTATGTTTTGAAATTTTTGCTTGAATTTGTGGATCTTGGAGTTTTTGAAAAAGTTTGAATTAGTGAGTGGAAGATTTCTTCAACTTTGTGGGTTTTTGGATTGGGTTTGTGAAAATTTGTGGGGTTGGATTTGGAAGCAAGGTGGGAAGCTTGGCATCATTTGGACTTCTTCAAACTCAAAGAAAAACCAGGTTCAAATCTTTTTTATGCTTGTTTCGAAATTTTAAATTTTAAATTTATGGTTGAAGATCTTTTGGAAAGAAATTTTAAATGTTGTTGTTTGAATTCACATATGGCAAGGTTGAAATTTTGTTCTTCAAAATTGCATGAAGACCCCCTTTTAAAATTTAAATTGTTTTCAAAAAATGATGTTTTTGGAATTTAAATCATTGTTCTTGAATTTGTATCCTTCTAGTTTTCTCAATTAGTTTTGGTTTTTAAACCAAAAATGCATATATATATATATATATATATATATATATATACATATATAGATATGCATATAATAATGCTTTTAAAAAAAGAAAAGATTATTATCAAATGTTATTGAAAACCGAAATTGTTTTGGGGTGGATTTCATATTTTATGAAATCACGTTTTTGAAAAAAACGCAGGTCGGAAATTTACTTAGGGTTTTAAAAAAAAATTTAAAGATTTTTCATGGGAGGCGGCTGGGGGCTCAACCCCCACCGTGCCCCATGGGAGGCGGGCGGAGGGAGCCATGCCCAGCGCGCCCTCCCCTCCTCCCCTTACCCCTACTTGTTGCGGTCGTCGCCCACCATGGGAGTGACGACTGTGTTCACACACAGTCGCCACCCCCATTAATGGGGGTCGGCTGTGTGTGAACACAGCCGGCCGACCCGTGGGAGGCGCGACTACCCTGTGATTTCCACAGCCGTGAACCAATGTGGACGCCTTTGAACGGTGCGCAAACCAAAGTGATAACTTCATTTTTTTATTATTTATAAAAATATATATATTTTAATATATGTTTAATATTATAATATATATAATATTTATATTATTATATTATAATATTATATATATATATTAATATTTATATATTTTGTTGCATAATATATAATATTATTTTATAATATGATATTAATAGATTAATATGTATTATTTGAAGAATAATATGTATTAATTATTAATAATATATTGTATAATATTATAATATTATTTTGGATGAATTGAATTTTTTATTTAAATGGATATATGTATAGTTGTGAAATAAATTTATAATGCATAGGAAATTATTGTTTTCTTTTGAACATGACTTAAGTTCAAATTGGGGAAATGAGAAAACATATTGTCTCTAGTTAAACCATTGTTCAGTTATAAACAATATTTTATTAGGAATAACATTGATTTAAAATATTATATCTATGCAAATCAAGTTAATTATTTTATAGGGTTACATTGAAATGTGAAAATGATTAATTAAAGTTATGGTGTTTTGATTAGTAGAATCAATTGATTATTTTATTAGTAATGAAATGCAAGTAGGAGACTAAGTAGCAAATATTAACTTTCTTCCATTTTTGGATAAGACGTATTTCGTATCGGTTTGTATAATGCAATGAAATCCTGAATGTTAGTATGAGGACATGGATTTAGAATATCCAAAGCAGATTTAATTCTTGTTCGACTTCTATCTGATTCTTGTCATCAATTGGAAATTGAGTCATTGCATTGAACAAAGCTTTCAGTTGAGTTTTCCGTTTAGTGGTTGTCGTTTGTCATGTCAACCTGTTTTGTACTCCTTGGGTGGTGCTTGTGAAATTACCTATTATTACTCGGTTTCTACGAACGAGTATGTTTTGTATCTCCTTGGTTTAGGAGCGGATTATGGGATCCGTGTCTCCTTGTTTGGAGTGACCTTGTATGTGGTCAGTACCTCTTGTGTTTGGAGGGTTTTGTCTTTGTTGCCTCCTGAGAAAGGAGTGGACTTTGTTATGTGTGTCTCCTTGTCAGGAGCTGTCAGGAGCAAATTTGTTCCCTTGTTACCTCCAGTGTTTGGAGAGGGTTTTGACTTAGGTTGCCTCCTAAGAAAGGAGTGGTTGTAATACCTTGTTTGTTGCTCCGTGTACCCTTGATGTTTGGATGTTATTTGTGTGTTGTCAAATAGAAGAGTGGCTTCCATTTGGGGCTAGAGCTCGGAAGAGGCAAGACTGGGTAACCTTCGGAAGTGGTATAATTAAGTGATAACTAAATCAATATACTTAGAGTGGGTAGTACTTCACACTAAAAAGATAAGTATCCCTCACTCATTGATCCAAGGGCTTGTTTAGACTTGGGATGTGTGAGAAGGCCATAGGATGGCAAGGTCATCTATCTTGTCTATACGAAAGGTAGTTGGCTCTGCATTAGTAAGTGGTGAGGGCTAAGGGTCGGTTTGGGTTACCTTCCTGATGATCGCATTGGGTAACTCATGATGTGCTGTGTGATGACACTCTATCTAGGACAACAGTTAATCTTTGGTTTTGCTTTAGTAGGTATGAGGTCCAATGATTGGTTAGGGCCACCATCTTGATGATCAGTGTGGGTAACTCATGATGTGCTGTGAGATGGCACTTTGTGTGACCATAGTTGGTACTTGTTTATTATGGGTATGGTTTCTGTAACATACCTGATGTGACCATTGGTTGGTGTTTGTTTATGTGGTATGGTTCTTGTAACCTACGTGTTATGCCTTATTCATGGAAGCAATGTGATCATGTAGTGTTGCACTTATGTTGCTCTTGTTGTATTTGATGTGTACTTTGGGATGTTCTTGTGAGGTTCATGTGTTTTGTTGTTTCAGTTTGATTCAGTTATGTTAGCCTATGTCTAGAGGTGGATTGTCTTGACTAGGATTCCTAGTTACTATCTCCTAGCACGGGGGGTGGGCCTTTTGGTTCCACTTGGTTGGGTGGCGTGCACCTAAATCTGTTGGGTTCCTTCTTCATGTTCGTGTGGACGAGACTTCCAGTTGGAGAGCTCGTTGGTTTCTGTATCAGTCCTTGTCGTATTTCATTTCAATTGATTCTGTATTATTTTACCCCTCAGTTGTATCGAGGTGGAAATGTAATTGTAATTATGTTATTGGACTTACCTCATTCGGGGAATGAGAGATGTAACTGTAATATTTAATGATGGATTAATGCAATGGAAAGTTATCTTTATGTTTTGGTGTAATTCTTCTTCTTGGATGTATGTGCTTTAATTATTGGTTAATTAATTGACATGGTTTAAATCATGTTTTTTGTTTGGGTTCTATTTAACCTTTGTCTCGTAACCTTAGAGGATGTTGGCATTAGTTAGCGAACTTGCTTATTAATTATACTTTTAAAAAAAAAATTATTCTGTTTAAGTAGTTTAATGCAACTTCCTCTCGGGTTGCGTGGCAGGGCGTTACATAAAATAACTCCTGATTGATTTGGAATCAAAAATTTACATTATCTTGGTTGAAGCTAATTGCTTCCCTTAAAGTTACTACAAACTCCTTGAAATCAACTTCAAGATGGAAGGAAACAATTGAATTTTCGATTTGTGACCCTTCTTTGTTGCTGATGTGATTGAAATATTTATATTTTGCATCTAAACTTGGCCTCAGTCTGGTTAATATTTCTCTCAAATGAAAAACTAGTTTTTTGAAAAATTTAATGGGTTTTTTCATTTAATTGTTTCCTAATTTCTATCCAAAATTCATGAAAATCCAATTCTTGATTTTTGAGATATGATTTTTTTAATACAAGACATTGTAAACCTGTCCACAAGTGAATGTTGCCTAAAAATCAAGCTTTTTCCCTTTGTAAGACTTCATTTTCCTTCACATATCAAGTCTTCTTCCTTTATTTTATCAAAAAATCAAGGAAACCTTCTACCAAACATGGAAAATCCCACTGTTTTCCCTTTCAAACCTAAAAACCCAAAGATAAAACTTAATATTTTTTCCCATTTGCACATGAATTCCATTAACATACTTTTCCAATGTTTGAATACAAAATAAAAGCCTCTTTGACTTTGAAAACTTGAGAATAAATATTATTATTATTTGAACTATGATAATATTTACAAGAAGATTTATTTAAAATATTCTTTCAAACTTAGCAATAAGGAAGGTTCTTAATATCTCATTCTCTTTTTGATAAATCTTTTGGAAAGAAGACTTTGTAAAACTTGAGATATTTGACTAATTGACCTATTTAATGTACTATTTTAACTTGGAAGGTAAAAATAGGTAACAATACCTATCTTTTAATGGTTTATGTTATTCTTGCAACAAATTTGAACATAAGGCTATGGAATGTAGAAGCAAGATGAATCTGAATGTTCCATATTTTCTCAATCAATGTTTACATGCAAAATATTTGGTCATGGAGCTAGTCCATGTTCCGATACACGAACGCTACTATAGTTCTCATAACAACGTATGAGAAAGAGCTGAGTTCTCAAGCCGGGGGTTTGATAACAGAAGTTGCAAACATGATACTGATGGGCTATTCCGAGAGTAGCTAATGACAAGATGTGTCAAGTGAGTGGGCCAACAACGCAAGTGAGTACTAGGTGATTTAGATGTCCCAGTACATGCTTCAAAGTCTAGGAAACCTTATTGGAACATACCCCTACCTGTACCCATGATTTGGAATGGATTTAATTACTTAAGCCCAAGCCCCACCACACAATTGTCTTGGTTCTCTTGGATAGCTGCATGGTCAATCAAGTAACAAAATATAGGGAACCTAGACATTATTTGATCAGGGATTGAATATAGGAATACACTAAAGGCATCTTGTATCTCAACTTTATGTGCATTCACGCTCAACAAATACAACAGATCAATGTATGCATCTAGAGTACGGAACTTGCAGATCAAAGTACCCATCAAAGGAAAGTTATATGCAATGCAACTAAAACTCCCTCCCTCCCGATAAAGACTCATATGCATGCTAGAAGTAGTAGGTCTGGAAGAAGAATAAGGAGGAGGAGGAGGAGGAGGAGGAGGAGGAGGAGGAGGAGGAGGAAGAGGAAGAAGAGGAAGAGGAGGAAGAGGAGGAAGAGGAAGAGGAGGAAGAGGAAGAGGAAGAAGAAGAGGAGGAAGCAGAGGAAGAAGAGGAAGAGGAAGAGGAAGAGGAATAAGAAGAAGAATAAATTTTAAAGTATATTATTACTCTTGAAGTTAGCATGAAAAATATTGAAATGGAGTAACCTGTAGAGTTGAAGGATGTTTAATATGCAAGGAGACATGAGGCTATTGGTGAAGAGGAAAAGTTGAGAATATTTTCTCTAAGAAAGGTTAGTGCATCCCTCTCAAAAGAGAAAAAATCCACATTGGAACAAATATACAATAAAGAGTTCAAAAAAATCAATGGGTAACCACTCGTATGAGTAGAGATCAAAATAATCTGGAGAGGCTCTAGAATGAAACAATGGAGAATGTTTTTGATTTAGAAAAAAGGCTAGGATTGACTTCAAACAACATAGAGGAAATGCATGATGACATGCCAACTCTAGAAGTGAATATTGTAGAAGCACAACAAGAGGATGGTCAACATGAGCATGGGACAAAAGGAGAAAATATGCAAAAGGATGTTGATGACAATCTTTCGGAAGTGGAAGAAAATGTTGCAAAGGAGGGTGATCCCACAACATTGGTTTACAATTCCATTGAGGAAGGAAAATTGCAAAAATCCTCCCATGGATTTTTTTTTTTGGTTTTCTGGGGTTTGCACAAACTAGGGTGTTCGTATGGACCCAAAATGGGTTTTCTCGAACCCCCCTTTGAGCGAACCCTCTTTAATGATGGGACCCACCTTCTTGCACATTTTTTAAAATGAATACAAAGGAAATTTCAAAAAAAGGGAGGTTCATATGGACCCCTTTGAGAGAACCCCCACCCCTTCACTCAACGAGTTAGGGGGTTCGCTTGAGGGGGGATCCAAACAAACCCCCCTTTTTCCCTGTTCTCCCCCTCTTCTACCAAATCATTGCAAAAAATTCCTTTCAAAGCTCAGGTTCATAATGAAAATGGAGGAGACTTCACAGACCCAACTGGATGATGGTAGTCCTCAGAACAAGTTATCCATCAAATATAATTTTAATATGTTTTGTTTTTATTATGTACTTTTTTTAGTTTGATTAAACATAGGTTTTTCACCAAAAAATAAGCTCTTTGTTTTGCGCATGTGGAAAAATAGAAAATTATAAAAAAAAATTGAAAAATATCAGTGCACTAGATATTGATGTCCTTGATCCAACAAAAAAAAATGGATTTCGATACATACAAAAAAAGCTATGTTTTAGACAGTAAATCATGTCTAAATTGTAATTGGTTTGACTTTGAAACTAAATTAAGAAAAAATATTCAATGAAATGTTATAAAACCAATTCCATGCACTAGATATCATAGTTACAAATCTAAATTTGAAAAAATTAGAATTTTATCCTTCATAGAAAAAAAATATGTGTTAGCTAGTAACGTCACTCTTTAAAATGGTGTTTACTATTAAAAACTAGTTTTCAAAGGATATGGAAAAATAAGTGCAATTTGATTCCAATTTTTTTGAAAAAAATATATTTAGAATCTATAGACAAAATTTCACAAATCACTATTTTTCATCATCTTAAAATTCCTCACAGTTTAGCCACTATAGGTGCCTGAAAGTGAAGATTTACTTTTAAAAAAAGCAGTTCAATGTCCAGTTTGACCAAAAATTGTAAACTAGTATTGTGGGATCACCCAGGAAGGAGTTACCAGTGGAGAATACACTATCATTGTAGATGTTACTAATGATTCTCCTCTAGTAGGAGAAAATATCACTATAGATGTAAAAGACACAAAAGTTCAGAACGAGGATGCCCCCACAAGCCACAACTCACCTCCTCCAAAATTAGAGATAAATGGAGAGGATGAACAAGGGAACCCAGAGACAAATATTCCTTTGGGCAGCTCTAGAAAAACTATAGATGATGGAAAAAATGATTTGAATACATTGTGTATTGAGGAGAAGAAGCATGGGGATGAATCTTACACTGTTGAGAAGAAGAATATAGAGACACTAGTCGATACTAGTGAAAAATAAAAGGCTTTAGAGAAGAAGGTTGTAGAAGAAAATATGAAGTTAGTTGGAGAATCTTTTAGTACCTTCAAATATCCATTGAATATTTTTTAAGAATGTAGCTCCAATTTCAACTGGTAGTGTCAGTCTGGTTACTTCAACTTCCGATGCAGTAGGGGCAAGTAGACATGGACATAATATCTCTATTGAATAAACTTAAATTGGGTGATGTGTTTCATGATTCTACCTGGAAATAAACTCTACAAACACATAAGAAAATTTCAAAGCTAATTGATGAAGGTGTAAAAGTTCTACAAGAGACCATACCTTATGCTACTATAGAAAAATCCCTATTTGATATGGAGAACTTGATTTTTTTTCTTGACTCATTCCAGGAATACTCCAATGCATTTAAGGAGAAAATGGAAAAGGAGATAGACATAAAGGTGAATGAGAAGAGGTTGATGGACATAACTAAGAAGTGCACCATCACACACAATAAATTTTAGAACAATATTAAAGGTGTACAATATTGCTTTGCAGAAGCTAAAATTTTATTCAAATTTTGTATGAGATGGTTGAGCTCCACCAAGAGTATAAAAGATGAGATGGACTCTATTGAGTCCCAAATTGATAAGGCATCTAGTGCCTATGATCCTACACAAGATCTTGATGGGAGAACTAAGAATGATTGTGAATTTGCACGAGCAATTTTTCCAACTGCAAGTTCAAAAGGATAAGATAATAATGCAGTTTGATCATCTCAAAGATCTAGTAAAAACCAAGTTCTTACCTATCTCTAGTGCCTTGATGAGTGGAGAAAAAGAAACAAAGTTAAATCTAGCACCCTTTTCTCTGGATGATGGTGAATAAATTTTGATGAAGTTTGAGATTCAAAGCCGAATGATTAGCTTCACCAAGAAGGGTTGGGTAGAATAGAAGAAGGAATGACAAACACACCTCGAGAAGTTTTAGGTGTCAAATACTTCTTCTACGTGATTATATTTCTTTTTATGCATTTCAATTTTTTGAGATTTCAGTGTATATATGTGGATGTTAAAAAATAGTTTTCTAGTACAAGTTTTGATCTAGCTTGATTGGATAATACCCTTAGGGGGAGTCAATAAAGTTTTGAGTTTGTATATGTGCATATATTAGTTAGGGGGAGTACATAAGTATGTGAGTATGTATGTAATCTGGTAAATGAAAAATCATGTAAGTTTATAAGGTGTTCAAAGTATATGGGCCTTTTGACCCTTATAAATTAAAAGATAATGTTTATGCTCCCTCCTATTGCTCTTGCAAGGTGTTCAAAAAGTGGGAGATTTTTTGGGAAAATATGTCTCAGCCTTACAATTATAAAAGGTTTTCTATTGATAAGTAAGCACAAGGAGGTGGGGTTGAGGTGGGTACCCCCTGGAGGGTTTGAGGGCTTATTCGCCTAATGGGGGTTTTTTAGGTTGCATGCAGTGACAAGGATTCAAGGGAAACAACCTCAAAATCCATATTTTATGTATATTTTACTATTATAAATCTAGACTAGATTCATCATCAAGTCTCAAATATTATGGTAGATATTTTTTTGGCTTGTCTTTCTCTAGAAGGTAACCCTCTTTTATGAGGGTGTTGTATTGCAATTGTGAATTGTGATGTATTCTAAGAGTCTGATAGTGGTGGTGTTACCTCTAGATCTTTGGTTGGTGATACTCATGTGAGAATCTTACTCTACAAGTATATTATAATCTTTGTGATTTCTAAATAATATATTTGGTGACTTTTGGAGTGTGGGGTTTCTCTAATGAAAGGGTTTCCCAACGTAAACCACCGTGTTGTGGTATGCATGATATTTATCTTTATTTTTATAACTATTATAAAATATCAGAAAATTTTTGCATTACCCTCCTCTCAAGATTAGTGTAGGAATTTGTTCCTATACCTTAACTTCCTTACACCAAATGCATTTGGTTATAAGCTTCCAAGTGTTTTTTTAACAAATCCATTTATGGATTTCTTGCAATCATTTTTGTTATAAAAAAAATAGTGCAATTTTGTATGAGAATGTAGAGGCTATGATAATAGTTTATTCCAAAAAATAGAACATTTGCATGGTTAACAATAAAAAAGGGCTTGATCTCACAACCATTAGTGGTAACCTATTTTGTTGCATAGAAAATTTAGGAAAAATTTAAGCCTATTTTTATCTGAGTTATTGTGATAAGAGGCAACCTATTTTTTCATTAAGACTATCAATTTGACAATAACTAAAATAAATTGTATAATAATTATATTTTCAAATTTAAGAAAATTTTGAAATAGAATCACTAAAAGTGGAAAGCCTATTCAAATTAACCAAATAATTTTTAGTAAAAACAAATTAAAATCAGCATATTTAAGAATAAATAATAGTCATAAATACTAAAATATATTTAATTGAAAATAGGGAATCCAAGGAACATAACTAGTAACTTAGATACTAAACAGGCATTACATTTCTTGACAATTCAAATCACATAGCCCTATGTTAGAGCATCTTGATCAAAATCCATATTGTATTATCCTCAATCAAACCTCTTATCATCCATGCAACCTTATTGGAATCTCGTAAATGCACACATGAAATAGAAATAATGAGCGGAGAGATGATGGAAAGAGGACATTTCAAAGTTCAGTACAAGGAGAAATAGAAATACTCCTAGCTCTAAAAGCGCCAACAAAAGTTAAATTTTGAATTATTGGAAAATTTGAAAAGTGAATAAGAGCTTTCAAATATTTAAGAATAAATTGTATATAGAGAATCAACAAGATGGTTGAATCATAGATTTAATTATTTTCTACCATGTGGATGCAATATGAAAAACAAAAAAAACATCTATTTTTAAAAAGGGCTAAAAGTTTATATGACTTGCACAGACCATGAATAATGAAAAATTTCTAACTTTTTACATATTGTTAGTGTTTGTTGAAATGAAGAGCATAAAAATATGATTAGACAACAAAAAAATGGCCATCACAAAAGTAATTGTATATTTTTCAATTCAAAAAATGATGATGTATACACAGAAAAAAATATTTCAAATAATAGTGTTTAGAAATTTAGATAACATGAGTTTATCCAATAGGCTAAAATGGACATTCAAATTATACAAAGTAAATAAAAATTAAGATAATATTTTTTGTAGTACTTTAATAATCTAAAAACTGACTAGACCATGAGTGTATTAGTCGTTGTAGATATGAAAAGAAAGATAATGTTTTACAATGGTTTGTACGACACAGTTGAGGCCAACCACAGTACCATATAGACAAGGTTCAGAGTAAACATCAACTAAATCTAAAAAAGTATATATTTTATATCACATTTAGGATCACTTTTCTCTTCTTCTTAAATGGATTATTGAGTGAAATGCAAAATGATAATTTTAGAAAACATAGTTGAATCTAGAAGCAATGTTACCTAATCTACATGAATTGTGGAAAACTCATGCCAACTAAAATGCACATAAAGTACTTGAAACAAAATTTTGAATAAAAATTACATTAACAATCATTATTGTGATATACACAAGCTTGAAGTAGATACTTTACTTGTTAAAAAAAAAAATTAAAAAAAAATAAAATGGAAAATGAGAAATTGATGTAACCTCATAAATGGCACTCATTTAAGTGAAGTTAATAATAAAGAATTTTTTCAGCTGAAACACAATGCATTTTTTAAATATCGCATGGAATCAGAATAGTTTTTTTTAGGAAAAATAATCTTTAGTCCATAGGGTATAAAACAAATATCCCATCAATTTACATGATTTTTCTTGAAAATTATTAACATCCCAACAAAATAACAACTATAAGAGTATTAAAAAAATTTGTCGAATCCATTCATAATAAAATCTATAACACCATGACAATCACATAAGTAGATTGGAAGAACTAAACGTCACATTTTGAGAGAATGAAATTCTATTTATTGACATAAAAATTACAATACATAAACCAAAAGTAATCATGTTAAGTATCAAGATTAGAAATTGAAGATTCTTAAAATAGCCCTTACCCTTCGATCAACTAAAAAAAAAATTATGACAACAAAGAACACATACTAGTAGCAAATAAAAAAATAGTGATAAATAAAATCACTACAATTCTCTCAATAGTTAGAAAAAAACCTGTATTATAATTAAAACTTAACCAGTTGCTTGCTCTAAACAATGATCAATACAATTATTATAGAAAATAAAGTTGCAGAGAAAAATAAAAATAATATAATTAAAGACAATTTTTACATGCTTCGATGTTTCTAATAAAAAATAAAAGCTAACAAAAAAAAATTGGAAACAACAGATTACGTTGTAGATTATGGTGAGGTTCCAATTGGAAAATCATAAGCATAACTTTAGCATAATTTATCATACATAATTCCCCTTTAAGCTAGGAGGACTCAATTAGATCTCCATAGTAGGTCCAAAATGACGTAGTAATACAAGGAAGTACTCTTTCTACAATGGTTATAAAGCTTCAATCTATGTCCCATTTTAGGAATACTATCTTTATCTCATGTGGCCCAGGTCATCTGGTTTTCATTTTTCCTTTGTAATCTTTGCACTTGGAGTCATATAGTAGAACCCAATCATCTACACTGATTCCTTTGTCTTTATAAATTGGTCATGCCAATGAGTCCTTTGGTTTTGAATAACTTCAATGTGATATATAGCTTCCATCCTTATCTCATCAAATGCATTCAAGTTGTGCAATCTCTCCTACTATGTTGTGGAAAAATCCATACCTATTTGTATTTTTTTTCTTAATGTCTTGTACTCAAACTCTATAGGAAGTACTACTTTCTTTCCATACACCGGTTCATATGGTGTAATGGCTATTGTTGTCTTGCAAGTCATTTTGCATGCCCAAACTACTTCAAATAACCTGGTTTCCCAATCCTTCCTATGAATTTGTACTATCTTGGTAACGATGTTCTCAATTGCCCTATTGGTGACTTCCACTTGTCCATTTGCTTGATGGTGATAAGGTGTGGACTTTCTATGTATGATCTCATATTCTTGAACTAATTTTGTGATCAGCTATAATGTAAATTGAGGTCCTTGGTCTATGATAATTTCTCTTAGAACTCCATATCTAGTGAATATGTCTTCATAGAGAAATTTTTCCACATTCCCATCTCTTGCAAGTTGTAAAGCCTTACCCTTCACCCATTTAGTAAGGTATTTTGTACAAACTAGTATGTACTATATATTGTTTTATTTTGATGAAATAGGTCCAATAAAGTATAATCCCTATTTATCAAATGGTGTTATTGTCAGCTATGGCTATAATGGAATTTCATCTGATTTTATTGGCCTTCCCATTTTCTGAAATCTATCACAACTCCTAATATATTTGACTACATATTAAAGAAGACTTGGCCAATAATATCCAACATTAAGAATCTTAAGAGTTGTTCTCTTTTCTATAAAGTATCCCCCATAGGGTTCATCATGGAATTCTTTGAGGATATCATATACCTCATCTTCTCTGATGCATTTCTAAGTATGTTATTTGGGCCTGTGTAGAATAAGTATCTAGTTATCCATGAGTAGGGAAAACCTTTTTGAACTAGATGTCTCTTCTCTCTTGGTGAGAAATGGGTTGATTTCTTTCCTACTACTATATAGTTCACAATATCTGCATACCAAGGTGTCTACAATGATAGAGAATAAATTCTCATCTGGGAATGAGTCATAAATGCCATCTTCTTCCAAATTGGTCGGTAGCCTAGATATAAAATCTACAACTACATTTTCTTTACTTGGCTTATCCACAATGGTAATGCCAAATTATTGAAGTAATAATAACCATATGACAAGCCTGCCACCAACTATTGGTTTGTTCATGAGATGCCTTATTGTTGTATGGTAAGTGTGTATGAACATTGAATTCCTTGTAATGCAATCTCTGAACTTATTTATTGCATAAACTACTACCAACACTTCCTTAAGTTATATCATTGTATAATTGAGTTCCTCCCCTTTAAGCTTTTTGTTGATGTATTATATGGCGTACTTTTTGTTTCCTTCTTTCTATCCTAACACTGCTCGTATTGAAAAATTAGAAGCATCTGTATGAATATAGAAATGAAGATTCCAATTTGGTCCTCTCAATATAGTGTCTTATTCAATGCTTCTTTGAGAGCTTCAAAATCATTGTGACAAGTAGTTATCTATTCAAATTCTATATCTTTGGATAATAAGACAAATAGTGGAGCTACAATTTTGCTAAAGTCTTGGATAAATCTTCTTTAATATCCAACATGGACAAGGAAACTTCTAACATCTTTTTCCCTTTGAGGCATAGGGAGTGTTGATATCACTTCAATTTTTTTGGGGTTTACTTGAATTCCTTCATTAGACACAAAATATCCCAGAAAAACTCCCTCATTCATCATCATGTAGCATTTTTCATGACTCAGGGATAGGTTGTGTTATTGGCATCTCTTTAGTTGCTTTTCTAGATTGTCAAGTGATTCCTCATAGGTATTCACATACATTGTGAAATCATCCATGTAAAACTCCATGGAGTCATGTGAAAATTTTGATAATATGCTTAGTATTGCCCTCTAGAAGGTGGTTGATACATTACACAACCCATATAGCAAGATAGTATAAGCATATGCACCCTAAGAGCATATTTATAGGGTTCATTCTCCTTTGGGGTTTCTTAACTATTTTGAAACCATCATTGATGTAAATCATATGCATTCATAAGTCTAGGTATATCCACTTCATATAATGATAGTCCCATGCAAAGGTTGATGCATGTGCTTTTAGTATAACCAACAATGAGGTTTGTTGTGCAGCAATCAATTGATTGTTTACATTCAATGTTTTATCTAACATAATATCCAAAGTTAGAGATGTTTCAATTAATGATATGCCAAGTCCTACTATGTTTGTAATACAATGATGTGGTAACAAAGAATAGAAAATTTGGGAGACTCGGATGAATTAGCATGGATAATATTCTATAGTGGACCTTGCAAACATGTTAGACAGTCATGTTGCCATGGGTCCCTACCACAGTTATGTTTTATGATGTTTTCTACTAATTCATCTTAATCTTGGTCATTTAGAAAATGATTATGTTCACTTATCATTAGTTTTGTATGGAATACTATTCTTCTTCATCTAGGGTAGGCCATGTAGTTTGTTTTAGGTTTGCATGAGGCTAGGCTAGTGGATAAAGGACTAATTTATTAGTTGAATTTCTATTATAAACTATCATATTCCCAAACTTTCAACCTATAAAGGCATCTTTTTTAACCAATCATGGTCTTCCTAAGATGAGGGGATGGCCTACAAGATTAGATTTAGGTTGCAATACCATAAATTATGTAGGGTACTCCCAAGAATCCAATGCTATTATTAAGTCTTCAATGATACCCTTAGGTTTAACTATGGACCTATTTTCCAATTGTAGGATAGTGGGTGTAGGTATAAGCTCTATTAATTGTAAAAAAATTAGTGTTTCTCTATTCATCACATTAATAGTTTCTCCCAATTCAATAAACGTGTTTTTAATGAGAGTGTCATTTATCTTGGCATCCACTACTAGGCTCCCAAGATCTACACACTTGAGGATAGTTATGTTTCCTAACATAATGTTTGCAAGTTGTCCTAAGACATGTACAATTTGAGGTTCTTTTTGCTTTCTGCTTAGATTTTTAAGGCACAATTCTCTCATCATTTTAGTGTAAATAGGCACCTCCTTGATATCTTGGATGAGGGTATTTTGATGTAAAAATCCTTAAGAAGTCCCAACAGATCAATTTTAGCTTGTGATTGATGTTTTTGGACTCTTAATAACTCAAGGAATGGAGGTTCTAGACTCATGGTTGTTGGATTATCTTGATTGGAGTCAGGTTCCTTAGGTCATTTGTCCATAGTCTCAACTAGGATTTCCTCATCAACTAGTTCTATGATATGAGGAGATGAAGGCCTACCTAACATCTTCCTTGATCTGAGGTGTACATCACCTCAACCTCATAGGTGGCGTATTTCAAGGTGTCATTAGCATAAGCCTATTGAACATGCATATTATTGAGGTTAGGTGTAGGTTATGTTGGTATTTGAGGTGCTATTGGTGGTGTAGATGTTGGGTTTGTTGGATTTGACATTATCACTTATTGTGGTGGCTGAGGGGTTGTTGTGGATGTTGATAATTAGGATTTTAGTTTTTCCATTGCTAACCTCTTTGCTAATGAGGTTGGAATTATTTTTATTGGGGTGGTAATTGGGAGTTGTAACTGAATTCTTGGTAATTTTGTGGTGGCCACGTGTTCTATTTTTGTTGGTTCTAGTTGGATTGAGTATTTTTCCATTAGTTTTGCACATTGGCCCAAGGCCGAGGCTTCCAACAAGAGAAATTTGCATTGCTAATTGAAAATGACATGTTCTAATTCAAAGGATCTTGGTGAATACCTTTTCTTGGTTGCCACAGTTTCCTTTGAGCAATGTAGAACACTTTCCCATCTTCATCTTCTAGTGCATGGTTGTCTAGTTTCCCTTAACTGTCCTCAAAAATACTTGCCAACTTCTTACACTTGCAATTAGTTTTCCTTTGTCTACAATGATGGAAATATTCTATAAGGGGTTCTTCTTCCTCTTCTTGCTTCTTCTTCACATGTAGGGTGTCTAATTGTGTAGCCAAATGGATGATGATATCCTCCTTCATATTTGACAAAAAATTACTCACCTCCACTTTGGAGACTCCATTGGATGATTTGTTGATTAGAAATGTCTTGTCTTCCCTATTCCTTTTATTAAAAGACCTTGAATAGTTTCTACAAACCTTGAAAACCTCACCAAATGGAAATTATGAGATATCTCTTGCCACAATCAGGTCAAGGGAATCCATGCAATCCTCATTAATTTCCCTTATGAAGACTAATTTTAGGGATTCATTTGAGAGTCTATTTTTGTGGGACTTATTTAGGCATAAATAGAACCTTTCTACATACTCCTCCAATGCTTCACCATACTTTTTTCATTGTAAACATATTATATCTCTTCCTATCAATTCCTCTACAATAATCCTGGTATTTTTCCAGGAAATTTGTCTCCGTGGCATTCCAATTGGGAACAAAATATCTTCCCAAACCTATGAACCATCTTAGAGAAGCATCCTTTATTCTTGCTATAAATAATTTAAGCCTGTGTGCATCTCTTGTATAATCATAACTTCCTCATAACACATCAAACTCAAATATTAAAGTTTCTAGGTCCTCTGCCAATCCATAGAATACAAGTAGTGTTGAAGGTAGTATGTTCTTCACAATAGTTTCTCTTTCTTGGTTCGCAAGGGGGAATTGAAATGTTACATGCTCTGGTGGGTCTTCTACTATGACCTCATCCATGATCCCTAGATGCAATTGGAAGGTCTCCTCTATGTCTGACATGGATATTTGTGTTAGGGGTGATTCTTCTTTTGGAATACCCTCGCTCTATTCACTTTGATCACTATTATCCTTTAAAGCATCATGTTTTGAAGGGAGAAATATTTCCCCAGTGTCTCACCACCTCTACATGCAATAGTTTTGGATTTTTGGATCAACGGTTCTTGCATATTGTTAGTAAAGAAGGTTGTTGTTAATGGGTTAAAATTTAATTACCTTAAAGCTACAATAAAAAACACTAAACTATTAAATCTTGAGAATACATAGGAGAATCATAATGTAACACCATCCCAAACAAAAACACAAAAAATGTAAGGAATTTTTAATGTTCAATCAACTTGGTGTTTATGAGTAGACACACAGTTTCGAGGAAAATTTCCTAGTTGAATATTTCAAAAAACCCTCATAAAGGCTTCATTAAATTATCAATCAAGGATTCATATGTTTGTGATAATATTGGAACTATATGTGCATTCATGAACTCTATACAAACTATATCAATGAGTATAGATAGTTTACACTTATACAAAAAACAAGAAATGCTAAAAATGAAATAAATCATTAACATGCAAAATAAGGGAGCTAATATTAATCTGTTGATTATGTTGTGGGTGCTTCCTACTTAATACTACAACTAATAAATATTGATGAACTTTTCAACTAACTGATACTTCTAAATTTTGACCTTTAACTCTTATCTTCTCTAAAGAATGACTCAATGAAACATTACAAAATGGAAATCATGCTAAAAAATATCATTCACATTCATTTAATTGAGAGTTATCTTAAATGAGTTTAGCAATATAACATATATTCTAATAAAAGGAACAAGGTTGGTTGATATTACCTCGAGTGGCCCTTGCTCAAAATGTTTTTTTCCCGCAGGGGAAATCAAATCTACATTTATTGAATCAACAATTCATGACAACAATTAAACTCTATTGCATAGAAATCGAGCTTATTATAGTCTGAAAAGAATCTCTACAAGATCTCTCATTTAGTACACATCTATTGCAATAGGAAAAGTAACAACAATTAACTATTGACTAGAAAAAACAATCATCTATCACTTGAACACTAGATTTTCTCCTCAATCATAGATCCCAATATATAGGCCTAAGAGAAGTTTTATTCATGCAAGGACTAAAATAGAATGCAAACCCATATGTCCACTCTCCCTCAAGAATGGGGAGAGGACTAGTCTTAGTAACTAAAAACCATAATTGAGAAAGACAAAAGAGGAGAAGTAAATCTGAAACTCTTCCCTAATGGTTTGACAAAGACATACTCCATGAGAACTGTCACGACATTGGTTTCCTTGTCAAAGTAGACTCCTTCCTCTAGTTATCTTATTCAATGGTTTAGTGACTCATGGTTGACTATGTTTCAATGGTTGCCTTCATTATTTCCTGGATCAGTCACATTTTCTAGCATTCTAGATCCTCTCTTGCAATTACCTATGGTCCTTTTGATACAGGCTAGAAATCTAGTTATTGTGGATTATAGTTCATATGGCTGAAAAAGGTCAGTTTCATCCTAAAGAATGCACATCATTAAAAGCCATGAATTAAGCATAGAATCATGCTAAATTTCATGAGCATCCATACATTCATTCATGCAAATATCATCATATCATAGCTATACTTCTTCACACTAAAATCTAGTTTAAGGTGCATGAAAGACATAAAAGATGTGTAAGTTTTAGGATTATCTATGAAATTAAAAAATTGAAATCCTTAAAAGACATAAATTAAATAGAATAAAAATAGCTATTGTCTAGACCTATCATTTAACATTAGGATTTTCCTCATATCAGGCTTCATAAGGAGTCATCAGGTGCAAAGCATGAGTTGGACTTTGATTGAGAATGTACAATATTGTAGCAACTACATCACCCTAAAAATAATTGTGCAGTCCCTTTCTCTATAGCATGCTCCTTTCCATTTCCACCATTGTATGGTTATTCATTTCAAATATCCCATTTCTTTGAGACATGTAAGCAGTGGTGAGATGTCCTTTGACGCCATTCATATAAAAAATGAAATTCTCCTAAACAAAATTATTCTCCTCCACGATCAGTCTTTAAACACTTTATTTTTTAACCACTTTCATTTTCCATGAGGTTTTTAAATCTCTTGAATGTATCAAAGGGTTCATCCTTGGTCTTCATAAAATAAACCCAACACTTGCATGAGTAATCATCAATAAAAGTAATGAAATATGATGAATTTCCCAAACTCTTTGTCTTCATAGGACCACAAATGTCAAAATGAATTAGTTGAAGTGGATAATGGGCCCTCCATGCCTTTCTTGTATAATTTTTTTCTCTTGTATGTTTATCTTTAGAAAATCCTTCACAAACCTCATTGTGCTCTTCAACCTTAGGTAAACAATAAACTAATTCTTTTGATGTTAAAAGCTTCAAATTATGAAAATTCAAATGCCCATACCTAAGATACCACAACCAACTTTTTTCCTTATATGCCATATTGGCAAGATTTTTGCTATGTTCTCCAAACTTTAATCGGAACATCCTATTATTTGACATAGGAACAACTGGAACCACCCTATTTCCTTGATTCTTATCATAAATTGGTCATTTATGATTTTCAAACACTACTTTATAATTTTTCTCACACAATTTCCCAACACTTAATAAATTATGCTTTAACTATGGAGTGTAATAAATATCTTCAACACTTTTAATATCTTCCTTAGTAGGGACTTTCATAGCTCCTTTGGTAGTAACCTCCAATATTTTGTCATCACCAAGCTTGATCTTGGATTTGAAACTCAACAATTTTAGAAAAAATAATTTATTCCTTGACATGTGGTTAGAGCACCCTGAATCTAAATACCAAACATCTTTGACACTATTTTTAGCTTTTTCATTAGATAAGAATAAATTATTTGGAGAAGTCTCGTTACCCTCTTGAGCATAATTGACACTTTTCTTAGTATTACTAGATTTTAATCTACAATCCCTTTTAAAATAACCATACCTGTTACAATGATTACACTGAATATTTATCTTATCAAATCTTCATCTACCTCTTCCTCTTAAAGCACCTCTTCTTCCTCTATTTCCTCTTGAAAAATTCTGATTTTTATATCTGCCTTGGCCTTGATTTCTTTTGAAGCTAGAATTGGAATCCTCATTCTTTGTAATTTATAATTTTAAGGAAAAATATTTCTCATTGAACATTGTACAAATGAATCTCTCAATCTTTCTTCATGAGATATTATATATCCAACAAGGTGATCAAACTAAAATATACTCAAATCCTTGCTTTCTTCAATGATTGTAGCAACATGATTCCATCTTGGTGTTAAAGACCTCAATACCTTGACCTAGTCATTGCCTTGGTAAGACTCTTGCAGATTCTTCCAAGCATCCTCAATTCTGTTTTCTCCTACAATTCTTGGAAATAACCTCTTATATAAAGCTATTTGAATATGAAACAAAGCTTGAGCAATATTTTTTTAGCTTCTCTCTTAATAATTTTATCATTAGCTGCAAGGGTGTTCCAATAAATTGGATCTTCATAGCTATTTTCTATAATCTCCCATAGATCTTTTCTTTTCAAAGATGACATCGTTCTGATGCACCAATAATCATAATCACTACCATTGAATTCTGGAATGGGCAAGTAGTTAGAACTTGACATGATGAATTTAACCCAAAAAAATATACCTACTTTGATACCAAATGAAGATTGTTAAAATATCCCTTTCCTTTTGATCAACTAATTTTTTTTTATAACATAACGCATAACATCAACAAATTAAAAAAAAAGTGATAACTAAAATCATTGTAGTTCTCTCAATAGTCAGAAAGAACTTTATATTGTTATTAAAACATAACTAATTTCTTTCTTTGAACAACAATCAATACAATGATTTATAGAAAATAAAGCTAGAGAGAAAAATAGAAACAATCTAACTAAAAATAGATTTTTACATGCTCTGAGGTTTCTAATAAAAATTTAAATCTAACAAAAGAGAAACATGGAAAGAACATATTGCATTGCAGATTGTGGTGAGGTGCCAACTATAAAATAATAAGCATATCTTCATCATCATCTATCTAACAAAAATTACCTATATAAAATCAACTCTTAGGAAAGTAATGGCCATGAAACTAGATTTAGGATATTTTATGTATTGAAATAAATTGCAGCAATAGGAAGGCCAAGGCCATAGTGTGTAACAAATGTATAGGTGCTAAAATTATTGCACTATTGTGGAAGAATCACCATCACCATGGGACCTTGTTTCTTATATAGTGAAAACACATACCTATGGATGCCTATTGGATGTCTAGGTCCCATGTAGGCCAACGCCTCTCTACTTGTTGTAGTGTAGGAAAAAGTATCCATTTTTCATAGTTAATTTGGAAATAATCAATATTATCTTTGTTGGTTTTTTTTCCAACTAAGCTTTGAATCTTTCTAAGAGGTAGCCAACCTGTATATTCAAGAATCACAAAATCTAGTTGCCAACACGACAGGTAAAGCTTCTCAGGGACTTGCCCCTACTCTTTAGGCTTTGTGGGACCAAGGAGGGTGTTCCTTATTGTGTTCATTTGATATTCAAGGCCTCAAGAACACTTCGACACACATATTTGTCCCTACTAATTGCAAAGATACATTATTCATCAAAGGTTTGGCTGACCTTTACACAAATAACCATTCAGTTGCTAGGAACACTAGTATGTATGAGACTTACATTCAGAATGAATAAGATTTGAATAAGTAATGTTCCAACTTTGAATCCACAGCTAATAATTATATTGATTTAGTAGATTACATGAATTCACCACAAATAGGCTAGCACCTCATCAATTGGGCAAAAGGATTCAAACATGATGTACTTTGTAATACACAAACTCTTAGCCTTGAAATGAATGGACTATTTTCATAATGCATTACATTACAAAAACTTACATTACTTAAAGTAGTAATTCTTACCGAATCCTTTGAAAATTCCTACATACCTATGACTCTCTTCAAGTATTTAATCAACTCTTTGAGTTAAAACATGAAACAGAATCATACATTCAACTAAACCATTGAAGATAAATGAAAAGATACTTGATATATTCATTTATAGTCTGCAACAACTATACACAGGAGAGCCCATACTTTAATTTTATATTTTTTTTTGATATCAGTAATTTGCATAAAACTATTTAAGACTATTTCATACATAACCTATACCCAAGACAATTAGCTAGCAAATTTATTGAGAATTTTGTATTATATTTGTTCATTGTATTCTACCTAGGCCATTCTGGACTCAAAATTCTGACCTCTGTAATGAGACTTGAAATATATTTTATAGCATAAGAGAGCAACAAGCATCAAGATCATTACAGTTACATTTCATCAAAATTTCATTTCTCTTTCAAAATTCCCAAATAGTTAGATGTAATTATTAACTGAATAGGGGAATACAAAGTTTTAATGAACAAAAAAACCAGTCAGTGTCACCTCACCCACTGAAAAATGCCATTAAAGCCTTGTTTTCCATATCCACGTCGAACCCCAAAAAATAGCCAACATCACATTGCGATAAAAAAATTGGAAACTAGACACCACCACCATCACCCAGAGACCGAACCAACACCAAGGCCGTGATACATGCGACCACTTCACATTTTTTCCATAGTAGGAGGTGAAACAACCACTCCCTCTTCCCTATTAGCAAACTTCTCAACATCAAAACAAACAACTTCACACAAGGCCATTGCAAAAATTGGAGAAACTATGAGGACCTCTTTGTTCACACCAACCATCTTAGTTAAAGCCTTAAGGAATTGGTCATAACTCAAGCTACTAGAGACGTCAATAGGTGAATTCTACCTACCCAGAGAGTCACAACCATATATTAACTTGGTCTTTGGTCTTCGCTCAAACTCTGTAGACCTCTTCTCCCTAGCACACACTGCCTCCTCCGCAATTATACCTTTTCCTTTCAGCCGAGAGTTGCACCTAATAACAACTGGGACAATCTTTGTGCATTCCTCCTTCAAGATGAGAGAACTTGGGAGAGTACTCTTCTCTTGTAGTAGCACCTCATTATGAGACCTTTGTACATTGAACCTAGCAAACCTACACATAAATGAAGGATTAGCAATCGACCTACTCATCTTGCACCAATATTCAAAGATTTCACAAGAGCAATTACTAATTATCGCAAAAGCTTAGATAATTTTAGAATGCTAGTTTTAATGTTTAAAATGATGATCCTTCACCCATATTTATTGAGAAAATTGATGATTTTGATCATCAATGCTCAGAGAGAAGCATGAGCGAGTGAGTGATTATTTGTTGGCATCTGTTTCACCACTGTTAATTCCTAGGTACATGAAAATCAACGTACCATTCATCATAATTGATAGGAAGTATCTCTTCACACGCATGGAGATCAGGTTGATATCCTCTGAAGAGCATACACCATTAATTCTCATCATTTGTAGAATTCAAGTGGCCATCACATGGTTAGTTCTATTGTTTGAATGTGATTCGTCGATCAATCGCTGAGATGGCCCTTTGGATGACTCAGATTGAGTCAAAGATGTTTGAAAATTCCATGTTGTCGCATGGAAATTCCATCGACCAATGGTGCCTTCCCCAGTCAGAATACATGTCCACCACCCGTAGGGCCCATCCAGCCTTCTTATGTTGCTAGTAGAGTCCTCGTATCTCCATCACATAGATCGTGCAAGGCGTTAAGTAGCATTATTTAATATCATGTGTGACACGTGTGCTACAACCTAGATTGAGACCAAACGGTACGTTAGAGCCGTCGATCCACCATTGCATGAGATCAAGTCGATAGTAGGGATTGGGTCCCACATGAATTAGAAAACACGTGGCACAATCACACACACTACATGACCTAGCAGAAATACATTTTTTAAATGTTGCATGGTGTATGCACAAGGCTTTGACTTTAGTCGTTTCATCCAACGGCTTGGATTTTTACATGTGCATACTGTAGACACTGAAAATTGGTCTAGGCCTGCGAACACCACTTTCGACATAATTTTCTATTATCCATGGTCATGATTAAATAATGTTTATTATTTAATTACCTTTCTAACACGTATTTCTTCTATTAATTAAATACCCCTTTTTCATTAATTCATTAATTCATAAATAACCTTTATTCAACTATGATTAATTAAATAAATCATATTTGTTCAATTATGTCGCTAACTAATTAATTCTTCCTTCTTAATTAAATAATTTATTATTTAATTACCCCTTTGTCATATTTCAACTATAATTAAATATTTATTATTTAATTATTCAATTCCACCTTTACAATAGTCAAATTAAATAAATGATCTTTATTTATTTAATTAAATATTTTATTTTCGATTATTGAATTAAATGAATATTTAATTCATATTTATTTATTTCACATTCTTCTATCAATCAGTTGACTAACCATTCACTCACCTTCTGACTCAAGATCTATTTTTAGTTCTCCAGTTATCTCCGGATTCAACATCTAGTTATCTCTGCAAGAGGACTGTCTATCACAACTAGTCAGTTAACTAGTTCCAACTCATATGCATGATCTAATTATTAATTAAATATCTTTATTTAATTAATTAACTCATGTTTCCATTTGAATGCATTGTTCTTCAACTTCTAACTTTGTCTTTGACATTCAAAGTCCGTTTCTTCTATTTTCGAAGACTCTTAACTGAAGATTAAAATCTTGAACTCGTGTTCTAAATCACATTCTAACTTAATCTTTATCGTGCAGTCTTTTCTGAGTCATGTTCTATCTGACACAGAACTCACATCATATGGCATTCATCAATCTTATCCGTCGATCTCTCTTTCAATCTGAGTCGATCGTTCGAAAACCCAAAATCTATAAAATGGCTTGTCATTATCATTATTCCTCCTCCCAAAATCATACACTTTTGAGAAGAAACTTATCTTTGATATTTTTCTTAGGCACTCGATGAAGTTATGCTTGCATCAATACTGAGAAATCTGAGGGCAAGAATACTGAAACAACAAAATGGAGAAGAGCAATCAAGATAATTCGAAGGAGTGAATGCATATTCAGTGAGATCTTTTCAATTCATTTTTTTAGTTTATTATGTTTATTTCCCCATTCTTTGTTGTTTGATTTAGATTAATATTGGTTAGATTAAGATTAACATCGTTTATTCTAGTTGCAGATCACTAATCTAGATTTTATTCTATGTTACACATACATCGTTAGTTATAAAAAAGGGGCCATGGTCTAGGTAATGGGAGATGACCCCTCATAATAGATTAAAGACTTAGGACATAATTCTTTAAAAGGAAAAACATTTCAGGCCGACCATGAAATATTTAAAATTTTAATAGACACCCGATGACTGGTGGGCTTAGGCAGAGGGGATGGTAAAGACAATGAGTACAATGGCCCAAGTTATAACTAGGACAACCAGAAACTTGATACATGGGGTCAATGCAAAAACATAATGTGAGTGTTTAAGGCCTTTTGAAAAATTAGAAACAAGGGTATTAGACCCTAAAACCCTAAACCAAGCCATCAAACACAAGGGTGAAAGATTATTAAAATTTGCATGGAACCAACTAAAATTCCAAATTTCAAAAATCTCTAACAAAGATGAACCTAATGTGGCCTTGATTTATTGTTGTAATGTGTTTTACACATTCACATTAAGTTTAGGACCCTTTTAAACTAAATAGACCTAATTTGGCCTTAATTTAGTGTTGTAAGGTGTATTTATTTACATATTCACACTATGTTTTGGGTCCTCTTGCATTTATGACCTTTAAATCATCATTAGTAGGCCCTTAAGACCCTTCATTACGTATCCCAAGGCTTATTTCAACCGAAATTCTAGAAAATTTAACAAATACATTTAATTCTCTAACACCCCGCCATTTCCTTAGCTCAAAAATCTAAGGTGGGATCCATATGCCACCTTGGGCATATGAGTCCCATTTGGCCCCTTTTTAGTGTTTTGAGTGGGAAATCAAGGTTTTCAATTCAAATTTTATGAATGTTGAAATTTAGGATCTAATAAATGGTAAATTAGATGGATTATCTATATAATTAAGGTTTCAAATCACTATTTCACCTTAGTAACCTAAGAATCTTCAAGAAAGAGAGTTTCACCTAGATCTAGAGCTTTCAAGAGAGATTTTCAAGCATTCAAGAGCATTCAAGATCCTTCAAGATCATTCAAGAGCATCAATTCAAGATTCAAACATCATGTCAAGGTCTTCATGCATCATATGTGTTTGTGATATAGCATAACGATGTTGTATTTGTGATCCAAGTTCAAGCATTCAAAGAAATAACAAGTTTTATGATCAAGATCTACATCCATTGAAGCCAATTCATACAAGTTGCAGATCTACACTCCAAGCATTCAACAAATTTTGGTGAGTTGTTACATTCATTTGTTCATTCATCATTCCTTCATGCTATTTCAATTTATTTCAAAGTTTAATTACTCAAATAGGGCCTAACTGAGGTAGACCCCCATCCACTAACAAAAACAACATTTCTCTCTTTCTTATGATGTGTGTTTTGCATATTTATGTGAATAGGACTAAATCACCACCTTGGGCATATGAGTCACTCTACAACCATTTTACCAATTTTTAAAGGATCTTGATCTGTCGCCTAAAGATTACAATTTCTACTCAAAAACCCTAAACTAGGACTAAATCAATCAGTTTGGTGAATGAGTCCCAATACACATCAAAAGCAATAAATTTTAATGTTTTTAGATCTTTTTTAGACCTCTCCTATCCTCTGGGTACTTTTTTGTATCTTTATGTTTAGTGATCTGATTTCATGTTCTAATTTTCTAGGGTTTAGTGTATTCATGTTTTCATTTCTCCTTAGAAACTTCATTCAATGGTGAACCCTTCAATTTAATCACACATAAGGAAACCCTCATAATAGTTAAAATCTCCTTCCCTCAATTGAATCATTAGGTTGAAGCCTCTAGGGTTTCCTTTAATGAACTAAGAGTGAAATAGGTCCTAACCCCTTAGTTCCATCTCCCAAAAGGTGGAACCCTATTTCCTTAAGTTCATTTTGGTGAACTCGACATTTGGACCCTTTATTTATGATTTGGAGAGAATTTCAGTCCTAGATCTAGCTTACATTAACTTTGCATTACATCTTGCATTATGTAACTTGCATTTAGGGATTCTAAACATTTCATTGGTGAAAAGTTCATATAGGTTGCATTTTTGCATCTCAAATCATTTGATTTCATTGAAATTCTATAATTTCAAATAGTCAAGTCAACATACAAGTTAGAAACCTTAGAATCAACTTAGAATTTGCTAAATTTGGTGTAAAAACCCTAATTGGGACTCATTCACCCATCTGGGTGAATAAGTCCTTGTACAAGTATTTTTCCTAGATTTTTGGGAATTTTGTGATGTCTATTTTTTATTATTTTAACCTTCCATAAACCCTAACTAGGACTCATTCGCCCATCTGGGTGATTTAGTCCTAAATTATACCTAAAACTACATTATTAGCATTAAAAAATTTATTTATGTGCTTTTGTTTGCTATCATCAAATATTTTTTTCAGTTTTTTGAGTTTATGTTTCATTCATTTCATTAGATCTAGCTTAATTTGGTTAATTTCATGCATTGCTTAATTTCAAAATTGCATTTACATCATTTCAAAATTGGGGCCTAACTAAGGTAGACCCCCATCCACTAACAAAAACAACATTTCTCTCTCTCTTATGATGTGTGTTTTGCATATTTACGTGAATAGAACTAAATCACCACCTTGGGCATATGAGTCACTCTACAACCATTTTACCAGTTTTTAAAGGATCTTGATATGTTGCCTAAAGATTACAGTTTCTACTCAAAAACCCTAAACTAGGACTAAATCAATCAGTTTGGTGAATGAGTCCCAATACACATCAAAAGAAATAAATTTTAATGTTTTTAGATCTTTTTTAGACCTCTCCTATCCTCTGGGTACTTTTTTGTATCTTTATGTTTAGTGATCTGATTTCATGTTCTAATTTTCTAGGGTTTAGTGTATTCATGTTTTCATTTCTCTTTAGAAACTTCATTCAATGGTGAACCCCTCCATTTAATCACACATAAGGAAACCTCATAATAGTTAAAATCCCCTTCCCTCAATTGAATCATTGGGTTGAAGCCTCTAGGGTTTCCTTTAATGAACTAAGAGTGAAATAGGTCCTAACCCCTTAGTTCCATCTCCCAAAAGGTGGAACCCTATTTCCTTAAGTTCATTTTGGTGAACTCGACATTTGGACCCTTTATTTATGATTTGGAGAGAATTTCAGTCCTAGATCTAGCTTACATTAACTTTGCATTACATCTTGCACTATGTAACTTGCATTTAGGGATTCTAAACATTTCATTGGTGAAAAGTTCATATAGGTTGCATTTTTGCATCTCAAATCATTTGATTTCATTGAAATTCTATAATTTCAAATAGTCAAGTCAACATACAAGTTAGAAACCTTAGAATCAACTTAGAATTTGCTAAATTTGGTGTAAAAACCCTAATTGGGACTCATTCACCCATCTGGGTGAATAAGTCCTTGTACAAGTGTTTTTCCCAAATTTTTGGGAATTTTGTGATGTCTATTTTTTATTATTTTAACCTTCCATAAACCCTAACTAGGACTCATTCGCCCATCTGGGCGATTGAGTCCTAAATTATACCTAAAACTACATTATTAGCATTAAAAACTTTATTTATGTGCTTTTGTTTGCTATCATCAAATTTTTTTTTCAGTTTTTTGAGTTTATGTTTCATTCATTTCATTAGATCTAGCTTAATTTGGTTAATTTCATGCATTGCTTAATTTCAAATTTTCATTTACATCATTTAATTTTCATATCAAGTTGCATAGTGTAATCAACAAACTACCTTGTTTAGAATCTAGAAATTTCATTTCATTATAGGTCATTACATTGCAATCTAAATCTCTTTCCATTTTGGATTTGTGCACTAAGTTTTTATAGATTGATTTTCACAAATGTTATTATTTTTCTTTTCTAATTTTGCAAAGAAACAAGGCATTAGGAAGAATGTTGGTCATCTGGGTGATTTAGTCCTTGTACAAGTGTTTTTCCCAATTTTTTTGGAATTCTATGATGTCTATTTTTCATTATTTGAACCTTCCATAAACCCTAACTGGGACTCATTCACCCATATGGGCTATTTAGTCCTAGATCATACGTAAAACTACATTATTAGCATTGAAAAATTTATTTATGTGCTTTTATTTGCTATCATCAGATATTTGTTTCAATTTGTTGAGTTTCTATTTCATTCATTTCATTAGATCTAGCTTAATTTGGTTAGTTTTGTTCATTTCTTGATTTAAAAGTTGCATTTACATCATTTCATTTTCATATTGTTGCATAGTGTAATAAAAAAATTACCTTTTTTAGAATCTGGAAATCGTATTTCATTCTAGGTCATTGCATATCTAAATCTCTTTCCATTTTGGATTTGTGCACTAAGTTTTTATAGATTACTTTTCACAAATGTTAGTATCTTTCTTTTCTAATTTTTTAAAGAAACAAGGCATTAGCAAGTATGTTATTCATGAGAATATCTTAGAAATTGAGCTTGTTGACATATTCCATACTACCACATTGTCCACCATCCCCCATGCCCTAATATCTCTCCTATTTGTGAGAAGGTTCTAGTGAAATAGGATGTAAGCATACAAAATCATGATAATCATAGTTGTTATTCTCCTAATACCTCTCTTATTCATGATGAAGGTGTCTTGGTGAAGGAAGATACAATCATTGAGAATCATTAAATTCCTATTTGTCCCTCCCCTCCTCTCACTTGGGAAGATATTATCATTGATAGTACTTTACATAGTCTCCATTCATCTTCTAAAACCTCTCCTACTTCTGAGAATTTTTTAGTGAAAGAGGATACAATCATAGATAATCATGAAAACCACATTCGTGAGAAGGATATGTTGGAAGAAATTCAAATTTTTTCCCTCTCCTAATATCCTTCCTTGATGCGAAGAAAATAATTCGATGTTAGAAGATATACTTATTGAGGGTCATGTGAATCTTTTTCCTCCCTTCCCTAATTCTCCTACCATTTGGAAAGATCTATTTGAGCAAAAAATTCCAATCATTAGTAAGCATGAAACTCATAGTTGTTCTTCTCTTGGTGCCTCCCCTATTTGTGATAAAGATACTTTACAAAATATAATCATGGAATGTGATGAAAATATTCAAAGCTCCCCTACTAGGGTACATATTATGGCACAAGACAATTATCAAACCCTAGAGAAAAAGGATGAAATCATGGACAATCATAACAATCAAATTAGGCATTCTCCTAATATCTCTACTATTGATAAAGAAGATATTTTTATGTTAGAAAATCCAATCATTGATAACCCCCTTAATTTTGATGAAGTAATTTTAGAAGAACCGACCTTTGAATGTCATGAACATATAGTTTGTATTTATCCTAAAAACTCCCCTACTACGGAATATATCATGGTGAGATAAAATGAGAACATTGACACTTTTCTTTCAAACAATAGTGATGTGACTTCCTCAAATGAAGATGATGAAGTGGAATTAGACTCCCCTTCTCTAAGAGATCAAGAAAATAAGGATAAATATTTTGAGGTTATGCACATTAGATATCCCTTGAAATACTCTCTTGAGCCTAAACTTATCCTTTACCCACCCTCAAACCAACCACAAACTCAAAACAAACTTGTCTTCATCCACAAACCACCTAAGAATAACATTTCATAGAATTCAAGTTACAATACCATTGCTCATAAATATAACACTAGAAAAAATCCACAACCAAGACAAACCCCTTCAACATCACTTCCACTACGTCAACCTATCTTTCCTAGTGCCCCTCATTTTCCTTTACATAATGGAAAGGAGTATGATATTGTTGAACTTAAGAACACTCCTTCTAAGATATCATTATGGGACTTTATTCAAGCCTCCCCTCATTATCATAACATGATTCAAAGTGCCTTGCAAAAAATTCCTACTCCTCCTAATGTGAAATCAAATGATGTGACAACCCAAATTCAATCTATAACTTTGACCAAATTATACATTATTTTCCATCAAGATGGGTTACCTTCACTATAAATACAAAAATAATATGAATCTTTCATGATAGTACCTATTTTCAATCAGGCAAGGATAAAGTGAACCCTTTTCAACAATGGCTCAACCCTTAATGTGTGTAGTGTAACCCTTTTGGATAAGCTTGGCATAGATAAATCAAGAATTTAACCCGATTCTTTATTTATTCTTGGGTTTGATAATGCAAGAAAAAAAACCACTTGGAGTTATCACATTACCTATTATAGTCAAAAAATATATGTTACAAACTCCTATCCATGTTATGCCTCATGATCTTTCATATAATATTATTTTAGGTAGGCCATGGATTCATGAGATGAATGCAGTACCTTCTACTCTTCATCATAAAATGAAGTATGTCTACAACAACAAAGTGTACAACCTCGACACTAATCGTGACCCTTATAATTTTTTACAACTTGAGAAAGACAAGGAGTATCCTTTCAAAACATTGACACCAACTATATAGTGGAACCCATGCAAGAGAAATAAAAATAGAAGCATATTGATGAAGTCACAAAGTTATTCAAAGATGATTGGGGTTCCTTGGATTTCACACTAGACTTGATGCGAAACTGAATATCATAATAAAAAATAATTAAAAAGAAAAATCAATAATGTCAACACAAAATTCAGATGAGCCTTTGAAAGCATCCACCTCAACCAATTTATAAAGAGAAGAAAATTACACAATAGACTTTGATGAAGTTGATCATGAGTAACCTCCAAATCCGAAAGAATTGAAAATGATTTATGGAAGAGGTTATGAACTTCTGAAACAACTTGGTTATAGTGGAATAGTATGTGGTGCTAGAGAACAAAGTATCCATATCCCTATTGAGCCTAACATACAAGAAATGACTAATGGTCTTGGTTATTGTCCTTCAAAAGAAACAAACAAGCCTTCACCTAATACCAACACTATTACAAAATATTCTTGTAAGCCAACTTTAACATTAGTGCATCCTAAACTGATAGAAACTAATGGTCATGGTTATTTTTCTTTGAAAAAAATGAAATAAATAGAGAAATATTTCCTTAACATAAATGTCATCATGCAAAACACTAAAAAATAGAGTTTGTTAGATTTTACACCCTCCTTTCAAGGAGAGAACAAAATCTCACAATCTAAGAGTCTTGTGTAAGTATGAAATATTGTACTAAGCAAGAGATATCTTTTTAATAAAAGGAACATCCTCTAATATTTATCAAGAGGGTATCTTGTCGAGACTCCTCCAAGATTGTCTAATATCTCCCTCCAAAAACATGAAAGAAATTTTACTACAAGAATTAATTTTGTGTATGTCATAGAGTTCATGGTCAGTCTACTAATGAATGTAATGCTTTGGGTAAAAAAATTCAACATCTTAAGGATTGTGGCACTCTTCCTTGTGTTGAAGCACCTAGTTCCTCTAATTGATACTGATTTTCATTCTATCATATATGTCATCAATCATCTCGACTCATCCTTGTCTTGTAATTAGTGGGGGTAAGGTGTTAGGTAGCCTTGTCCTCGTATGGCACTTATTTTTGTCTCTTTTGGATAGTTGACCACCTTCCATGTATATATAAGAGCAATCTTGGGATGCAGGTGACACACCTTAAGTTGGCTCGCAAGTGACGTACTTCTCTTTCTATGTTTAGCATTACATTTTGGGGGCAACCCCTTCCCCTTTTCATGACATAGCTTACTGGAAACATATGAATTGGCATATGGCTTTCCAAATAAGCTCTCATGTGTTCTTTATTTTTAGTATTTATCATTTTCTACTTTAACGTAATTTCTCCCAACATGATGTTTAGAAATTTCTTTAAAGCGGGGGCATCCATTGACATTATCTTTCAACATTTATCATTTTTCATTGTTTAATTTTTTTTCTTGTGATGTGTCCTTTTCTTGGTGGTGTCATTAGGTTTGATTTCCTCTAAGAGAATGATATTTATTTTATTTTTCCTCTCTTGGAGACATTAGACACGATGTTCCCTAAGAAGAGACCTTACATGAACTAAGCAAATTCCATTTGAACAAACCTTTACTTGCATGTTGTTTTGTTTTGTGGCTCCTTATTGAAGTTATCAGAGGTATAGCTTTGGTATGGTTATCATATGGGAGATAACCTAGGCATGACTTTCCCATAGCCACTTGCTTGTCTGTGTGAGTGCATACCAGCTATGTGCATATATATCTCACTGGGGGATCACCTAGTGGATGGTCTAAGGTTTCACTAGACCTTGTGAGTGTGTGTTTGTTTAGATAGTGGACATCATATTCTGCTTGTAAATATTTTTGGACAAACAACTTAGATCTAATCCACATCGTGTTGGACAAATGGTTGAGGCTTGATCCACCTTTCTTTCTTTATGTCTTTGATAGTGTATGCTTGTATCTTGTTGTTGCTTCATACATAATTTACATGAGTGTCCTCTTGTTCCTATGTTGGTTTTCCATAGGATCTTGATCCTTAGGGCTTTCTCATTCCCTCAATCATTGTCATTCTATACCATCCACACTAGTACACTTGGACCCCTCTTGAATGTCTACTTTAGTGTGAGTTTGAAGCAAGTTTATCCTCTCACTAAAGTGGGGGCTAAATTTAGTGTAGGAAAAATTATCCCTTTTTCACACTTAATTTGAGAATAATTAATATTAATTTGAGCCTAATATGGCCTTGATTTAGTATTGTAATGTGTTTACACATTCACATTAATTTTAGGGCCCTTTTAAACTAAATAGACCTAATTTTGCCTTAATTTAGTGTTGTAAAGTGTATTTATTTACATATTCACACTAAGTTTTGGGCCCTCTTGCATTTATGACCTTCAAATCATCATTAGTAGGCCCTTAAGACCCTTTATTACGTATCCCAAGGCTTATTTCAATTGAAATCCTGACAAATTCAACAAATACATTTAATTCTTTACCACCTCGACATTTATTCAACCCAAAAAGCTAGGGTGGGACCAATATGCCACCTTGGGTATATGAGTGCCCCTAGATAGGACCCATAGGCCACCTTGGGTGTATGAGTCCCATTTTTCCCCTTTTTAGGTTTTTGAGAAGGATATCAAGGTTTTCAATTTAAATTTTGTGAATGTCGGCATTTGGGATCTAATAAATGGTAAATTAGATGGAGTGCCTATATAATTAAGGTTTCAAATCATTATTTCACCTAAGTAACCTAATAATATTCAATAAAGATATTTTCACCTAGATCTATATCTTTCAAGAGAGATTTTCAAGCATTCAAGAGCATTCAAGAGTTGATTTTCAAGAATTCAAGAGCATTAATTCAATATTTAAACATCATGTCAAGGTCTTCATACATCATGTGTGTTTTTGAGATAGCATGTTTATGTAGCATTTGTGATCCAAGTTCAAGTAGAAAGTTTTATGATCAAAATCTACATCCATTGAAGCCAATTCATACAATTTGTAGATCTACACTCCAAGGATTCAACCAAGTTTGGTGAGTTGTTACATTCATTTGTTCATTCATTATTCCTTCATATTATTTCAATTCATTTCAAAGTTTAATTACTCAAATCGGTTCTAGTTGAGGTAGACCCCCATCCACTAACAAAAATAACATTTATCTCTCTCTCTCTCTCTCTCTTGTGATGTGTGTTTTATAGATCTACGTGAATGGGACTAAATTGCCACCTTGGGTGTATGGGTCCCTATATAGCCATTTTACCAATTTTTAGAAGATCCTGATTTTTCATCTGAAGATTACATTTTCTACCTACAAACCCTAAACTAGGACTAAATTTCCCAATCTAGTGTATGAGTACCAATACACATGAAAAGCAAAAAAAATCAGTGTTTTCAAATCTTGTTTAGACCTCTCTTATCCTTTGAGTACTTTTTTGTATCTTTATGTTTAGTAATTTGATTTCATGTTCTAAGTTTCTAGGGTTTAATGTATTCATGTTTGCATTTCTCCTTAGAAATTTCATTCAATGGTGAACCCCCTCGTTTAATCACACCTAAGGAACCACTCATAATAGCTAAATACACCTTCCCTCAATTGAATCATTGGGTTGAAGCCTCTAGGGTTTCCTTTAATGAACTAAGAGTGAAATAGGTCCTAACCCCTTAGTTCCATCTCCAAAAATTTGGAACCCTATTTCCTTTAGTTCAACTGCAACCATAAGTATTTAACTCATTTATATTTATTTGATACACATTATTAATAATATGTCATTGACTATTTTAGTAGTTAATAAGAGATGACTCTAATACATGAATCCTCATTTAGGAGTGCCAAAAAAATAAAATGCATGGACCTTTATTTGGGTATGTGTCTCCAGGTATATCAATTACCAACCTACAAAAACATTGAAATTAACTTGATCAAATGACTAATTGCTAAATTAAGAATCAATTTTCACAAACCTAATTAAAATACTTAACCAGTCCATATTGATAGCTTAAGAAAATATGAAGCAATTCCCATAGATTCCAAAGCATGGTGTGCACTTCTGACACACATAGTTCCATCAAAGATCATATGAATTTATCTTAACACTCCCAAACTTATGGTTATCTAAATAAATATTAAGTTCTCTAGAAAATTTATTTAGTTCCAAAAAAGTAGACTAGCATCAAAAATGTGAATAACCACATTAAAGCAACGACATGGAAAGTTCCCTAAAAATAAATATAGAACATAGGCAATTTTGTTAAGAAAATAAAGTTGCAAGCTAATTGGTTGTTGGTGGGTTGCATATGTTCTTCTCTTAAAAGAAAAGGTAAAACATATATTTTCATAAAATGACTCTCTAGATAGGACAAACATATCCTAAGAACACCCTAGATAGAACTAGTGCCATCGAAAAATATAATGAAAACAAATAGTACCAGCCTGAAAGAGTAGAACAAACAACCTCAGCCTAAAAGGACTCCAAAATAGATGGTGCCAAAAAAAACATTTCCAATCAGACTTTCATATAAAATTCTTGTGTACATGAAGTAATAAATGATACTATTCTAGATAGGATTAGATAGATATTTATAGTTAGAACATTTAGAAAACAATAATCATTTAGAAAAAATCTTAAGATGGTATGTGAATTTTTTTTTCAATTCCAACACACATCTCATGGGATCTTAAAAACAAAGAACTTGGAAATTTGATTTTAACTCTAGAAAAACTATTTATGTATATCATCTTAAGAGAGAGAATGATTCAAAATATATATAGGAAGGAAAGCAATATTAGCCTTCTTTACAAATTTATTTTAGAGCTATACCAATAATCTTGAAAGGGTATTTATATAATAGGTCCTAGAGACTAATTTGGTGTAGAAGTTTAACCTAAATGAAAGCATATGCACTTAAAACTAGGTCTCGTAGAGAAATTTTCTTATAAAATTGACCCAACTAATATTAAAAGGCATCTTATCTGATGAACAATGGGTTGATGATATATATGTTGGACTAACCACTAGCATCTCCCTTTAGGTTCATGACATGGTTTAACTGCCTCCTATGGATCTTAACTGATGCTTGTATCGGGCATTGACAAGTCGATCTTTTGGTGTAATAGAAAGGCCAACAATTGGTATCAGAGTCGATCACAGGTTTGAACCCCTTGAGTGAAACTAAGGGGGGGGATTGTTGGACTAACCACTAGCATCTCCCTTTGGGTTCGTGACATGGTTTAACCACCTCCCATGGATCTTAACTAATGCTTGTATCGGGCATTGACATGTCGATATTTTGGTGTAACAGCAAGGCCAAGAATATACTAGTGGTTCCACTCTCACAAATTGGGCTCACTTGGGTTAGGAGCATTTGGGTCAATCATCACATGATCAATTCATGCATCCACACCAAAACACTAAGCAACCCATTCATACTTTTTTCTTGAACATAGTAATGTTGACACAAAAAAATGTTGATTCAATCAAATATGAAGAATTTCATTCTAGAAAATACTTTAACCCAAATCCCAGTCATATGTGAATTTAGGAAAACCATAAACAAAGCAATATAATGTTGTACCAAAGTGTAGAGACTATCATCGTATTATCTTTTGGAAATTTGAACATTTGGGTGATTAATAGTAACAGAGGGTTTGATCTAACAACCATTCGTGAGAAGAGCCATTAAGTACAACTATAATAATTTTAAGCTCTTCATTTACAGTAGCCACCCACAAATCCTCACACAATTCCTTTAAGCTAGTAGATCAAGAGGCATTAATTTTAAGGAGTGGAAGAATTTCTATTGATTTTTGAGGATGAATGCTTGCACAGATGATCTAGGTTATCTTCATTATAGAGTATGGGCTTCAAAATAGATAATGTAAATATATAAGACCTACATATACAATGTTATATAATAATCATAATTAGGAAGAAATAAAATAATGGTTAGAAGTGTGATTTAGTAGAAAAAATTGTACACATTTACATAAAGAAAAAAGAAAAAAATGTGTGTATATCAAAACCATGTAATAAAAACTCAAAAAAGAATATAACTAAACACAAGCGAATAGGGTTGCTCAACCTTTTAGGAGATGGAACAAAAAAGGTGGTTAGGACCTCCTCCTATTTCACTCTTAGTTCATTAAAGGAAACCTTAGAATTAACAACCCAATGATTCAATTGAGAGAAGAGGTTACTACAAGGTCTCCTTAGGTGTGATTAAAGGGGTTTCACCACTAAGAAAATTCTTAGAAAGAAGGAAATGAAAGAAATATACAAATCTACTTAGAAAATAGAACTTGAAATCAAACTGATAAACAAAAAGATATAGAAGGGTACCAGGAGGATTAGAGATGACTAAGAAAGATTTGGAAATCCTGAAATTTGTTGCTTTTGATGTGTACTGGGACTCATACACTAGATTGGGTGACTCAATCCCAGTTTTGGGTTTTGGGTTGAATATGGAATCTACAACTAATAAACTAGGATCTATAGAAAATTGTTGAAAAGTGGTATATTGGGACTCATACACCCAAGTGGTAATTTAGTCCCAGTATTAGGGTTTATTCAAAACTATGGTATCCTCTAGTGATCTTATATAAGATTTCTCTCATCTGATCTTTGGGTATGAAAGTTTGAATTATGGCCTATACGTGGCTTTTTGTGAAGATGACAACTTCTTGGCAACTTTCTTCAATCTTGTAACATTGTCTTCAAGGGATGTTCAAGCTCCAAATCACCTAAAGCTGAATTCAAACATGAAAGGAGAGAAAAATGTTGATATGTTAGTGGATAGGGGTTTGTCTTGGTCAAACCCCATTTTGGTAATCAAACCTTGAAATGAAATATTATAAAGGAATGATGAATGAAAAATATGAAATGTTGCAACTCACCAAACCCTTGAAATAAAGGGTGCAATCTTGTATTAAATGGCTAGCATGAATGTAGATCTTGACACTTGATTTTTGGTATGAGATAATATCTTTGAATTCTTGCTTGAAACATTAAACCTACATCACAAGTGTTAGCTCAAAAACACACATGATGCATGAAGACTTTGACATGATGCTTGAATCTTGAATGTAGCTCCAAAATACTTGATAACCAACACTTGAATGCTCTTGATCTCATAAACTTGCTATAGGAATTTTTTCATCAACTTGTTAGGAGAAAATATGTGAAATAACCTTGTATTTATACTTGTTTATTCCAAATTTCCCAAAATTACAATACTACAAACTAACATCAGATCTAGGAGAATAAAATCCCACCAAGAATTGAATTCAAAATAGGTCCATGCTAAAGCAAGACTCATATGCTAGTTGGGGCGTATGAGTCCAAGTAGCCTAATCTTGGGACACAAATTTCAAGAAATGTTAATTTCAATGCAAAATTTAGGATCAGGCCTCGAAACCTAGGTAGGACCCATATGCCCAAGGTGGTGTATGAGTCCCAAATCACTAGATCTAGAATACACAACCCAAAAATATAAAATTATGATTGGTCATTTATTGAATGTCGGGATTATCCTTCAAAAAATGTATTTAATTTAAAGGCTTTTTGGATGCAAAATAGGACCAAACTAGGCATAAAGAAGCCCAATTCTAGCAGGGAGGGCTTAAACAAGTTTTAAAATGTAAATGGATACATTTTCCTACACTACAATAACTAATATGGAAAAACATTAATGTGTAATTTAGACACCTTATGAATGGAATGCTCAACTTTGAAATTCTATCATTTCACCACCACAATCTACTTACTCACTACTACTGCCATGATCTTCCCTTTACATGTGTCATATCTCAATTTCATTATTGCATTTTAAATATTGAGGAAATTGGAATATTTAGAAAATATAATTATCATTTGTATTTATTGAATTTGATAAAATGCAATGACAATTGAAAATGAATATTATGCAATTTTGTGATTAAAAAAATTATTCCATGAGATTATTGGTTAAAGGTTATTGATAAGTGGACAAATTTAAGAATTTGTGTGTAGGAAATGGGTTGAAGGAAGAGAACTTGATTGAGGTAGGCACACTTAGCTGGATAACTAGGGTAAGCAAGAATAGAATCTAGAATCTCACACACCACAGTAGATCATGACATTTGTATATGTTAGAAAAGTTTATGAATTTCATTGATATTCGATGGGAGAATCTTAATTTATGAAGAAGAACAAATTAATGAATTCTTGCCTTACCTTGTTTGATCCAAATTTATATTCAATGAAAATTGGAAAAAAAACTCATTTCATCAAATATAATTGTTGTGTGCAAAAGAAACTACATTATTTATATTTTTGAACAAATTTGAATTTGTATTTGAACGAAGAAAAGAGATGGATAAGATGGATATGTAAGTTGAAAATAAAATATTTATATGTCCTTTGAAAATATTTGCCTATGTATATAATCTTATGAAGGGGAATTTTACATATAAATGTTTATATATAAGTATAATTGTATACATATATATACACACACACACACATACATACAAATAAATATGTGAGTATAAACAAATGAATGCTTTTCCTCGAGTTTTAATTTTTATTTTTCATGGGAATAATGAAATCATGGGATAAAATCTATAAATCCCATCATTAATGGGATAGGGATGGACCCCTTCCATGAAAAAATCTTCAATCAACCATTAGAAATGGGAGGAGTGGGTACCCAAGTAAGGTTATCAAGATAGAGGAATTCAATACCATGATCTCCTAAAATTAGCAAGAGGACATTTAAATAAAGAAAGAAAAGAAAAAGGAAAAAATAAATCAGGAGGATCGATTGAAGAAGAAAAAAGTAGGGGATCAAAATTCTATTGCCAAATTTCATCACCAATTTTGCAGAGAAAAGAGGTAATGCAAAACCCTTATTGATGTTGCTTGATATAGAATGAGCTTTTCTTCATCTTTGCATCTATGTTATGCATTTGTGCAAGCTCGCTTTCATATGTTTACCTCTATTGTTCATTTGTATCGAACCATGATAGCTCAACTGGGGATGAAGCCTTCACAACAATCTTATGTTATGATATGCTTTGCATGTGTGGGTATGAGCTAGATCAGTTTGACGGGTTATACCTGTATACTCATCTTTCAGAGGTTTGAGACCATTCAGATGACCTATGTAATGTATTGTCTTTTATAACCCCTGTGAAGTGATGTATTTTCTTGCATGACACTGTTCGGTGATCAATTGGTATTCTCTTTTATCATTGCCCTATGGGCATCCTGTCTTATGGTTGAGTGATGCATATTGCTAATGGTTTCCAATAGAGAACGAAAGGCATTGTTTGAATGTGTGTATATGTTTCTCATTCCACCTTTGCAATGGTTAATATTCATGGTGAAGACCATGCATGGTCAAGCTAAGGAATATTGTCATTTATTGATAGCACTCACTGTGTTGTATGAAGGTTAAACTGTGAAGAATGAAGTATCATTATGTAGAAAATTTGGCCGAACAATCTCATCATTCGATGATACTTATCCAATGAACGGTTCAATGTTCGTGTAAGTTTAAATGGTAATAGATACTATGAAACAATATTTGGCCTTCCTATGGCTATGGGATATCGAATTCCTTTGGGATTATCATACAAATGTTAGTGTATGTGTATATGTATATTTATACACACACACATATATATATAAATATATATGTATACACATACTTTCTTGTGTTATCATTTTTTATTCACTCCAGTGTTTATCTAGGGTCGAAGAATGACCCATTGTGCTAATTTTTATAGGACAAATGTATTGGGTGCTTTCATACAAATGAAGACCCACTATAGCTTAAATATTGTCAATATATAATGAAGACCATGTTGTGGAATCGGTAGCATGCTATCATCTCCATGACAACATGCATATCGATCACTCTATCTAAAATGAAAGTGGAAACTTGTTTGATAACTCATAACAGTTATGTTGATTTGATTTATTGATATTATTTTATGAATTGTTACAATAGAAAATCTCAAATTGAACAACAAACAAATATGATTAACCAGACAACCCAGAAAAAATAGAATTGGAGTTTATTGAATGTATTCTTCCTTTCTAAATGAACTGAGTTTTCTTTGGTAATGATTACCAGGAAAATCATAAATAAATCATACTGATTAAATTTTTGTGGAAAAATTTCTCTGAATTATTAAATGATGTGTTTGAACAAGTTGATGTTGAATTTTTCTGAATATGGATTTCTTGTATGTAAGGATGATTTGTATTTTTTTAATTTTCAGAATGTAAATGCATTCTCCAACTCTCTTCACTATAGGCATATATGTGCATGTGCATAAAGGATTCATTTATTCACATGAACATACATGTGGTATACCTTCTAATTCATCTTGACTAATCTTTGAGTAAGATTGTTGGAATTGATTGCAAAGAAAATAACTATAGTGATAAAATAGTATGGATTTGCATCATGTAAATAATTGACTATGATGGATGAATGAGTGGTTGTACCTGATTAAAATGATTTGTTTGTGGAAAATTCATGAAATGGAATGATACATGAATTCAATGGTAGATTGTAACACACTAGAATATGTTGAGCTAATAGATGGTCTAGAAGGGAGGGATACCCCTTTGATATGATAATATTTTCTTTCGAGAATGGGTGCCAGAGAGTGTAGAATTGTTTTTCCAAATCTAACCAGAGTTGCATTTTATGTAGCATGAGCTTGGTCAGGCTTTACAGTCATTTTTTATATATGTTTATTCAACATAATGTGATATTTATCCTCTCTTTGATGTATTTGTTTACCTAATATGAAAATTTCATATTCTAACAAATAGTGGATATAAATGCATGTAGTTAGGCATGTACAGATTCCTCCTTGCAAACTCTATCTCTTGCTAAGTGTTCCATGCAGGGTTGGGTATTCTTTGATTGGCTAAAGAAGTTTAGGGAAGCAATGCTTCGCGGTTGGGTGGAAAAGCACATCAATCATGTTCTCATCTACCAATGGAGGTGAGATGTCATAAGGAATCATATCAGAATTCTATATGCAATTGTATCATTGATGTAAAAGAATATGTTGATGTAATAGAAAGAAAACTATGTAATTGAGAATTGACTTTGAGGCATTTTATGCCAAGTCAAACTTGTATATATTTATTGAAATTTGGAAATGAATATTCTTTTTCTTTCAGATTTAATGGTGATTTATGAACATAAAAGTGCTAAATGGAATTAGCTATAGAATTTGTGTCTTAAATATAAATATTCATAATGTCATTTTTTTGTTAAATGGTATAAATCTAGTTGAGAATGTTACATTTGGTATTAGAGCCCAAGGTTCAGCTCTAGGCCTATGAGCCCACAATGACTAAACTAGGGAATAGTAGAACCTTAACTAGATTTGAGATACCAAGAGAAGGAGAAAATATAAATTGGTTGTAGGAAATGGGAAGGTCCAACTCGAGGAGAAAGAAAAGGAAAACTAATAGGGTTGTGAAAAATAAAATTACATTATTCAAGAGAATCCCAAACTCGAATACCAACTCGAGATTCTTGATGATGAAACTCTAGCACACGCCCTCACATATCTCAAGTTGGAGAGAGGGAAAAAGATAGAGGAGGCCAAACGAACTCCTAACCCTCTACATTTAGAGATTGGCTAGTAGGATGTGGACCTAATGTGCCACTAATGACTAAGGAGGAGGAGTGCTTGCATGCATGTACTGCCTCATCTAAGAGGGAAGATGTAGATTCAAATGAGGATCTTGAGGAATGTCCTCTTTCCGATAATGAAGGAATTGCTTAGAGTAGAGAAACTTTTATAAATAAGGATCAATGTAAATCCAAAATTAATATAAATAAAGAAAGTCTTTTGTTGGTTAAAGACATGAAGCTTGAAGGCTTGTCTTGATGAAATAAATGTGTATATATTATTTTTTTCTAGGCTTGCATGTTGTGTGCTTTGTATTGTATAGATAGAATAGCATAAACATAAAACCTTGTTATTGAATGCTAAACATGATTGTGACATAGGTTGAGTGTGAGTCACCGTGGTGACCACCAAATAAGATGCAGGTGATAGTGGATAGGACAATGGGCCAAGCAAGAGGCTAGATCAAATCTCAAAACTCTTGAAATGGAAAGAATTTTGAATGGACCATTTGGAATAAGAGGTCTGAGAGGTGTGGGAAGATTGAAATCTCAAGAATATGGTACTCAACCAAGGAGAAGGGGACTGCAATCAAGGTCAGATTGAGGAATAATTGGGAAAAGATCTTAAGATAGCACCACCAAATTTTGATGGAAAAGCCATCGAAGATGGGGCTGAGGCCTGGATCATAGAGATGGAAAAATATTTTGGGCTTTGCAACCTATCAGATCAAACCAAGGCTTCCTAGGCAACATATCAATTGTCCGAAGAGGTAGCTACTTGGTGGGACAATGAGAATTCTAAAGGGAGACTTCCATAAGAAGGGATTACTTGGGAGGTTTTCCTTAAATCTTTTAGGAAGAGGTGGATACCACAACTTTTCTTTGACAAGAAAATGACTAAATTTTAGAACCTGACCTAGGGAGGCCTAACAGTAGTGTATTACATGGAGAAGTTTACCAACTTGCTTAAGTATGTGCCATAGTATCAATCTGATGAGCATTTTCAGATTAAAAAGTTTATATTGGGATTGAGACCCCACATTAGAGCTGAAGTGGATCTTCACAATATTCATACTATGGAAAAATATTTTGAGAAGGCTATTTGCAAGAACAAAAGCTACATCAGTTGTCCAATATTCATAAAGGATCAAACTCCAAGTCTCGATTTAGAAACAAAATATTTTGGAAGGGTGATGGACAGAAAGGAAACAAGACCCATCAGATTAGAATATTGAAAAGGGAAGGGGACCCTCTGGAAAAGGAATAAGGCAACCAAGGAGGAATTAATAAAAGGGATAACAAGGGTAATGACAACTACAACAACACCCAGGGGAACTCAAAATAAAATAAGTTTGGAATTCGAAAAGGACTATGTGATGGATGTTACACTTGTGGGAGAGATCATTATGAATCTAATTTCCCTTAGAATCCAAGGTCACAGAAGGAAGGAAACTAATAACAGACCCCACAACACAAGATCCATGCAATGGTGGATAATAGGAAAGTAGAGTACCAGGCTTCTCTGATATGGTTAATGGGTAAGCTCTATGGATGAATCGTTTCTATTTTGATAGATCTTGGAGCTACTAAGTATTTCATAGACCCTAGGATGGTTTTTAAGCTACCCATTTGACTTGGTTATATGAAGAATTCATGGTTTGTTCAGTATGGGAATCAAACCAAGTGTGTAGTACAGATTCATGTCTCTTTTATAGCGAGCTAGAACTTCTTGAATTCATGACCCAAGTTAACCTTTATGCTACAACATTAGGATCCTATGACATGTAATCTTAGGAATCAACTGATTGAATAAGCACAAAGCTATTGTAAATTGTGAGCATAAGATGGTGAGTTATTTGAATGAATATATGAACTCAGTAGAGATACATAGGGTATAGTGACCCTTGGAGCTTAGATAGATATCAACTATACAGCTTAAGAAAGCATAGAGGAAGGGGTGTGTCATATATGTTGAGCATGTCAGTGAACCTGACAATGAGAAACCATGCCTTGATGACTATTCAATTCTTAGGGAATTCTGAGATGTGTTTCTCGAAGATCTCATTGAGATGCCTCCAAAGCGAGAATTTAATTTCTCCATCAAATTAGTGCCAAGAGCTGAGCCAAAATCTAAGGCCTCATATAGGATGACCACCATGAAGCTTTATGAATTGAAATCCCAATTATAGGATTTTTTATATAAGGGGCATATTAGGCCTAGTGTGTCGCCTTGGGGAGAACTAGTTGTCTTTGTGAAAAAGAAGGATGAAACCTTGCATGTATGTATAAATCATCATATTTTGAACAAGGTGATCGTCAAGAATCACTACCCTCTTTCAAGGATCGACAAATTATTTGATCAAATGAAGGGAGTGGAAATATTCTCGAAAATGGATCTTAGGACTGGTTACCATTAGTTGAGAATAAAGGAGGAAGATATTCTGAAGATAGCTTTCCAAAATAATTATGGGCATTACGAGTTCACTATTGTACCCTTTGGGTTGACCAATGCACCTACAACCTTCATGAATCTTATGGATAGTGTGTTCCAGGACTGTCTGGATGATTTTTTCATAATATTTATGGATGATATTTTGGTTTATTCCAAGTCTATTGAGGAACACGATCATCAACACTTGAGGACAATTTTATAGTGTTTGTGGGAGAAGAATTTTTTTGGAAAGCTATCCAATTGCTCATTTTATCAAGATAGGGTGCATTATCTAGGCCACATTATCTTAGCAAAGGGAGTCTTTGTGGACATTGAGAAGATAAAATAAATTTTAAAATGGTTAGTGCCTTAGAATGTGTTAGAGGTGTAAAGTTTTATGGGCCTTGACGGTTAATCTAGAAAATTTGTGCAAGGGTTTTCTAAAATAGTAGCCCCAATAACATCTATTCAAAATAAAGGAAAGAGGTTTGAGTGGATTGAGAAGTGAGATCAAGCTTCCCAACTCTTTAAGGAGAAGCTCAATGTAGCTCTAGTATTAATTATTCCAAATCCCTATGGTCAATTTTCAGTGATCATGGATGCTTCAAGAGATGGAGTAGGAGCAATGTTAATGCAAGAAGGGAAAGTGGTGGAATATGAGTTTAGGAAGATGGAACAACATGAAGTAAAATATGCACCACACGATTTGGAATCAGCAGCTATAGTGCGTGCCCTACAGATGTGGAGAAATTATCTTTTGGTAAAGCCATTTGAGCTCAAAACATATCACCTAGGATTGAGATACATTTTTACTCAACCTAATCTTAATGCACATCAGAGGAGGTGGCTAGAATTCCTTAGTGAGTATGACTTTGTAATTGATTATATAAAAGGAAAGGAAAATTGAGTGGTAGATGCTCCTAGTAGATGAAAACATCTGGCATCCATGACCTCTATGAGATTCAATCTAAGAAAACAGGTGATGCAGCATTTGCAAGGTGATGAGCATTATGAGAAAGTGAAAAAGTCTCTAGAAGATTGAACCACAAATTTAAAGGGAAAGATGATTCCCGAAAGGCTTCTAGGGTTTTTCACCTAGAAGCTAGTGAGAGATCTCTTTCACACCCTAAATCTGAGAGGTTCATTCAATATTAGGGGTTTGAGTAGGTGATTTGTGTGTGAAATCAAATGTGCCTAAGCGCTACAAAGTAATGAAATGAACTAACTATGAAATGTAAACTAATATAATGCAAATGCATTGAAAATACTATGTAGGATGCCCTAAGAATGACCTAAAATTGCATGCAAACTGTAACAAAACTAAAGGAAGCCAAAGTGGTGCACTTGGAAACTGAAGGTTGATGAAGAGGAGATTTATAATCTTCTAGATTCTATTTTTTATGTTTATTGGGACACTTACGCCAAGCTGGGCAACTTATTCTTGCTTCGGGGAAACTTTCCTAGAACCAATTTCAGGGCAATGGGTGTTTAGATCTACATAGATCACTTTTTAGGCCTGGCAGTGGGACTAATTTGCCAATGATGGAAATTTATTCCACCTAGGACTTTCAACAATCTTGAGACTGGAATCTGTAGCTAACCACTTGTACTTCTATTTTTGACAGAGACCCATGTCTGAATCTTCTGATTTTGACCTGCAAGTTATCTTCAAGCTCCCTTTAGGGTTTGTTGACTTGGAATGATGTGGATGGAAAGATGAAACCTTTTAGCACCTTAATCTTTGACTAATCTACATACAAACTTGAGAAACACACATGCAAAGAGGGGGAAAAGGGTTAGGATTAGAGAATAGGGGTTTGCCTTATTCAAACCCCATTTTGATAATCAAACCCTAGATAATGAAATGAAAGGTAAAGGGAAAGATAATTGAATAAAATTCAAGTACAACAACTCACCAATCACTTGTTGAAGAATTATGAAGATATGCAAGTGATTAACCAATGGATGTTGTTTTATGTGCTGAGAGTGCTTGAATGCTTGATGCTTGCTTGAGAAGATATATTTCTTGATTTCTTATGAAGATGGAGTGTATGAGATGTAAAATGAGGAGAAAAACCCTTATTTATACATGTTATGAACTAATTCGCTGAAAATAACACATCATAGGCCAACCTTAGGGTTTAGGAGACAAAATCCTACCAGAAATTAAGATTAAATTTGTTTTTTATGCCAAATGGGACTAAGTTTCCCAAGGTGGCGACTTAGTCCACTTAGGAAATTTCAAGTGGATGTCAAGAATTAAAAGGTGATTAATGTTGTTTAATGGGATTGTCTTCTGAAACACACTTAAGTAGGACGTATAAGTGCATTAAGGGGCCATTTTAACATAAGAAAGGGTTAATTTGTTGATGACAAGCCTAGGAAAGTGTGAAAATTTGTTACACAACCTTACAACACTATATATTATGGCTTGGAAAGGGGTTATTTAAATGAATTATTGTAGAAAATTCCTAGAAAAGTGAGAAAAAGTGTTACAACACTTCACAACACCTTCCTTTGTAAGACATCATTATATTATTATTTATTTGTAAGCATTCAAGGCCTAATGTGAATGTGTTGGCCACATTACAACATTAAATATAAGAAAAATCAAGACAAAATCCATAGGAAAAGGCCCAAATGAGTGAAAACTATCAAGGATACATTTTTTTGTGACACATTTAGCCCCCACTTTAGTGAGAGTATGAACTTGCTTCAAACTCACACTAAAGTAGCCAAGACATGCATATCGAGAGGGATCCAAATGCACCCATGCTAGTAGGATGGGACAACTATAATCAAGAAGGATTATCAAGCCTCCAAGATGAAGATCCCATGGAGAACCAAACATCAGTACAGAATATCACACAAGGAAGTGATGTGAATGAGTAAAAAGAGAGGGAAAGTCAGATCAGGATTCAACCATTTGTCCAGCTAGTTATGGATCAGATCTAGGCTGTTTGTTCAAAAATATGTGTACTCACTCTGGGGCAATGAAACTTTTGGTTGTCCGCCAGGTGAGAATGCGCAAAAGGTGATAAACATACACTCATGGATTGTATGCACTCACACACATGTAGGTGGCTATGGGGAAAGTCATGCCACTGGTTGGGCTTCCTACTTAACAATACCAAAGCTATACCTCCTAATAACTTTTATAAAACACCACAAAAGACAAGGTTTTCGAGCTTCATGAGACAAGAAAATATTTATATTCTTGGAGCTCATGAACAAGTGCAAGATGGAACCACGGGCATGAAATTTGTGTTATGCAAGGTGGCCATATATGCAAAATGCAAAAATGCAAAACAGATGTTCAAAGGAGTCTTGCTTAGTTCATGTGAGGTATTTAACTTAGGGAACATTATGTCCAATGTCTCCAAGAGAGGACCGATCAAAGAATAGGAAATTTGCAACTTAGGGGATGCAGTGTGTCACATCAAGCCACCAAGAGGAATGTAATATGCTAAGATAGATCACACTTATGAAGGAAATTACACCCAATGTCATCCATAAAGTGACAAAAACATCGTATGAAGTAATAAGGTTGCACTAGGAACCAAGAAAAAGGAAAAATGCAAAAAGAAATAATGCTAGTGTATGCCCCCACTTTAAAGGAATTGCTATACACCGTTTTGTGAGAAAATTCTTTAAAGTAGAAAAATTAAAAATTAAAGCAAGGACATGAGAGCCAACTTGGAAAATCATATGCCAAGTGATATGTTTCCAAGTAAGGCTATGTCATGCAAAGAAAAAGAAAAATAAAGGGAAAGGGGTTCACCCCAAAATGAAAAACACCAAACACATAAGGGATCTATGGATTTTGGGTCAGTATGTTTGTTGTTGCATTGTTTATTTAGAGAGCTCAGAACTATCATCATTCCCCCAAATACATAGAACTAGAAGAATGGCACAAAGAGAGAGAAAACAAAGAAAAATAAATATAATTTTGGTTAAACATGGAAGAGACATATGGTGTCTTGACACTTTGCGTCGTCCCCAAAAGGAAAAGAAAAAAGAAAAAGAAAAGTACAAAGGAAAAGAGCCTTTTGGGTCAACATGAAAGGGACATTTCGGTTTGAATGCCTTGAATCATCTCCAAAAGAAAAGTGAAAAAGAGCCTTTTGGGTCAACATGAAGGAGACATTACAGTCTCAATGCCTTGCATCAACCCCAAAAGGAAAGCGTAAAAGAAGCAAAAGAAAAGGAAAAAGAGCCTTTTGGGTCAATATGAAAGAGACATTTTAGTCTCAATGCCTTGTGTCATCCCCAAAAGGGAAGTGAAAAATAAGCAAAAGAAAAGGAAAAAGAGCCTTTTGGGTCAACATGAAAGAGACATTTTAGTCTCAATTCCTTGTGTCATCCCCAAAAGGAAGGCAAAAAGCCAAATTGAAAAAGTGAAAGAAAAGTCACGACATAGAGAAGAATGAAGAGACAAATAGAAGAATGTCACAAAGAGGGAAAACATCAAACAAAACAATATGGGGGAACACATTACACACAAGAAAAAATGCAAAAGAAAAGGGAGAAGACTAGTAAGGAAAATTCTAGTCTACCATCAAGCAAGTCATCCGCCTCCCAATCTCAATTGGTATAAGTTGGAGGTGAATAACATAGCTAAGGAACAAAGACAAATGCATTACTAGGGTAAGGCTAGCAACTTTTTACCCCCACTGAGTGCAAGGTAAGAATGAGTCGAGTTGGGTGATGGGAAGGATCATGTAAGAGTGAGAAGAGGATGTTCTACAACCATTACATGACAGGGCATGTGATAGTATTTTATGGTTTGAGAGGGTAGCAATTATTGTCATCAAAATGATACTTGATTAGTATTTCTCTCAAATGAAGAAACTCATCACTTCTATGGTCGAGAACACGATGGTATGCACAATGTGGAACATTAGCATCTTAGAGCATATTACCAACCTATTCCTAGGTGGAAATGTAATGAGTTCTTTGTTTAGGATTATTTGCAGTTTCCTCTCACATTCAAGTGGTGGACGAAGAGGAAACTTGAGTTTCAATAATTTTTAAGGCCTCTTGTGTCTACTATATTCTCCCACTTCATGAGAGGAGAATAGGGCAGGAGGTCTTGATATGATCTTATTTTTGTCCATGTTAGTGTTATGAGATGGTAAGTTTTCTTTAGGATGGATAACATCCAGATCAGGAGGGGAATCAAGGATTATCATGCCATCATTATGAATTCGAAGATATTCTCGAGGAGGCATATGGTGATTTGGGGGATCTTGATAGCCTATCCCCTTGATAGTTTCATCAGGTGATAGTTTTTCATAGAATTGATTTATTTCATGTTCGATCATTGTGTTACCTCCTTCTTTGTTGGGAATGGTAAAACATTTTCCATAAGTTTGTTGAAGGTTGATTAGGGTATTTGTCACTTGGTTATTGTAAAATGGTTGAGTAGTGGCATGTTTAGATGAAATCAATTCACCTTGGGTAAGGAACTTAGGTTCGTTGTGTGTTTAAGGATGTAGATAACCAAAGGTTTCAAAAGGGGATATGGTAGGAAGCTCGGGTTGTTTCATGGATGGGTAGAAGGATGCATTTTCTTTGAGGTTGTCAAGGAAATCATTAGGGAAATGATTCATGATAGCATCATCATCTCCAATTATTTCAAAATCACGAGGATGACATGCATTAGGAGTTGATTGAGCAGGAGTGGGTTCAAGGTCATTAGGATTAGTTGCAAATGTATAACTTGACATATCAACTAGGGATTTGAAAGACATCCAAAACTTTTTGAAAGACATAGCCATAATGAAAGAAAACTAATGGCAAGAGATTGAATAAAATAGAGAATCTAGAAACAAAAATAGAAATGCAATGACAAAAAATAGCAGTGCAGACAATAGTCTAGAAATGCAAGAAATTATAGTGTAGAGTTTGAAAGTGGGCTAAGTTGCCCAGTGTGGCGAATTAGTCCCAACAATGATTTTTTTGACAATTTTTAAAAGTTTTGAATGATTTTTAGGCTCTTCCAATGCAAATACAGAATGAAAATGTAGATTTTTTTGGACTTTTTCCATGAAAATGCAATGCGAAATGCAAGCTAATATGATCTTGTCATTAATGCACTTTGAAAAACCATAGAATGTAAGACAATGCAAAACCCTAATGCAATCCAAGCTTTTTCCATTCAAGATTTTTCTAGGATGCAAATGAAAAATTACAAGTGAAAAAGAAGTGTTCTAATGTGAGGTTCACCACAATGAACTACAAATTTAAAGGGAAAGAGGGTTACCCAAAGGCTTCTAGGGTTTTTCACTTAGAAGCTAGTGAGAGATCTCTTTCACACCCTAAATCTGAGAGGTTCATTCAATATTAGGGGTTTGAATAGGTGATGTGTGTGTGAAATGGAGTGTGCCTAACTGCTACAAAGTAATGAAATGAACTAAGTATGAAATGTAAACTAATATAATGAAAATGTATTGAAAATACTATGTAGAATGTCCTAAGAAAGACCTAAAATTGCATGCAAACTGTAACATAACTAAAGGAGGCCGAAGTGGTGCACCTAAAAACTGAAGGTTGATGAAGAGGAGCTCTAGAATCTTCCAGATTCTGCTATTGATGTTTATTGGGACACTTACACCAATCTGGACAAGTTAGTCTTGCTTTAGGGAAACTTTGTCGAAACTAGTTTTGAGGAAATGGGTGTCCAGATCTACAGAGATCACTTTTTAGGCCTGGCAGTGGGACTAATTTTCCAATGATGGTGACTTAGTCTACCTAGGACTTTTGGGAATATTGAGACTTGAATCTGTAGCTACCCACTTGTACTTCTATTTCTAATAGAGACCCATGTTTGAATCTTCATATTTTGACCTACAAGTTGTCTTCAAGCTCCCTTTAGGGTTTGTTGACTTGGAATGATGTGGATGGAAATATGACACCTTTTAACACTTTACTCTTTGACTAATCTACATACAAACCTACAAAACACACATGCAAAGAGGGGCGGAAAGGGTTAGGGTTAGAGAATAGGGGTTTGCCTTAGTCAAACCCCATTTTGGTAATCAAACCCTAGATAATGAAATGAAACATAAAGGGAAAGATGATTGAATAACATGCAAGTACAACAACACACCATGCCCTTGTTGAAAAAGTCTAAAGATATGCAAGTGATCATATCCAATGGATGTTGTTTGATGTGCTTAGAGTGCTTGAATTCTTGATACTTTCTTGAGAAGATAGATTGTTTGATTTCTTATGAAGATGCAGTGTAGGAGATGTAAAATGAGGATAAAAATCCTTATTTATACATTTTATACCTTAATTCCCTGAAAATAACACATCATAGGCCAACCTTAGGGTTTAGGAGATAAAATCTTGCCAAAAATTAAGATTAAATTTGATTTTTATGCCAAATGGGACTAAGTCGCCCAGGGTGGTGACTTAGTCCACTTGGGAAATTTCAAGTCGATGTTTGGAATTAAAAGGTGATTAACATTTTTTGTTTAATGAGATTGTCTTCCGAAACACACTTAAGTAGGACCTATAAATGCATTAAGGGTCCATTTTAACATAAGAAAGGGTTAATTTGTTGGTGACAAGCCTAGGAAAGTGTGAGAGTTTGTTACAAAACCTTACAACACTTTGAAATAAGGCTTGGAAAGGGGTTATTTAGATGAATTATTATAGAAAAGTCCTAAAAAAGTGAGAAAATATGTTACAACACTTCACTACACCTTTGTATTTGACATCATTAGATTTTTGAACATTGGTTTGCAAGCATTCAAGGCCTAATGTGAATGTGTTGGCCACATTACAACATTAAATCTAAGCAAAATCAGGCAAAAATCCATAGGAAAAGGTCCAAATGAGTGGAAAATGTCAAGGATACATTTTTTTGCAATACAAAGAGAATTCGTCAGATCATCAATTTGATGGGTATGATTTTGAACCAAATAGTATCTTTAAATACTAGAGATATATGTATATTCTAAATTTTGGAGAGCTTAGGAAGCTAGTCCTAGATGAGGTCCAAAATGCACCATATTCGAGACACCCCAGAGTTACAAAGACGATCACATAATTGAAACCTTTTACTTTTGGCCAAAACTTAGGAGGGACATAGTAGAATACATAGCCAAATGCTTGGAGTGTCAGCAAGTCAAGGCTAAGCATGTGCATCCAATAGGGCTCCTTTAATGTCACAATATACCTGAGTATAAATGGCAAGTGATTAGTATGGAATTTGTGTAGGAGAACTACCTTTAAGAAAGAATATAGGCATGATGTTTCATTCTGGTAGTAGTCGATAAGTTGACTAAGGTGACACATTTTATCCTAGGGAACCTTAAGGATGGATCGTTGACCTTGGCCAATAATTTTTTCCAAGAGATCTTTCATTTACATGGAGTGCCAGAGAACATTATATCCGACAAACATACACAGATGACATCAAGGTTTTCGACCACCTTGAATGCAACATTGGGGACTAAGTTGAACTTTAGTTCAACCCACCCTCCTTATATCGATGGTCAAACCTAGAGAGTGAATCAGGTAGTAGAAGATCTCCTTCGGATGTACTGTATGGATGAACAGTATAAATAGGAAGAATATCTACCACTGGTAGAATTTTCTTAAATAACAACTCCCATCATTCATCCTTAGGTATGGCACCTTTCGAGGATCTTTATGGGAAAAAATTTCATACTCTCATCAGTTGGGACATATTGGAAGATATGATCATAGTGGGTCTTAAGATGCTAAAATAAATGGAAGAGCAAATGAAACTTTTTAAGAGTAGACTAAAGCAGACAACAAATAGGAAAAAGAGCTATGCCAATAGAAATAGAATCTTTAGAAAAAAATTAGTCAAGGACAAGGTCTTTCTAAGATTCAATTCACATAATAGCTCTATTACCTTTGGGAATTCATCCAAGCTGGCTCCAAGATACATGGGCCCATTTGATGTGTTGGAAGTAATCAACCCGATTGAATACAGACTCGCTCTACCCCCTGCTCTAGCTCTACTCTATAATGTGTTTCAAGTTTCCTTGCTAGAACCATACCACCCATATTCATGTCAAATACTTTATTGGTGTTCTTCACAAGTGGAGGATCCAAGAGTGGTGTTGGTGGAGCCCAATAGAATTTTGGATAGATGCAACATCAAGTTGTGAAATAGGGACATTGTTCAGTATAAGGTCCAATGGGACCAGTATCATGAGGAAAATGCTACTTGGGGGGATGTAGAGGAGATAGAATTCTCTTTCCCTCATTTTCTTTCTTAGATAGACTATTGATGACTATCTTTGTATTGTTGCCTAATATTTTGGATTGATATGCTATGATGTTTTGGCTTGAAAACAATATGATTGACAAATATATGAAGAAGAAAAAAATGTTTGGACAGACATTGGGACAATGTCTCTTTCTAGTGGGGAAGGATGTCATATCTCGATTTCATTACTGCATTTTAAATATTGAGGAAATTTAAGTATTTGGAAAATAGAATTTATCATTTTTATTTATGGAATTTGATAAAATGAAATCATAAAATTGAAAATGAATATTATGCAATTTTGTGATTAAAGAAATTATTTCATAAGACTAATGGTTAAAGGTTACTGATAAGTGGAGGAGTGTAATAATGTGTGTGTAGGAAACAGGTTGAAGGACAAGAACTTGATTGAGGTAGGCACACTTAGCCAGATGACCACAATAAGCAAGAATGGAATTTGAAATCTCACACACCACATTAGATCATGGCATCTACATATGTTAGAAAAGTTGATGAACTTAATTTATATTCAATGTGAGAATCTTAATTTATGAAGAAGAACGAATCAATGCATTCTTGCCTTACCTTGTTTCATCCAAATTGATATTCAATGAAAATTGGAAAATAAATTCATTTTGAATCAAATATAATTGTCATGTGAAAAAGAAACTACATTATTTGTTCTTTTAAATGTTCATTTGAATTTATATTTGAATGAGGAAAATAAATGGATAAGATGGATATGTAAGTTGAAAAGAAAGTATTTATGTCCTTTTAAAATATGTGAATATGTATATAATCTTATTTGTACATATAAATGTATATATAAGTATAGTTGTATATATATATATATACATATATATGTATATATGTATATATGTATACACGCATACATACATACAAATAAATATGCAAGTATAAACAAATAAATGCTTTTCCTTGATTTTAAATTTTTATTTTTGATGGGAAATAATGGAATCATTGGATAAAATCTGTAACTCCCATCATTAATGGGATAGGGGCCGACCCCTTCCATGAAAAAAACTTCATTCAACCATTAGAAATGGGAGGAGTGGGTGGCTAGGTAAGGTTATGGAGACAAAGGAATTCAATACCACGATCTCCTAATATTAGCAAGAGGAGATTTGAATGAAGAAGGGAGAGAAAAAAGAAAAAAAAATCAAGAGGATCGAATGAAGAGGAAAAATGTAGGGGATCAAAATGTTGTTACCAAATTTCATCATGAGTTTCATACAGAAAAGAGGTAATGTGAAACCCTTATTGATGTTGCTTGATATTGAATGAACTTTTCTTCATTTTTTCATCTATGTTATGCATTTTTGCAAGCTCGCTTTCATATGTTTACCTTTGTTGGTTGTTTGTATGAAACCATGATAGCTCAGTTGGGGCCGAAGCCTTCACAATAAGCTTATGTTATGATATGCTAAGTTGCATGTGTGGATATCGTCTAGATCCCTTTGACGTGTTATACTTGTATACTCATCTTTCAGAGGGTTGAGGCCATTCGATCAACTAATGTAATTATTGTCTTTTATAAGCCCTGTGAAGTAAGTGTTTTCTTCCATCACACCATTTGGTGGTTGGCTGGTATTATTTTATCACTACCCTATGGGTGCCAATGTCTTATGGTTGAGCAATGCATATCAGTAATGGTTGCCAATAGAGAATGACATGCATCATTCAAATGTATGTATATGTTTATCGTTCAACCTTTACAATGGTTAACCATAGTGAAGACTACACATGGCTGAGCTAAGGTTGTTACTGTCATTTTTTGATAGCACTCACCATGCTCTATGAAGGTTAAACTTTGAAGAAAAAATTATCATTCTATAGAAACTTTGGTTGAACAATCTCATCATTCGATTATACTTCTTCAACGAACAGGTAAATTTTTGTGTAAGTTTAAATGTTAATAGATACTGTTAAACAATATTAGACCTTCCTATGGCCATGAGATATATAATTCTTTTGGGATTATCATGAAAATTTTAGTGCATATGTATATATATTTATGTATATATATATATATACATGTATATACACACACACATACTTTCTTATGTTATCACTATCAATTCACTTCGATGTTTATCCAGGTTCGAAGAATGACCCACTGTTTTGATTGTTATATAATAAATGTATTGGGTGCTTCCATATAAATGAAGACCCACCATAGCTTAAATGTTGTTGATATATAATGAAGAACTTGTTGTGGAATTATTAGCATCTTATCATCTCCATGATAACATGCATATTGATCACTTTAACTTTGAAACTGGAAACTGGTTTGATAGCTCATGACAGCTATGTTGATTTGATTTATTGATATTATTTTATGACTATTACAATGGAAAATCTCAAATTGAACAACAAACATACATGATTAACTTGAAACAAGCAACCCAAAAAACATAGAATTGGAATTTACTGAATGTATTCTTCCTTTCTGAATGAACTAATATTTCTATGGTAATGATTACTAAGAAAATCATAAATAAATCATGATGGTTAATATGGATAAGTTTCTCTAAATTATTACTAAATTATTAAATGATGCATTTGAACAAGTTGATGTTGAATTTTTCTAAATATAGATTTCTTGTATGTAAGGATGATTTGTCTTTTTTCTAATTCGAAATGTATATGCATTCTCCTATTGTCTTCACTATAGGCATATATGTGTGCGTACATAAATGTTTCATTTATGCACATGCACATACATGTGGTATACCTTTTAATTCATCTTGATTAATCTTTGAGTAATATTGTTAGAATTGATTGCAAAGAAAAGCATTGTAGTGATAAAATAGTGTGGATTTGCAACATGTAAATGATTGACTATGATGGATGAATGAATAGTTGTACCTAATCAAAAGGATTTGTTTGTGGACAATTAATGAAATGGAATTATACATGAATTCAATGGTAGATTGTAGCGCACTAGAATATTTTGCTAATAGATGGTCTAAAAGGGAGGGATACCCCTTTGATATGATAAGCTTTTCTTTCAGAAATGGGTGCAAGAGAGTATAGATTTTCTTTCCCAAATCTAACCAAAGTTGCATTTTATGCAGCATGATCTTGGCCAAGCTTTATGGTCACTTTTTTTATATATGTATACAAAATAGACTGTGATATTTATCTTCTCTCTGATGTAATTTTTTACCTAACATGTAACTTGCATATTCTAACAAAGCAGATAGAAATGCATGTAGTTAGGTATGCATAGATTCCACCTTGCAAACTATATCTCTTGCTAAGTGTTTCATGCAGGGTTGGGTATTCTTCGAACAATAGACTGAATAATTCTGGGGAAGCAATGCTTTGTGGTTGGGTGGAAAAACACATCAATCATGTTCTCATCCACCAGTGGAGGCAAGTTATTATAAGGAATCATATCATAATTCTATATGTAACCGTATTATTGATGTAAAAGAATATGTTGATATAATAGAAATAAAACTATGTAATTGAGAATTGGCATTGAGGCGTTGTATGCCAAGTCAAACTTGTATGTAATTATTGACATTTGGAAATGAATATATATATTTCAGATTTAATGGTGATTTATGAACACAAAAGTGCTAAATGGAACTAATTATGGAATTTGTGTCATAAATATAAATATTCATAATGTCAATTTTTGGTTAAATGGTAGAAATCTAGTTGAGCATGTTACAAAGTTCTATTTCAGCTTTCTTTTGCGATTTGATCTATACTTCTTGAGGTGCTTTGTATTACCACACAATCCTACTCTCTCGTGTTCCATTTTTTTCCTTTAATTTTGGCAACACAAAGATGCCTAAAACTTTGAAAACTAGATAATCCCACATAAATAATGAATATGATCTTTTTCCACCATGACACTTTTGGATTTCTATAGCTTTGAAAACTTTTGGAAAATCTTTGAACTCCTCCACACATATTCAAGATGAATAGCAAGGAATAATGTGGTTTTGATGGTTTCAACCTGAAAGTGCAGGAAAAGGAAGATTTGAGAATCATGGCTAGGCTTTGTAGCCTTCCTACTGCTGCCCAAGATAAATGTTGTCATTATGTGCTTGGTGAGTGAAGGAAATAGTGAACAGGGAAGAGAAACTTGTGAATTAATACATCAAAAATTTGATGGTTGTGATTATTTCAATCATCTTGCTTGCTATGGATTCTCTCTCAATTGTGGATATTGTTTGTTAGGTTGCTTTGATCTATAGAGGGAACACCTTAGGCATAATTATTATTTAAAGATACTCAAAGTGCATTCATTATCATTGATTATGAAGAGATAAATCCTATTTGTTGCAAAGAAGAATCATTATAGGAACATTTTGATTTGAAGTACTAAAAGGAACCTAATCATCATTCAATTCATCTAGATAATCTGCATTGTTAGAGATTTTTATTTTTAATCATTTAAATGACCATAAGATTTTCTAATCAAGGGGGTTGATCTAGGAGAACAAGACCATCACAATCTAGCAACATTTCCAAGATATTTATAAATATTGTCAATTTTTGATAGTCATCAAAGACAAAAGCCTTTGACATTTTAGGAAGTAGAAGTGCAAAACTTGTTAAATCATATCAATGGGATACAAATCAAAATTTCATGACATAAAATTGATCTACAACTACAAAAGTACTCTCATAATCTTTCAAGCCTGGACAAATTTAAAAATTAGTTTACACCTCAAGATCACTTGGTTTCTATAATGAGGTGAATCAATTCTAAAAAAAATCAATATTTGCATTTCTTGTTCAATTACAAAACTAAATACTCTAATTCTTCACATTCAATTTCAACTTACAAAAATCTTTTATATAATTTTTGTCATTTCTAACCATCATTAATTTAATCTATATTAATTTATATTTAATTATATATAATTATATATAATTATTTTAATTACCTAAATCATAAATAACAATAAAAACAAAATAAATACAAATTTTACATAGAAATTTGTTTTATTCGTTAGAAGTTTAAAATTATCTTTTAATTATAACCTATTCTAAGATTGGGTATTTATGTGCTCTCATTTAAATGAGTTTCTTGGATATGCATGGACTTTAGGTTCCACGTGAAAGAAGAATTTTCTTGTATGACCTAAAATCTGATCTACATATATACCATCATCTTTGAATTTCATAGAGTTGTGGATGCCTCCTTTGGACTTCTTCACGTTATGTCTAGAACTTGGGAAGCAGTTCCGTTTGAAATTGTTATTCTTAGATATATTTAATCATTATTGATTATTTGATTATATAAAAATAATATAAATATGTGAGAAATAAAATCAATATTGATTATTTAATCATTAACTTTAATGAATAAAGTTGACTAATAATAGAGAAGGAAAATAAGAAAACAGGAAGGGAAGCTTTGAGTTGCGTAATGACTCAAATAAAGGATAGGAAGAAATTAACGACCGGTTTATCTTTAAACGATCACGTTATTCAAAAGAGAATTGATTGCAGCAAAGTTGACAAGTGCATATCAGTAGAAATCGACGAGTTACTTAGGCGGTACGGCAACGGGCTGATTACGTTACAGTTTATTTGTAGCTTTAGACTTTTATTGTTTCTCATCTCATTTATTTGTTTCAGGAAGCACGAGAAGTTTGATATTTGAAACAGCTCCTGGGTCGTAGCTGATATGGATCTAAGCCAAAGAGAGAAGATTTTGGGTGTGATCTGCTGCGTTTTGTTGTTTCTTGTACTGCTCTCCAACAACCCACTTTTCGAACAGGCCATCAACAACAAATTTCAAGGAAAGCTGAAGAACGAAAGCTCAGTATGTCATAATCTGATATCAAATTTGACTGTTTGGTACACAGGCAACATTTTGAAGAATGAATCGCTTATTGATGTTGTGGGATATGAATGAACAGGACTACCTGACATTAGCTCTGGCCAGCGCTTCCATGCCCAACAAGACGGTGATAATAACCATGGTGAACGCCGCATGGATGGAGTCTGATGGTATTTTCGACTTGTTTATGAAGAGCTTTGAAGTTGGGGAAGGAACACGACCGCTGCTCAAGAATCTACTGGTGGTTGCCCACGATGAAAAGGCCTTCAATGCTTGCACACAAATCCATCCTCATTGCTATCGGTTGAAGACTGCAGGAGTTGATTTTTCAGGGGAGAGCGTCTTCATGTCGGAGGATTACTTGAAGATGACGCGCTCTAAAATCCTCTTCCTCACCAATGTACTACAGAAAGGCTACAGTTTTCTTTTCTCAGTAAGTTTTTTCTTTATCAACTCTATTCAGATGATATACTGATTTATCCAGGCTATTAGCAATTTGTATCTTATAATTAACATCATATAGTGCTGTTTTTGCACAGGATTCAGACATACTGTGGTTTAGAAATCCATTTCAAATATTTTCAAGGGATACAGATTTTGAAATGTCATGCGATAGATATTCCGGCAATCCACGTGATATGAGAAATGAAGAAAATACAGGATTCATGTTAGTCCGTTCAAACAACAAGACTATTGAGATGATGGAGTTGTGGCACAATTCTACAATAACGAGGCCCCACATGCATGATCAGGATGTGTGGAATTCCATAAAGTTGTCTGAAAATATTACTAAAATAGGTCTGAGTGCACGCTTCCTTGATACCAAGTATTTCAGTGGATTTTGCCAGTCTAGTAGAGATTTGAGTGTGGTGTGCACTATGCATGCAAACTGTTGTAGAGGATTGAAGGCCAAGATTCATGATTTGAAAGAAGCTCTTCAAGATTGGACCTCCTTTCAATCTAGTGGTTTAAATAGGACAAATGTGCATTGGAGAGCCAGAGAGGAATGTAGACGTTCTTGGCTGACAAATTGACATTACCTAGAAGAGATTAGGTGGTAAATTAAGTTATTTTAACATATTTTTAATTATCTATTTTCGAAAGGGATTCTAATATTTTCAGATGGTTTTTTAAGCATTTTATTGTGTCTTGTAAATTGTTTCATGGGACAACATTTTGTTGTTCTCTAGTATCTTTTATTTATCATTATTTTGTATTTTAAAAAATTGTTGTTTGTATATTTTTTTTAATTTGTCGTATATTTTGTTATTTAAATATATGAATTATCATTTTTTTAAATACAAGATAGAAAAACATTCAATCAAAAATCTTTGACAAGAAAAATCTGACTTACTTTCTAATGTTCTAGAGTAGTCAATTAGAAATCATAGATAGAAAAAAAATTAAGAAAATTTGGGGGAGGGACAACTTGTACTTGCATACCATTGGGGGGTGATACTCAAAAAGCATTGAAAATGCTACATACCAAGATGCATGTGACTAATACTTGTCAAGTTGCATAACCTCTTTAAGTCCAAAGGGTCATTATATACAATTCTCATCAAAGTTTACTTTAGTTCACTTGGTGTAGAAATACTGGAATAAAGATAGATAAGAGATAATGAATTTAAGGATGAAGATTATAATGGTAAAAAATTTAGCACATTATAATAGTTACAGTCAAGTAAATAAGATTGAGAGACTATCCACCAAATTATAGATGAAATAAATATCCAACTCTTTCTTTTACATAGTTCTCACTCTAAAAATTTTAAACACACAAATGTAAGCAATGCCCAAATTTATACACAAATTTGTTAGGTGGATGATATCATATATTTCATTATGTCCTAAATTACAAGTCCCTCCAGTTTGGTGGTAGCATAAAGTACATAAATATATAGAAATATATAAGTTTAGGGATCAAGAAAACAAAAGAGAATATAGCATATTACAAGCTTGTATATACATTCTAATTATACTTTGACAAGAAAATTTGATCTTTGAAAGGTTTAGTCCATGTATAGCTTGTAATAGAGTGTTTATAATTTGCATGCCTAACTCTTAATGTTTCTATGCACATCGTACACTAGAAAATCCCACCTATGAGATTTTTTTAATAACAAAGTGTTTTCTATTATTACTTTCTATTTATACAAAATTTGATTTACTCTTGATTTTAGTATCTGAAGCCACCTACTAGCAGAGAAGATCAAATCATATTTCAAGAGGTTTCTAAAGCAATTTGAAATAAATGACTACTCAAGAAATCTAAATTTTTAATGTTCCTTATGTTAACTTCAAAGATTATTTAAATCAAAATTTAAAAGTTTAATCTTATGTGTTCAATTTATAGGGTGCATAGTGTCATGTTTCATGTATATTAGGGTCAAGTTTATGATTCAGTCTCTAAAAGGATAACAATTTTCTTTGTTACATCATCATTGGTCAAATAAGAAAGAAAACTAGGTTCATGCTTCTTTCAAGCTAAATATATTCTTAAATATATGTTCAAGTCCATTGCAAGCCAAATCTAGGATAAAATGGGTTTTCAAAATTATTGGTATGAAAGAACATGTGGAGGCATTGAAGGATATGACACACTAGTATGGAAAGACACATGAATTGAGGAAGGGAGCACATGGTGTCATGGATACATACAAAGTGAATATGGGGAAAAAATCAATAGAGATTATCTAAGACAATAATATTTTAGAATTCATTCACCCTATCAGTTCCATGAGAATTTTGGAATGTAAAATCTTCTGCTCATGGACATGGGTTAGTGAGAAAATTTTGACTAAGCATGCATTTTAAATCCATGGGGCAGAGACCAAAATCGATAGTGAAAATAAATGGTAGTGTCTAAAATAGGCCATATGGATATGGTCCAAGGATGACATGTGGAAGATGAAAAGAGACTTTGTCTAGTGGTTAGGTAAAGGTGGATATAAAAGTGCTAGTCAACAAAATATATAGGGTAGCTCGAGTTTGTAAAAATTCTATTTGTGAAACATTTTTATATCTAGATGCAAAGAATCAAATTAAATGTATCTTATCAAACATTTAAATTTTTGAGAGATACATTGGTATAATTTGAAAGTGATATATGGTAGTGAACACGACTGACAAAAAAAAATTAGCAATATACTAAAATATAAAATGTAGATCTAAAACTATAATAAATCCCTAGACTTTACAAGATTTCATAGAGTTTAATTGTTCTATACATGTTCATAAGCAAGTTTTATTTTGGATATGATTTTTCAAGAGTAATGTGGTTTACCAAAATTTTGAATTCCATATGATAGACATGAGGGAATCAAGAGAAAACAAGTTTCGAATGCTGATTTAGACATGTGATGTACAACAAGGGGCTTGGTTTAGATGGATTTAAAAGCACAAATTATGAATTTAAATGTACCAATCATATTTAAATATAACTTATATTTTTATGTCTAATAAATCTCAAGTCTTTAGTGTTTATCAAATTCAAGAAAGAATCCCCTAATTAAATTAGATTTATTGTCACCCAAGCCTAGTGAAATGTGCTCCTTAGTTTTTTTCTTAAATTTTTTATCACAACTCCAGAACAATCACCAATGATTAGTGTTAGCTCCCAAAAGATAATCAACTTGAAGTAACCTTCACCAAGATCCTATTGAGGGCGAGGTAATAGCATATGGTGACGGGATCATTAGCAATAATTTGCACTGAAATACAATGTTGGAAATGTAAAAGCAGGTGGTGATTCGACCATGAGAATTCCACGCTAACACTTGTTTAGTGGGGGAAAGATATTGCAATGAAAGAAAAATTATTTGCTAACAACAGGCATTCGCTTATCAATAGGCATCCACTTAAACAGTGGAAATACTCGACTTATTCAGTGGGTGAGATAAGAGAGCTACAAATGAAATATTGAAGGTTGATTCAGTACTACTGAAACCAGTAATTACAAAGTATTTATTATAATGATTTCTCAATAGAATCTACTCCAAACTCACTGCAAAGATCACACTATATCTCCAATTACAAATATGAATAGAAATTCCAAAGAAACATAGCATGAAAGCGGATAACCAAGTCTGATATAATGACCAACAAACTGAAATACTTAGACCAACAACTGAAATTTCATTAAATTGTTCATATCTTCATCCAAAATGCTCGCATCTCCTTCAAATTGAATGCACATAAAACTAGAAGTATGGACACCCAAGAAATATAGCATAACATGGAAAGAGCTAAGTCTGATTTAAAATGCCAACAAACTAAAGTTCAGACCAAGAAGCATATACACTATCAAAATGCTTATTTCTCTCTCAAAACTCCTATTAAGCACTCCAAACTGAAGCCACAATTTCCTAGTGACAATGGTGACCAATAACAAAGGATTTGCAAGACCAAAACAACCACCAAAGAAAATGTTGAATCCCAATGCTAACTTGTTGAAGTGGTACGACCCTAGAAAGAGGGTGACCTCACTAGAAAATTAGGCTTATCAAAATAAAATCTGAAAATCATGGAGAGTGGGCACCTCAAGCATAGAAAACTTTAGAGAAAATACCCACAAACCAAAAAAAATCTCATAACCAACTATGACTGAAAATCACCTACAACCATGGATGAACCAACAATAAGAAATACTAAAAATAACTTCAAAACTTATAACAATGATGCTCAATATGCACTTATGAATGAAGCACACTCCCAATTGACCATCTAGGGAACCATAGTTTCAGGCCTGAAGAATGGTGTAAATGCTAAGCTCCCCCTTAGCCGGGTTCTGAAATCAATCCAATAGCATAAATTTACCATAAAATTCAAGCATAATCAGCTCTTCTCAAAGCATCAATATATAAGCTCAATTGAGAAAATGAAGCAACTTGTAATTCCAACAAGAAAAATATTTAGAAAATCTAAAGGGCGTCCACATCCAAAAGCATTTAAAAATTAATTAAAACTCTTCTTAGTCTTCTCAAGTCATCCCACCTTTTGAAGAGATATTTAAACATTAATAAAACATTCTTTATAATATTAAATGCTCAACTCAACCCCCTTTATGTCCCCTTTCTAAAAAATGACTTAAAGTCATCAAGCCTAGGCATGGGGTAAAACTTCAAAACATAAAATTGACTAAGTATGGAACTCAATCCAAGGAGGTAGCCAAGAGCAACATCCAAACTACAACTAATAAACTGCTAAAAATAGAAAACTGACATTAGCCAAGTAGAACCATGCTGATAATGATTCCACTGCCCCAAATGGACTTACTAAAAATAGAAAATTCCAAAAATAGTAAGTTCACTTCAAACTCAATAGAAATCAAAACTGATCAACCACACTGAACTGTAGATGATTGAGTTGTTGCTAGAATGATATTGCTAAAAATAGACTTACCAAAAATAGAAAACTGCTATAAATAGTAAGTTCGCAAAACTTCCTCTGAACACCAACTAAGCAGTATCATGACTTATTATAAATAGTAAGTGTTTCTAAATACCTCCTGAGCACAAAATGGGTAGCCATCATGACTTACTATAGATAGTAAGTTTCTAGAAAAGTTGTCAGATTTAGATGCAAGTCACACCACCTCAAAGGTCTCTGAAAACCTAGAAAAACCTAAAAACCTTTCCTGCATGCAAGGTATCAGCCAAAATTGTATGTCATTATCTTAATTTGCATGCTACCTCATCCTGAAGCTCTCCAAAAACCTAGAAAGCTCCACCAGACATGCATCAGAAACTCATATATTCAAACCTTTGAAACTACATTTGAAAGCGGAAACCCTATTTCCAAATGGCTTACCCTACACATTTTTGAAAATAGGCTAAATCCAAATGAAGAGTGTAGGGCTAAATTGGGGACATTACACCTAGATTTTACCATAAAAATATATGAACCTCACAAGAATACATAAACTAAATTTAAAATAAAATATGACCCTAAGGAAAAAATAAAACTTGAAAATAAATCAATAACCTAATTAATAGAGAGAAGATTCATGAATCTAGATGTTGAACCATAGATTTTGAGGGAAAGGGGGATTCCCTAGCACTTCTAGGGTTTTCACCTAAAAGGAGAGAGTTATTTCCACTCAAGAACCTAGGGGTTCATTCAATATTAGGGGTCTAATGTGTGATGTGTGTGTGGTATGAAATGTATCTAAGTGTTGTAATCTAATGAAATGAAGCTATGCAATGAATGCAAACTAATGAAATTTAAAAGTATTGAAAACACTATGTAAACTAACCTAAGAATGATCTAAAATGCATGCAAACTATAACAAAACTTAAAGAGGCAGAAGTGGTGCACCTGGAAACTAAAGATTGATGAAGAGGAACTCTGGAATCTTTCAGAATCTATTGTTGAGGGCCACTGGGACACTTATGCCAAAATGGGTGACTTAGTCCTACTTCGAGGAAACTTTTCCAGAACGGGTTTCGGGGAAATGGATGTCCAGATCTGTAGAGATCACTTTTCAAGCCTCATAGTGGGACTAATTCACCAATGATGGTGACTTAGTTTGTGCTTGTAGCTTTCAGGAATCTCGAGACTAGAATCTATAGCTATCAACTTGTACTTCTATTTCTGACAAAAATTCAGACTCGAATCTTCAGATGTTGACCTGCAAGTTGTCTTCAAGCTTCTTTTAGGGTTTGTTGACTTGGAATGATGTGGATGGAAATATGACCCCTTTTATCACCTTACTCTTTAAGTAATCTACATACAAAGTCTACAAAACACACATGCAAAGAGGGGAAAAAGGGGTTAGGGTTAGAGAATAGGAGTTTTCCTTAGTCAAACCCCATTTTGGTAATCAAACCCTAGATGATGAAATAGAATGTAAAGGGAAAGATGATTGAATAACATGCAAATACAACAACTCACCAAGCCCTTGTTGAAAAAGTCTGAAGATATGCAAGTAATCAACTCCAATGGATTGATGCTTGAAGTGCTTGAATGCTTGATGCTTCCTTGAGAAGATAGATTGATTGATTTCTTGTGAAGATGGGGGGTGAAAATGAGGGGAAAACCCTTTATTTATACATAGTGTGCCCTAATTTCTCAAAAATAAAACATCACAAGCCGACCTTAAGGTTTAGGAGACAATATCCTACCAGAATTTTGGATTAAATTTAATTTTTATGCCACATGGGACTAAGTCGCCCAAGGTGGCGACTTAGTCCACTTGGGAAATTTCAAGTGGATGATAGGAATTAAAGTGCATGATTAATGTTGTTTAACAAGATTGTCTTCCGAAACACACTTAAGTAAGACCAATAAGTGCATTAAGGGGTCATTTTATCATAAGAAAGGGTTAATTTGTTGATGACAAGCCTAGGAAAGTATGAGAGTTTGTTACAACTCTTTACAACACTTTGAAATAGGAATTGGTAAATGATAAAAAGAGGTTATTTAGGTGAATTATGATGGAAAGGTACTAGAAAAGTGGGAAAATGTGTTACAACACTTCACAATACCTTTGTAAGACATCTTTAGGTTTTTATTGATTTACAAGTGTTCAAGGCCTAATGTGAATGTGTTGGCCACATTACAATATTAAATCTAGGAAAAATCAAGCCAAAATCCATAGGAAAAGGCCCAAATGAGCATGAAAAAGGATACTTTTTTTCTACATTGTAGATGCATGTCTTTGATTAGTTATTATAGTGTAGGAAAATGTATCCCTTTACATTTTAAAACTTTTTTTGGACCCTCCTAATTAAAATGGACTTAATAATGCCTTAATGTAGTGTTGAAAAATGTACCCCTTTACATTTTCACACTTTATTTAGGCCCTCCTAATTAAATTGGACTTAATTATGCCTTAATAAGACCTATTTTACATCTACAAGCCTAATAAATTACATTTTCCAAAAGGGAAACCTAACAACAATTAATGCCAATACATAATTAAACATCTTGAGCAATGTGTGTTCCAAGAATAGATGGATGAATGGGTCCTCCCTAGGCCTTGGAACCCATTTTTAAAACATGTTTTATTGGTATTTTTTATCATCCTAAATTTAAATTTCAATGTCGGCTTGTAATGTTTAATTTTCGAGAAATTAAGGATAGATGTCTATAAATATAAGGTTATTTTATCAAATTAACATTAGATTTCAAGAGCACAATTGAGAGAACTTTCACAAGAGAAAATATTATTGTCAAGAGCATTTAAGAGCATATTTATCAAGCATTTGTTGCAACAATCAATATCCAAGCATTATGTCAAAGTTATGTTCATTCATCCATATTTTTGGAGCTAACATTGTGATTCTACTTAGGTTTCAAGATCTAATCAAGCATTCAAGTCAAAGATTCAAAGCAAGATTCAAGCATCAAGATCCACATCCATTGAAGCCATCTCCTACAAGATTTTAGTCTTTCAAAGTTTTTATTCAAGGGTTTGGTGATTTGCAACATTGCATTGTTCATTCATCATTCCTTTCATATTTTGTTTCAATTCAAGGTTTAATTACCAGAACGGGGTTTGACCAAGGAAAATCCCCATTCACCAAAAATAAATAGTTTTTCCCTCATGTTTGTGTTGCAAATTTTAGGTTGAAGAAAGATTGAAGATTGGAGATCTCTAAAGTACAAAATTGTAGAAGTTGTCAAAGTTGCAAGAAAAGTTGTCATCTCACAAAAACTCAAATCCCAAATTCATGTTTCCTTTATTTTTCTTCAAACTAGTGGGAAATTGCATCTTAGATTTGTCTTCAGAGGCTCCCAAAAATTTAGCTCAAAAAGTTGTCTTAGGACCCATTCGCCATTTTTGAACAGGGGGTCCTAGAGACTTTGCAACCATCTCTAGACACTTTGCAATCGATTTTGAGGTAAGTTTTAAGTGTCTTCCACTTAGTTGATTTGCATAAAATTGATTGTTTCTGTTAGAGCTATGCTTCATCTACATGAATCAAGTCTTAGGTTACAAATTTGAGTTCATTTGCTATTTTAATTTCATCTTCCAAAAGTATTGTTTGAACTTTACCCTCGTCCCCACACACATAAAAAAAAATTGTTAAAGATTTTCCATAGAACTGACTCTCCTAAGGGTTGAAAGTCAATTCTATCTTGGAGGATCTCATTTCTTGAATGAAATAGAAAATAGGTAGGTTCATTATACCCCATTTTTTTCTTTCTATTTATAATAAGTTTGGTGAAACATTCCAAATTTAGTATATAACCCTATGTGTTTTGAACCCTACTCTATTTTTCTATGTTTGGGTAATCCCACAATACTAGTTTACAATTGTTGGGAAAACTGGACACTGAACTGATTTTTTTAACTAAATCTTCACTTTCGTGCTCCTATAGTGGCTAAACCGTGAGGAATTTGAAGATGATGCAAATAATGATTTGTGATGTTTTGTCTATAGATTCTAAATATATTTTTTTCAAAAAAATTGGAATCATATTGCACTTATTTTTCCATCTCCTTTGAAAACTAGTTTTAAAAAAAAGAAAAACATTTTTAAGGAGTGATGTTGACCGTATACAACATAATTTTTTTTTGTATGAAGGATAAAATTTTAATTTTTTTGAATTTAGATTTGTAATTATGATATCTAGTACTTTCATTTGGTTTCATAGTGTTTTATTAAATATTTTTTCCTTAATCAAGTTTTGAAGTCAAACCAATTACAATTCAAACATAGGCGAACTATACAACATAAATTTTTTTGTATGTATCGAAATTCAATTTTTTTTTAATGGATCAAGGATATCAATACCTAGTCCAAATATATTTTTTAAAATTTTATTTTGATAATCTGTTATTTTTCCATATGTGCATGTGCAGAATAGAGAGCTTGATTTTCAATGAAAAAACTATGTTTAATAAAACTAAAAAAGCAGATACATAATAAAACCAAAACATATTAAAATTATTTTCGTTGGATAGCTCGTTTCGAGGACTACCATCATCCAGTTCGGTTTGTGAAGTCTCCTCCATTTTCATCCTCAAATCGAGTTTCGAAATGCAAAATTTTGGAATTTTTTACCACCTGAGGGGGAGAAGGAGGGAAATGGGGGGTTCGAGCGAACCCCTTTCAAAAAGAGTTTCCTTTGGGATTTTTTGCGGGAATGGTGGGAAGTTAATTAAATGGGTTCGTTTGAACCCTTATTCATTTGAACCCTCTTTAGGTTCGTTCAAACCTATAAATTTGTTTGAACCCCAAAAACGATTTTTTTTTGGCATGGGGTATTTTTTTTAAATTTTCCTTCCTCACTCCAATTGTAAACCACTTTTATGGGTTCACCCATTTCAGTTATTAATAGACTCATGAATAAAATCAAAACAAGCTAGATGGATATAAAAATGGTTGAGATAAATTTATACAAGCATGGATGCTAAAAAAAGAGTGTCCAACTTTCTAATCTATAAAATTAGGCATGTTACACAACCAAAAAAATGTGGTGACTCTCAAAGAACATTGTAAAATATCTAGATTCTAAAATCTTTGTGTGCAGTGAAAATCCCCTAGCCTAAAGTACAAGACGAAAATGAAATGGAAGACAAAAGGAAACACAACAACACCTCAAGATTGGCCTAAGTTGAACTTGAACAAAATGAAAGAAAAATCTTGATATTACCTTGCCCAAGTTGATTGGTTGGTTGGCCCTATTAATTGCTTGATTTGTGTGCTCCTTCCAATGGCAAGCAACATAAAACTATATGCAAAACAATGAGGATGTCATGAGGAATGCAATAATGCAAGTGGGTATTTGGATAGGTGTTGGATATGGATGCAAAATGAGCTTGAAGGTTGCAACACTGGTGGATGAGTGCAAGAGCTTGAATGCATGAGAGTTCAATTGCATAATTTTGAAAGTTGCAAATGAGGGAAAATCCTCTAAGTTTAGGAGAAAGACCACTAAAAGATGAATGGTCAAAATGCAGCCACCTTGGACAAGATCTCCTCATAAAGGAGGTCCTTGTCCCCATGTGAGATTATAAGACCTCAAAAGTCCTCGGAGGAATAAAATGTGAATTATGATGAGTTGCCTTCTCCAAAAGGAGAAAGGATTCAATGAAGAGTTGACTTGAAGGTATTGCATAAATGGCATGGAGGATTAAGATTACCTAATCAAGTAATTAGGTTGTGCAAATAGGTGATTAGGGTAATTAATGGAGGATTAAGACAAGTGGGTTATGATGGAGGATGTGACATTAATCTTGATTAAGGGTGTGCACATCCTAATCAGAGATTAATTAGGCTAATCCCAATTAAGGATGGGACAAGGAGAGAGAAAATGGTGAATCTAAAATTGATTTAAATTCATAAAGGAAAATGAATAAATTGAATAAATAGAGGTATTTATTTAATTTAGGGAGGAAATGAGGAAAAGGTAAAGTATTTAATTAATTGAATTAAATACCTTAGGAAGATTAGGGAAAGGAGGAAATATTTTAATTAAATAAATGATTTAATTAACATCGATGGAAAAGGATGAGATAGATGAATAAAAGGGACAAATTTTACCTTATGGGAGAGATCAAATTTGGATGTCTACATTTTTCCCTTCTTCGAAATACTGTTAAAATAACAGTGTTTCAAAGAAAAATAAGATGCAAATGACTTGATAGAAGAATGAACTAGAAAATGATGCTCCAGCATGGGAGAGATGTTGTGAGGTGACCAATCAAAGAAAATGAAAGAATATGCCCCAATGTAATGGGAAAATGGATAGGATGAAGGAATGAAGGAAAATGACAAGGTATGCCCCCTCGAGAGGGCGAATAGGGAAGAAAAAGGGGCCCCGAGTGATTTCTCAATATGAAGCAACAAAAGGTACCACGTGATAGAGTATGAAAAACCAAGAAAAATGGCTTTTGAACGGAGGCAAACGAACAAACAGGGTGCAAATGGTGGCCCGTGGAAGAAACGAGATTAATTAGAGGAAAAAAAGTTAAATAAAGGGTAAAAATACCCTCCACTTAAAAAGAATTAAAAAAGGAGGGAAAATGAATATATAGTAATTGGAGGACTTACTATTCACCATTTGCATAGTTGAAAGTTGAGTGAGAGAGATAGAGAGAGAAGAAGAAAGTGAGGTGGAGAGCTAACATGGCGAGTGAGGACGAGAGACTCATGGACAATGAGATTATCCACCGAGGGCAGGAGGTGTGATATTTCTACCACCAGTGCATGGTACCTCGCCAAGTTAGCGTCAAAACCCCTCTCTGTGTGTTTTAGTTTTTTTTTTGTAAATTCTTGCATATTTGGGGTTTTGGGTTAGGAGAATGTGGGTAGACGAGAAATGGGTTGCTAACAAATGGGTGAAATCGCCCATTCAGAAAGCCAAAATTGCCCTTTGGAACATGGCCAAACAGAGGTGAATTCGCTTGTGAAGGAGGAAAATTCACCCAAGGGGAGGGAAAGACACGAAATACGGGAAAACCTACACCCCTCCAAGGTGAGTCCGCCCAAGAGGAAGCACCACCACCCACCCAAGGTGAGTCTATCCAGGATAGGCGAACCTGCACCCCCAACAGGAGATCCCACCAGAGGAAGGGCAGGGTCACCCGCCCGATTGCCAATTCCAATCAAGGGCAGCTCGAAGGACTTGGACTAACTAACCAGGATTTTAATGACCTCCTACACTTTGGGCTCTGCAAGACCCGAGAGGGTGATCCCTTAATGTGTTTATAACCTCTACACCATAATCATAAACAACATTAACAATAGCAGATAATCTCACTCAATAGCTCAATAGAACAGGATAAAACTGAATAGAATTGGTTGTTCATCAATAATATCAACCATTTGGAGTGTGAGATAATCACAACAATACTTCAAAGTAAAAGATATTCATTAATTTTCAATTTGTAACAAGCTTTGGGTGAACACAAACAAATACTGAATCACAAAGAATATATGCAACTTAGATCAGTGCCTTATCCATTGGGGGAGTCAAATTCACAAATACCTAAGGGTTTATAATAGATTTAACTCATAGAATATAAGATCTTTGATAATATTTCCTTACAATATCACCAATATATGTAACCCTAACTCAACACTTCTTATCATATCCTTGTACAAAATATATCAACCTACAATCTCATTTAAGCATTTTAATTAATTCCTTGAATTAAAGCTAAAATAAGAATTGCACACACCACAACAGTGAGATGAACAAAATAGGCCTTGATCACTTTATTCAAAATTCAAATACGCTTGTACACAGGATAGACATGAGCTTCAATTTATCAATCTGATTCAAATGCTAGTATTGTTATAAAACATTATATATCCATGAATTCAAAACCTATAACAAAATGACTTAGAACCTAAATTGCATTTCCTCTATAACTACAAACTTTACTATTGCTCTGCAACTTCACCTAGACTCAACCAAAAAAATCTAACTTGCTAACTCCTACTTCTAGCCTTGAAATCCTTCTTATAGAAAATGAAGGAGAAAACAAGCATTGGGCCAGAAAGTACACATGTCGCCATCCAATTGGACCGCCTTGTGACATTTCAAAATTTAGCTACAACAGACATTCACCTGGAGAATCTTCTTGTTTCTTCCCATTTTTTCCATTGAGGATGATTTGATATAGAAGAAAATTTTCAAGAGCATGCGCACCTAAACTGCCACCAAAAGAAAAAACTTAAATTTTTTATGATTGCAATAGTTAATTAATTAATTGTTAGCAGTTTACTCCTGCTTTACTCCTCCTCAATTAAATATGTATCCACCCATCACTGGTATTCTTCATCACTTGGCCAATTGAGTTTAATTACCTCATCTACCCTAGCTCTGTAGGGTGTATATTTAACTTCCACCCAGTTTGCCTCATTTTCAAAAGACTCAAGAAATGAACCGGTGTTGATGATTTTGTCCATGCAACTCGCTAGTAGATTGGAATCCAAGTCATCACAAATTAAAACAATTTGGGCATTAATGACCCTACTAGCTTGATCCTTCCATTGTTGAAGAGACATGATGCTACCCTGCTCATCAATTATATCAGGCAACAATGTATCACTCCAATCATCAAAACTCTTCACCAATTCCTCTATCTTCCTACTCAAGTCATCTGGTAAGGCTTGAAAACCTTGCAGTGATTTAACCAACACTTGAGTAGGTCTCAATGACTATGTCCTATTATTAACATCCAATCTTGAGGCTTTATACATTAAATCCAATTCGTTGACCCTAGGGATCCATTTCTCAATCAATGGTATTGCTACTTCTTGATCCCTGTCTAAATTCTTTATTGCACCCATTAATAAAGAATAAGAAGAATGTACCCTGGCAATCTATTATCAACTTTTTCATTCAAATGCTACAAAACTATGGTGACAATTTCCTTTTGCCTTAGTGTTGCCCTCTCCTCGCTATTCTTCAAATAATTTTCTAGCTCTGTGATTTTTTGCACTAATTGCTTCTTTGTTGGATCAACAAAGCATTCTAGCTCCTCCTTAATTGGTTCTAATGTGGAGCTAAGGACAAGAATCTTAGTAGGAGACATTGGTGTGGAAAAAATAGATGGTAATGATTTAATCACAGGAACACCTGATGATGCCTCTATCTACATGTACTTCAGTCTCTCCACCTTTGTTTGTAGCTCAATATTCCTTTTCTACACCTTATTGTACTCCCCAATCATAAAATTATACTTCTTCATATCACTCCTTTTTTTAGCTTCTTCTATTTATAATGTTTTTTGTGCCAATTTGGCCACATTCATAGTTAAACTTGTAGCCTCTGTTGTTGAAGTTTTTGAAGCTCTTTTTATTATTAACCCTCCCCTCAAATTGGGGTTAATATCTGTTATGCTTGGCTTTCTTCCTTCCGAGGCCAAAGCCTATATTGCCAAGGTTTCATACTCCTCACTGAAGGCAGAATCTTGTAGTGTTGCCCTGACTTCTTCTTCTGAATTCTAGAGGGGATGCTTGGATTTCAAAACAGTATTAAAGGCAACTGCATCAACAATATCCCACTCAGGTAAGATCAAAACACCAGCTTGATTAACCAATTTTCTCCCTTCTTCCATAGTAATTTTCTTAAATTCATTCATCACCTCAGCCTTCACTTCATTATCATTTTCATCATCTGACCTGTCAAGCCTCTGAGCTCTTCTTTCCTTGCACTTTTTCTGGTATTCTCCCAATTTCATCCTCCATACCAATTGCAAGAAGGTTGGTGTTTTTACAAAATTATCATCATCTAAGAATTCCTTGCAAGCTTCCATTCTTGCATCCTGTACACACTTTCCCATTATGTCCAAGTCTGACAAAACCAATTCAACTGGTTGTGGAGGGGATGGCATGCCCATTTATAGATCTTGGTTTGTAACAATAATTTCATCCCCCACATCCTCCTGGGACTACCCAATTCTTTTCCTTTTGGGAGTTGGCGATGATGGTGGCAGTCAAGGACTCCTATCTGGTGATGACTCAAGAACAATTATCTTTATAGCTCTTGGTGGCTTGAGATGTGATCTTGGTGTCTCCTCCAATTCCATTACATTTTCTCCTTTTCTATCCTTCTCTTCCTCTTCATCACTGTCATCCCTTACCCTCCTATAGATGGGCTTGTCTTTTGGGGGTCGGTAGGTTGGCCTTTCTTCCAATAGCTTTGTAACTTGTTCTTGTTTAGCAAAATCCAACCCCAGATTGATTTTCTTTGTCATTATAATGTTCATGATTTGCTTGAAATTCTCCAGCAAAAAAGAAATCTTCTTATGGAAAGGATTGAATTCCATCAATGGATCATATTTTGGATCCATCTTGTATACAATAGCCAACAACTTATCATAGGCAACCCATTTCTCCTTATTCAATTCTTGCCTACTCAAATCAAAATCATTCCTGATCAGGTCCTTAGAAAAATTGAACTTATGAACAAATTTTGCTCCCTTTATCCTTTGTCTAAACAAAGCGAAGAAACCCTCAAGGTCACATTGCCTCCTAGGACCAAAACTTAAATTGTACAAATCAAAGAATTTTCCAAAATGTACCCAGCCTCCTTTTGTAATAACACAATCAAAAACCACTGTGTAGTCAAGATAGAGGGTTCCTTTGCCCATCCCAATGAGATTATCTTCATGAATGTAGTCAATCTTCCACATGACCTCAACAAATCCAATCCTTGGTGGCACATTGTAAGGCAGGATGTGTGGAGCTCCTTGAAATCCATACACTCTCAAAACAGTACTGACTGGATATGGGATGATATCACCCCAGTTGTGGCAGATCCTCAAATCAGGCATCCTCAACTTGGGCCTAAGAAAATCATGCTATTCTATAGGAACCCTAGGTAAATTTACCATCAACCTTTCTCTAAGTCTTGATGCAAAACAATTATCAAACTGTATATAGTTAGCACTTTCTCTATTATATGAAAGGTCAGCAGTCCAAATTTGCACTGGCAGCCTTTCTTCACCGACAAATCTATTCAATTTCATTTTCTCGGAGATGAAATATGCATTCTTGAACAAAAACATATGCATGAGCATAGAATACCAGTAGAAAGGTGTGCTTGTATCATTCTGCTATAGTTTCACTAACCCTTCGTGTATTTTCTTAGCTAGGAAAGAAGAAAAATCATAAACTACAGAGAAATTTGGATGTTGTATCTGCACCCCCATGAACATGAATGCTATTGGCATCATAGTGTTAGGGCTAAATCCCGATATTTGGCATAGTGAATAGAAGGTAGCCAGGAAGTGTTTAGCAAAAATGTCCAGTCTGAAAGGCTCCTGATCACTAGGGCTGATATGAACTCTTGAACCTCCTGCCTTGGCCAAATGAGGTGGGAGCATCTTAATTCTAAAAAGAGGCTTAATCTTCCCATACTCCTGCTTCATCTCTTCAAGCTCAATAGGGACTAAAAATTCACTAGGCTTAGACAAATCAAAAACTTGTTGAATTTCCTCTCTTTTAATACTCAGCAAAACCCTTCCATCATTGTCCCTAACCACTTGTGTGACAAGATCATACCTTGCAACCATGGCCCTAAGCAAATCCACATCAAGAAACACATTGGGAACCACCAATTTTCCCATGTCATACATCCAACCATTCAAAAATGGGTGGGGAAAATTTCTTTATCCAAACCATAGTCTGAACATTTACAAACCCTTCATCGGTACCCTAGCGTCAACTATGTTAAAGCAATTATACACTAACCCCTCCCCAAGGGTTTTTCCTCGCATTAAGACTTGCCCCTTCCTTCTATCATTTGTCGACAATGGAAATTGATCTAAGAAATCATCATACTGGTTCCTTTTCAAATAATCAATTTGGTTGGAATGGTGCTTTGACGGTGCCATCTTGAAAAAACTAGGGTTTACTTAAATAACAGACCTTAAACAAACTAGGGCTTTTAAAGGGTGCAAAATTACAAACAAGTAATTTGCAATTTCAAACAAATTTTGACTCAATTACAACCCTAATACAACTTTCAACAATCACACAACAAAATTCTCTTAAATTCAAGCTAAAATTTCATAACGAAACATAGAGTTCAACTTACGGCTTTTTATCTTGCAGAAACCCTAATTCCTTGTTGCAACAGCTCATGAATTCTTCCTCAGCTTTTAAAACTACTTTGTGAAATTACTTGAATTCTTTTGTGACAGTAAAATAGGGAAACAATTCATTTATTCAATTAAATCAAGAAAGGTACGTCCTGTACACCATTAAAGCTCGCTCGTGTGCTTCACCAATGGCTCCAATCATATTTGATGCAGGTTTGAATATTACCTATTGATCTTCATTTTGGCTGGATCATCTAACGGTTGCATTTTAATCAATCTGACATTGAATTCCACCATAGCAGATGGCCCACCACCTCCTACGTCATCAAGGAAATCCACATGTCATCTTCCCCTTGATATCGCGATCACTAACCACCCTGCAACTCCTGATTGCATGATAGCGGGCAACCATAGATCTCGATCATCAACGATCTTGCTCATTCAGACGGTTTCCAACTCTGAGGTTAAACATTGAGCACCTTTTCTACTGAGATTAAAACATCTCCGCCCATTTGAAACATATGCATTTTATACCCGCTTTAGTAACCCGCCAATTAATGTATTAAAGCCGACTTAATATATTAAAACATTCCCAATGTTCCTTCAACTTCACCAGATGTGACAAGTGGCACCCGCCCATGATATCATGATCAGTCGATACCCTGTGGTGTGGTCATCACGGGATGTTGGGGAGTGGCTGAGATCAAATGACCTCTCATCAATGGTCACAATAAAGTCATTCCTCTGCAAAAATATAAAACATTTATTAAATGAAAGGGGACACAACTAGGTCGACAGTATTCAATGAAATGAAGTTGTTTTTAAAAGGGGCATGGGGCCACCCTAGACTTAGGAAAAATTTAAGTCGACCCCAGGAAAATATAACAAAAGATCAGAAGGGTACTTACCCTAGACGGGACAATGGGGCTCAAGTTGTTTTAAGACCCCCTCAAAAAGTAACAATCAAATAGAACATAGTTAGGATGTTTGATATGAAAGTCGGGGTTTTACATGAATACTTGGAAACAAATGTAAAACCCTAACCCTAGACCTTTCAAAGATCGTTTTATAGCAAAAACACCATGGAGAACCAAAAAATAGGCAAGATCTTCAAAAATTGTAGGGCAGATTTTTGAAGTTCCATCAAGCCGGATTCGCCAATTGACAGGTGAATGCGGAAAAGGGACGAAGTCACCGAGGTTGCAACTCGGGGAAAGAAAATAAAAAGAGAGAGAAAAAGAAAAGAAAATAGAAGAGGAATGAATGAATGAGATGAAAAACAGGGAGTGATGAATGACTGACAAGGTGTGCGACTTTAATGCAAAGCTTTGAGATGTTGTGCATGTGGGAGCGGCATTCAACAATGTTGTCGGAGACAATCGCAGCGATGAGCGAGGAGGAACATGCAGCCCTAGCCTAGGCGGGCCTACTGCACATGTTGGGGTACCCCAACATCAAGGCACACCAACCATTACTAACCGCACTGATTGAGAGGTGGAGTTTTGAGACATCCATGTTTCATCTCCGGATTAGGGAGATGACAATGACCTTGGAGGATGTGTGGAGGATTCTATGGCTTCCCATTGGAGGGCACCTAGTCAGTTGGACTAGGAGTCAAGGACGAGCGTGAGAGAGGAGTGTGTGATCGATGTCTGGACGAGGAGATTTGCCTATCTAGGGGGCTGACTTAGATTTGGATGGGTGTTTGGGATTAGGAGTACCTCCACTTCCATTGTACTTGTGTGGCTTGATCAATAGGATTTTTTTGCTAGACTGGAGTGAGAGGTTTTTTTTCCTCAAGTTGATTGAGGTGGTGTTGCACATCATCAAGAGGAGAGATGGAGAGTTCACATGGGGTGCATGCGTACTTGGGTAGCTATACAAAGATATGCATGTTGCTTGCTACAAGGGAGGACTCAGTATGACACATGTGACACTACTATAGGTTTGGGCCTGGGAGCACATCAGTGTGGCTAGGCTAGGGATATTAACAATGGGAGACTAGGACGAAAGGCTACTAGTAGTATATTGGTATGGGGTGGAGAATGGTTGTCGTCTACATTATATAAATGTGAGGGATTTATAGAGATGGAGGAGGCTGGATGACTTATAGGGAGATCAAATTATATGGAGACCATATTTGACACGACGGTTCAATGGATGGAGAGAGGAGGAGAGGAGGCATAGAGGCTATTTATGTATGGTATTCTATTTAATTAGGAGTGAGTGACATGTCATAGAGCTCCACCGATCGGATAGGGTGACTAGGTAGTTTAGAGTGACATAGGATATTCCACCAAGTTCATAGAGATTCCACAAGATTACCCGTGAGTGGGTGTGGGGTGAGACGATCCTAGGAGAGGTAGCCAGAGAGAGATGGGAGGAAGTAGAGCCAGCACCATATCTGGGGAGGACAGGAGGAGAGATAGAGCCAGGGGTGACCGTGAGGTATTCAACATGGTGGGTGGAGAATGGTCCCAGACGGATTACGACCGTGTGTCGGATTGTAGGGGCACTTGGCTATGGCTCAGATGATGAGAGGAGATTACAACGGTAGCAATGGATGGGTAGGAGGGGAGAGGGATAGAGGAGGAGAGATTGGGAGGATGTGGAGATGGAGGATGTAGGTGGATATGACTAGCCTGTGGGGATGGAGGATACAAGTGGGAAGGACCAACTAGTGGAGATAGAGATTATACATGCAGAACCACTAGCGATGGTACCGAGTGGACCACTACCACTTGAGGATCCAACCGTAGGACTGGCGGGAGCCCGAGTGAGGCTTAGAGTCACAAAGGTAGAGATAGACACATTGCAGGAAAAGGTAGATAGACTATATGAGGAGGGACTATGAATGACCTCGCATTTGAGGCATCCAGGATGTCGTAGGAGTGGAATACCATGCAATGAGAGAGAGATGAGATGAGGGGAGAGCAAGATGAGGCTTGAGATGAGAGGGAGGAGATGAGGAGGATGATAAAGGAGCTGATGAGGGAGCAAGATCAGTTGAGGGGGGAGCAAGGTCAGCTGAGGGAGTAGGATGAGCTCCAAGATAAGACAGAGTGTGCAGAGGTGGTGATGGGAGATTTAGGGGCGATTCTGGAGAGGGAAAAGACAGTTGAGAGATAGGTAAGGACTTTGCAGAGGGAGAGAGATACAATAGTGGAGGAGGTGACATGGATGTAGGTGCAGATTTACCAAATGAGGATGGCTTAGGAGGCATGGGATTAGGAGAGGATATTCCTATCTGGATTACGAGATAGGTACCGAGTAGAGCGGGACACAACGAGGAGTCAGCCAGCTGAGAGAGATGAGTATATGAGGGAGTCTAGCTACTACATGGCAGCCTATTTCATAGAGGTTCCAGATCCTACACGCCATGTAGCACCATATGTCCAAGTACTTCCACAGATGCCAACACCATCCTGGATAGTGGGGACACATACACAGGACCATAGCAGCTATAGAGAGACTCCCCCACATGGAGGGCCAGTGCCAGATTCACCATTGAGGTCAGATGCGGTCAACACAGGTTTAGAGGACAAGAGGGACAGGATCTCGATGTTTGACAGGTGCAAGGTGCATATGCAGGGGACAGGGACAAAGGCCACAGGTTCCACAACACAGACTAAACAGAGACCATCCTATGCATTGATGTGGTCCCTATTTTTTAGGGGCACTTTTGTACCTATATCTTATTTGATGACATATGATGGACATGTATTCATTATTATGATGGACATTTATCATGGACTTTTCTATAGACTTGGATATTTTGGTATTTATATACGATGTGATGTCTTTATTTACATTATACATTTGTGATGTGATGGATGCTTATGTGTGGATGTGTTTATTATGAGATATGACTTATGATGAGATGTGATGGAAAATTATGATGTATGTATGCATTTATGATGATCTATGGGATATGTATGATGTCTAACATGTTGTGATGCAGGATGTGATGTATGATATGATCATGGACTAATGGTTTGTGATGCAGGTGGTGATGTACTAGGGATGATATTATTGTGATGCAATGATGAAATGAAAATGTAATAACATGCGATGAATGAAAAATGTGATGTATGCATATAATGCAATGTATAATGAGATGGGCTAATATGTAGTGCAATGATAATGAAATGAATTAAATTGAATTTAAGATGTTTAGAATAAAAAAACCTATGTCAATCCAAACAACTTAAAATGAACGTGGTAATAACAATGTAATGCAATCGGATGGACTAAAATACTCAAAATAATAGCATTAAATAACTTGTGTGGATAATGCAATGAGAAGGTAATGGCATGCATTAAGATGTTTAGAATAACCAATTAAGACCAATCTAAACAACTTAATATGGTAATGATAATGAGCTCAAGATACTTAGGCTAACAGATCTATATTAGTCCAAACAACTTAAGATGATAAAAACAATGAATGACAATACAATGAAATGATAATGCAAATGTAACTAGGAAAATTATGATTGTAAATAAGGGCATGCATAATGATGGAAAGCATGAATGAGGGTGGACATGGAGTTGCACCTGTCAAGACCATGTGGATCCTGAGAAGAAAGGGATATGAAAGGGAAATGTTTGCACAACCAGGATCACTAGTCATAGGCGAGAGGAAGAGATGGAAGGATACATGCAATGCAACGGGATGAAGTGTGAAATGAAAATCTAATGCTATTTGCCAATTTTAGGAGCACTAATTTTTGGTATAGCATAAGACACAAGATGCCAAAGTATTATGAACCAAGGACGATATGTGTTTAATATGTAAAATAAACACAGCAAACAAAAAGGCTATCCCAATACCCCAAAGTCGTGAGGACTTTGATCGGGCCAGGAATTAGGATAACCACAAGCACAAAGGATGCCCCAGCATAACACAATACCGCAAGGATCTTGGTGGGTACTACGCAAGACAACCAAGAAGACAGTAAACAAATAAAAAGATCAAGATACGCCCCTATGTTTACCAGTCAAAGCACACCATGATATGATGGATCGTGGCGACACTGACGAGGTATAATAGGAAGCTCAAATGATAAAAAAAATGTCAAAAGCATCAAAAGATAACAATCAAATTTCAAATTTCCTTTGCCACAAGATCAAAAAGATGGATGGGATTGATGCGGACTATTAGGAAGGATGCATCCTGTTGAGACCAAATATGGCTCAGACTAAACTAAAAGATCGACATGACATAGGATATCTGAAACCAATTGAACCTCTTGATAGTAATGACCTTTGTTTGTAAGCACCGGCTAGGATAGGGACGTACTGGACGATATGACAAGATGAAAAGACACACGATGACAAGACCCTAAATACCTAGGGGCTTAGAGGTTGATCAAAGATCAACCTTGCCTACATGAAAGCGCAAAGCCCTCGTAGTTCAACAAAAGACCATGGATAAAAGTGGAAAGAGGACAATGGAGATTGCAATGGAAGACGAAGACAGACGGACAAATGCCCCGAGGGTGGATCAAATGATCGACCTTGCCTACGTGAAATCATAGGGGCAACGTAGTTCGAAAAAGACCAAAGACAAGACTGGATCTAATCATGACCAACACGATGGATGAGCTTAGATGATGATGCAAGACCGACAATGGGACACAATGTATAGGTGACGACAACCTCAGATGAAGGATAAAAAGCTCAAGATTTTGCATAGCCGATATGGATCGTCCAATGCTCAATCACAAAATACCATGCAACAGATGATGAGATGTTGATGGAATGATAGGATTGATTGGATGATAGGATAGGATCCAAGGATAAGATGGATGGAGGGATAAACTAGCTAGGACATAAGGTAGATAATGATTAAACCCTCTACAAATGGTGCATGTTTCTAAGTATTCACCAAACATACTTATCCAAGGCACCACAAAGAGTGGTTTTCACCATAGGACAAATTATTTCTCTTTACTATTTTTGGATTTTTTTTTTACTTTTTTGATTTTTTGTATTTTGGCAATTTTTAACTTTTTTTTGTATTTTTGTAGGATAGAATAACCCAGCTGACTTAGGCATAAAACTTTTTCATATGCATGATATTGATGGATTCTTCCAAGGGTTCTCCTTTAGGATTAACAAGCCTGTATGCGTTGGAACCATACTTAGTTGTGATGACATAAGGACCTAGCCAATTTGCTTCAAATCTTCCTTTCTTGTCTCGCTCTTGCAAATTTCGCTGATTCTCTTTAAGGAATAGGTCACCAACATTAAATTGATGGGGACGAACCTTTTTATTGTAGCTTCTCCTAAGGTGATGTTGGTAGGCTTGCAAATGATTATATGCTTTTATCTGTTTTGCATCCAAGAGTTCCAACTAAGCAAGGCGTGCAACCCGAGTGTCTTCATCATTTATTAGATTCTTTAGAGATATGTGAAGTGAGGAGATTTCGACTTCAATCAGAAAGATACCTTCAACACCATAAACAAGGGAATACGGTGTGGTGCCCATGGGGGTGCGGATGGAAGTACAGTAGGCCCAAAGGGTGGGATGGATATGGAGATTCCAATCTCTACCAATGTTATTAACAACCTTTTTCAGGATCTTGATTAAGGTCTTATTGGTGGCCTTTGCTTGACTGTTACCCTGGGGGTAATATGGAGTGGACCAATGGTGTTGGATATGATAGGTCTCACAAAGGAATTTCATGGCCTTGTTCTTAAATGGCTTTCCATTATCGGTGATGATGGTGGAGGGAATTCCATACCTGCAAAGGATATGAAAGAGGATGAATTTGGAAATCTGAATACCAGTGATTTGAGTGAGTGGCATTGCTTCCACCCACTTAGTAAAGTATTCAGTAGCGATGAATTCAATGATTTTTTTAGTGGCTAATATTCGCCAATTGGCTAATAGTTGAGATTTGGGAACCCAAAATTGGATAATAGTTTGAGCTACAACATGACTTGAGTCACCACATTTTTACAAAATTTTATTATAATTTTATTTAAATCGCCAAATAATTTATTTTATTAAAAATTATAACTCAAAAATTTGCCACAATATTAAATAAGTGATTAGATTAGATTTGCCTAAATTTTATAAATTATAGTAGAAATCTGTATTAATTCGCCAATAGTATATCATATTTATTAGTTGTTTTAGGATCATATTTCTAATCTTTAGTTTTCACCATTGATTTATAATATAATCTAATGGCTCTTGTTGTATTCCACGAGGTAAAATGTGCCCATGATCTATAATGCTCATGGGGCCCACAATTGTGAGTCTCATGAGCATTATAGGTTATGGGTAAATTTTACCTTACAAAGTACAATGAGGGTCATTAGATCAATGATCGAAAAGCAATTTTGAGCCTCGTGAGAATTACAGATCATGGGTACATTTTACCATGCAAAATACAATGAGGGTCATTATATTATATTTTAAAACAACAATGGAAAGTAAATATTACAGACCACCCCTTCAACCCATCGATAATTTGAACCACCCTCGGGCCCCTAATTTTCCATGAGAATTATTTTTAGATTGGACTATTATTTTTAAAGATTCACCAAAATTTTCTACAAAAAATTAGTGATGTAAAAAAAATCACCAATAAAATTAATTTTTTTTTCAAAAAAAGGGAAAGATTTGCCAATAGAAATTAATATTTTTTCGTAAAAAAATGAAAGATCCGCCAGGATATCTTTTTTGAGGGGGGTTTCTTAAAGTTATCAATGGCGGTGATGATGAAGGTGTGATTGTCAGAGGATGGAGGGTAAATCTTATTGATCAAATCGAAACCCCATTGTGAAAATGGGCATGGTGCTATGAGGGGTTGTAGATCTTGTGCAAGAGCACGAATCAGATCTGCGTCTTGTTGACAAGGAAAGCACCTCTTTAAAAACTCACAAGAATTATGTTCCATAGTAGTCCAATAATACCCTGCTCTAAGAATCCTTTTGGCCAAGGCCATGTCATTACAATGGGCTCCACAAATACCACTGTGTACTTCTACTAACGTGGTGCAAGCTTCAGTCTCGCTCAGACACCTAAGAAGGGTTCCATCATACCCACGATGATAAAGAGTATCCCCACTATGGTATAACGAGAGGTGCATTGGATGAAGGACTTGCATTGATTACATGTGAGATCGGGAGGTAGGATGTTATCATGGAGGTAGGTGTAGATGTCATGATACCATGGTGACTCGGGACCTACAATTTCGGACACCATATCACTCTCAGGGATATCATAAGCTGGGATTAAGAGTTGTTCCACTAGGAAATGATAGTCTATGCAATATTTTGGCATGTCAATTAAGGAGCCAATTGTAGCCATTGCATCAGCTGCCTTGTTCTGGATTCTTGGGATTTTCTCAAATTGGATAAAGGTGAAATACTTCTTGAAATCATCTACCATGCGCTTATAGGGTAAAAACGTGTCATCCTTAGTCTAAAACTCATCATTCACCTATTTAATGACTAATTGGGAATCACCAAAGACTTGTAAGTGAGTGATATTCCATTGGGTGGCAATCCTAAGACCTCTAATGAGAGCTTCGTACTCTGCTATGTTGTTTGTGCATGGAAAGGATAGCCTGAATGATTTTGGGATGTAATCACCTTGTGGTGTGACAAACAAGATACCTGCCCCAGATCCATTGTGAGTGTATGAACCATCGAAGTAGAGCGTCCAGGTAGATGTTTATGTGACTGTAAGAACCTCTTCATTAGGAAACTTTGTAACCAAAGGATAAACATTCGCCAAAGGAGCATCTTCCAACTGGTTTGCTATTTCTTGCCCTTTGATGGCCTTTCTACCCACATAATCTATATCAAATTCACTCAGAAGCATGATCCACTTAGCCATGCACCTGGTTAAAGCAGTTATAGACAACATATATTTGAGTGGATCGACTTTTGATATCAACTTTACTGGATGACTGAGCATGTAATGGCATATCTTTTGTGAATGGAAGACAATAGCCAATCATGATTTTTCCATCGAAGAATAATTAAGCTCGTAGCCCACTAACATTCAACTGATATAGTAGATTGCATGTTCTTTCGAAGACTCATCATTTTGGGCCAATAATGCCCCTAGTGCAACTGAAGTAGTCAAAATGTACAATAGGAGGGGTTTTCCTGGAATTGGGGGCATGAGGATGGGATTATGAGTCAAGTACTCTTTGATCTTGTTGAAACCGAGCTAACACTTGGAATCCCACTTGAAGGTGGTATATTTTCACAGCATGTGCAGAATGATTGACACTTATCAGCTAACTAATCTATAAATCACCTAATGGACTGCAACTTTTCTTGAAGACTTCTTAACTATTTTAGATTGCATGGCGGGGGCATTTCCATTATTGCTTTGACTTTGGCTAGATCAACCTCTATGCCCCTTCTAGAGACAATGAAACCCAGTGGTTTTCTTGACATGACCCCAAACACACACTTCTTAGGATTCAAATGCAGTTTATAATGCTCTAACCATTCAAAGATTTTTTTCAGAACTGTTGGATGTTCTTCTCTTGTCTTTGACTTCCCCAACAGATCATCAACATAATCTTCCATTATGATGTGAATAAGGTCATGGAAGATAACTATCATAGCACGTTGGTATGTTGCCCCTGCATTCTTGAGGCCAAAAGGCATGACATTGTAGCAGAACATGCCCCAAGGAGTGGTGAAGGCAGTCTTGTGTTGATCTTCAGGGGCAATTTTAATCTAATCATAACCAGAGAAACCATCCATGAGGGATAGCATCTCATGTCCAGCAGTGAGATCAACCAATATATTGATGTTTGGCAAGGGAAATTCGTCCTTAGGATAGGCCTTATTGAAATCCTGAAAATCTATGCAAATCCTGATACTTCCATTCGGCTTGGCAATAGGCACTATGTTGGATATCCAATTTGAATAGTCAATGGATCTAATGAATCCTGCTTCTAGTAGTTTCTCCAACTCTTTCTTGACTAACAAGGCTACTTGGGGATGCATTTTTCTTAACTTTTGCTTGACAGGTTTAGCATCCAGGTGGACATCCAAATGATGTACAAATAGAGCAAGATCTAGGCCTAGCATATCTGAATAGGCCTATGCAAAATTAATGATGTCATCTTTAAGAAGTTAGACAATGGTGGAGTGCTCCTCTTCAGATAAGGATTTGGCTACATAAGTAATTTTAGGATTTTCTTCTATTCCCAAATTGACTTCCTGTGTTTCTTCAATGAGAATAGAAGATCTTTCAGATAATTGAGTTCCCACAAGGGGAAGATGAATGTCCCTATCTTCCAGTGCCTCATTGAGGTTTTCACTGTCAGATACACCCTTTGTTTTAACTTTTTATGAGCCAAAAAGTACCTCAGAGAGGTTTTCACTTGATGACCCATTTTGATTTTGTTTCTTTTTACTTTTGTGGTTAGGGCATTCATCCTCCCCCAATTCCATAATATTTACATAAGCATCCATTGAGGGAAAGGTGTCAATAGGTGTTCTACTATGTAGGTCCCAGTCAATAAGGTTAGGGTGATGAAGGGGAAGGTCGATAGTGCAGATGGATAGGCAATCAAACATAAAAGAGAGATCTATGTCATCGTATGCAAGTATGATGGACTCTTCTTCAGGTATGTCTTCAAGGAGACCGTTATCCACACTAACATTGTTAGAAGTACTAGTTGATACCGCAAGACCCTTTTTCTTCGTGTCATAGCCTAGGCCTATTATTTTGGGTTGCACAAATGGTTCTATAGGTTGGCGTTGTCCTTGTTCCTCTATACCAAGACCACCCCCCTGATAATTGTATTTGTCAGCCAACCTTGACCCGTGAGGATAAGTATCCTAAAAATATTCCAAGAGAGGAGGTGATGGCTTAGGTTCTTCTCTGTAAACCCATTGGCTAATATCATCTTCCACCTGATCTTCAAGAGTACCCAAATATCTAAATGTTGTCGAACCCATGTTCTTGGAAGTGAGTGTAAGTGTCTTTTCTTCTGCATTTGATAATGGTTGAGAAGGTTGGCCAAACGAGCGAGGAGAGGGTGGCATTGTGGCCACAATAAGTGCGGTTTACATTTCGTATTCTCCATAGACCTTGTCAATGATCTTGACCTTGGTGATGGTGGAATCAGAAGCGATGGACTTGGTGGATGTGGCGTTGGTTGATGGATTAGATGATGACGTCTGAGGTGCCCCCATTTCAACTCTAGGACAATAGTGAGAATGGGTGAAGGAAGCTTCTAAAGCGCGAAAATACTCAAATGGTTGAGGATCATCTTGTATGGTCACTTCCATTCCTTGGAAAGGAAACTTTAGATATTGGTGATAGGTGGATGGAATGGCTTGCATGGAATGGATCCATGGGCAGCCAAGAAGGAGATTATATGGGAGATCAAGATCAAGAACATGGAACATGGTGTACTGTACAATAGGGCCAACCTGAATGGGGAGGAAAATGGTACCTTCAGAATCTCTCTCAGCATTATCATATGCCTTTATAGTAATGACCTGGTTGTTTAAGTCAGTTGAGGTGTATCCAACCTATTTTATGAACTTTAGTGTACAAAGATTGAGGTTCGAGCCATTATCTATCAAGACCCTTTTTACCTTATGTCAAGCTACAAGGACTTCAATAGGGAGAGGGCAATTATGATCGGGGTTGATAGTAGGCATGCCATTCTGGCTAAAACCTAACTGATAAGATGAAGACAGGTGTCCCACTAGAGCCTGAAACTGAGTGGGATCTATGTCATTTGGTACTTGGGTATCTTGTAAGGCCATGGTGAGGATTTCTTGGTGTACATGAGAAGACTTAAGCAAATCCAAAATGGATATTTGGGCTGGTGTCTTTCCTAGGTGGTCAAGAATATTGTATTGTGAGCTTACAGGGGCCTGTTGGGTTGACGTGGAAGGACCGGGGACTCAAATGCGAGTGCAGAAAGTCATAACAACACAATAAGGATCTTTTCCTTTGACATGAATCATGGAGACACTAGGCTCTACTTGACTAATTCACATAACTATTATGTCATAGTTATAAGGTGCATTCTTGTAGCTGATGTTGTTGGTGTTTTTGTTTTGACCATTGTTGTTGCTTGTCCCAGGATTGGCATTAGACGTACTGGATCCTTGGTTATGGTTAGGAAAAGAATTCTAATATATATGTAATTGAGCATTGGATGAAGATGCTTGGCTGGTATCTACCTATATATCCCCACGATCTATAAGATCTTGGACATATTTATTGAGTCCTTGACACTTATTGAGGGAATGACCTTTGATCTTGTGAAACTCACAATACTCATTTTCCCTGTACCGGGTGGGTTTTGGCTTAGATTCATCAAAAGGCTTTGTCACTGGATATGTAATTGGATAATTTTCTTGTAAAATCCAATTGAACACAACACTTAGGGGCTCTCCCAAAGTAGTGAAGGAGCGCTTATTATTGCCCTAATTATTTCCCTGATTGTTTTGATTGGACTGTTGGGAAGGACGAGGTGTTGCTTGTGGCACGAATATGGGATTTGGCATTGGTTGCGATGGAGGAACGTATTGAGGCCATTTTGAGGTATTTGCTACCTGAACATGCTTGGTATCTGTAATACCATCATTGACTATATTTTTGTTTTTGTTCTAGTAGCAGGATTTGTCTCCAGAGGGTTTCTCTCTATCTGGATTATAGATTTTAACTTTCCCCTTGGCGATTTGAGCTCTCTCAATGATGGGACCCTTTTCAATAACCTTCGCAAAGTTTGAGACACAGTGAAGATTAAGATTATGTCTCATTTCTGGATGAGCATTGGCCACAAACAGAGTCACAAGGTCCTTCTCACTGAGTGAATATTTCATTTGGCTAGCCAAGGCACACCACCTCTGCAGGTAGCTAGCAAAGGTTTCACCCTCACATTGGGCTTCTTTCAAAAGGTCTAATGTATCAAAATCCTTCTCCAAATTGAAGGAGAAGTGAGAGACAAATTTTTCTGAAAGATCAACAAAAGAAGAGATTGACCCCTTTTGAAGACCCATAAACCAGTCAAGAGTTGCCCCCGTTAAACTCCTAGGGAACAACCGTAGGAGATAGTTGTCATTGTGGAGGACTTCTTGGCAATGTGAATAAAATCTTGGAAATCATTCTTAGGATATTTTGTTCCTTTGTACTTGTCAAATTTGGGCATTTCAAAATGCTTAGGGAAAGGAACGAGTGAAATTGAGGGACCAAATGGATAAGGACAAATATCCTCAAATTTGAAGACTTTTTATAATTGTCTGTTTGTAAGTCTCTCAATGTGGCCTTTACTTCCTCCAACTCCTTATTAATAGGCGTTGATGAAGATGGATTGGATGGATTGGATTGATTGTATGGATCATATTGTTGGTAATATGTGGATGGAGCGGATGCAATTTGACTGTAAGATGGCAGAGGTGTATATGATGGATTCAGCTGATATTGCTTGGTATATGTAGGTTGTGATGAAAGATTGGTGTAAAGTTGATGATAAGGTGGCAGATTTTGATGGTAGATGAAGGACCCTCTTGTTGGTATGATGGAGGTGCTTGATAGTATGAAGTGGAACCACCTTGTTGGTATGACGGATGTTGGTATGATGGTTGTTGTTGCATGACATGGTATGGATTAGATTGATATTTATAGGTGGTATACTATTGGGCTGCTGATAGGAAATGGTTTGTTGTAGAAAATGATGGGCATAGCTAGGATTAGGATTTGGCGTAGGACGTTGCACATAGAACATGCTTTGTGGATGGTACAGGTATTGTGACATATTACTGGGGACAGAGTGATGAGACTGTTGAGGTTGTGCTTGGAATTGTGGTTGCTGAAGAGGCTAATGATAAGGAGGTCGAGTGGGGATTTGAGGCTGCTGAGTGATTTGAGGTTGGTGAGTGACTCGAGGCTGGTTGACAGGTGGATTTTGTTGAGGTACTTGTTGAATGGTAGGACCTTGGGACTAATGAGGCGGTTGCGATGGATTAGCCTGCGGTAGCTGTGAGGGTGGTTGTTGTTGCGTAGGAATGGGGATATTTTATTGTGGCAGTTGTTGTTGGATTGGTTGAGACTAGATTGGAATATGTTGGGGCATTTATTGAGGATTACCTAGCAATAGTTGGGAAGGCGGGACACTGCTTTGAGGGGCTTGCTAAGGAATAAACGGAGGTGGCTGTTGATTCGAAGGAGGCGTCCATCCCAGAAGTGGCGACAATACGAAAAAAGGATTGCCCCCAACATTGATGAGAGGTTGACCAAAGTGAGCAGGTAGTGGGGTCTGACCTTGAGCTACATTCGAAGATGGCGACAGAGGAAGGTTTTGTGGCATATCGTAAGCAAGGGGGTCGTTCGGATCAGGTGATGCTCCTACGACCGTGATCGAGACCCAAGGGGTTGTAGGTCTTGATAGAGTACGACATTACCAAACCTAGGATGGTACCAATTATTGATAGGAGGATTCTCAGGAACATAAGTATCCCTAGAGGGTTCTATGAGTTCTCGGGATCTTGAGGCACAAGAGGTGCAGGAGGTGGTGTATTGACGAATTCTGATAGCTCGAATCTCGATGGTGGTTTGATTCCCTTTAAGAGCAAGGTAGCAAGGATTTTATCCCCACACTCATTAAGGAGACGATCTGTCATCTGAAGATTGATGGGATTATTAAGATACTCACCAACCATGACTTCGAGTTGATTGACCATGCTTTCATCGACAGGAGGCGACATGGTTTGGACCTCATTGTTGGATTGCGATGAGCCTTCGTTGTTGGGATCTTGAGGAACATTGGGCTGAGCACCTTGGGCTTATTGTTTTGCCATGAGTTTCTTTGCTTGCAATCAGGTAACAGGCATGAAAGTACAAAATGGACCTAAGTGATGAATGAAGGATTGATAGGATTAGATGAGGGACTGATTGATTAAGTTGGATGATGGATAAAGGATGCAACTGGATTGGATTAGATGAGATTAATCAATAGGATGATGTGATTGATTGGATTGGATTGGTAAGACTGAGTTTAGACTTAGGTTCAAAAGTTTTGATTAGATGGCGTAAGGTGCCGACTGATTGGATAGAAGTGCAAGATAGATGATTATGATGCCGAATCTACCTCAGGATAAAAGTAGATTGATTGGGTCAAGGATGACACTAACTCAAGATGGATGCAATCCTAAGCAAGTACAGATGATGGTGATCGGGATCAGACACCTAAGCCAACTTGGATAAAAACTTCCAAAAGGGAGTTTAGGGGATTCGAATCGACGAGCCGATGATGGATATGCAATCTAAGGATACTCTAAGATGCTCCTAGATGATTTGATTGATGAAATGATGATTGTTGGAAAATGTAGATGGGCGAAAATGATGATTATGGGAAGATGGATGATGATAAAAAAAAAATTATCGCGGCAAACGGCAGGCTTTCAATGGCCAAAAGGATTCACATTCTAGAATTTGTATGGGAAGCAAGGTCGCCTTTGTAAGACATAACTTCACCTCTGAAGGAAGCAAGTTCACTTGTTTAGACTAAGAAAAATCACCTTTGTAGCTAGGAAAATCACCCCTGAAGATTGCAAGATCACTTGTTTAGGATGGCAACTTCGCCCAAGACCTGAGTGACAGAGGAAACAGGCGAATTGGCTGAGCAAATTCACCTATCTGGAAATGTAAGTTCGCCTAAGACTTGCCTAAGATAGGTAACAGGCGAACTTGATAAGCAAGTTCACCTATCAAGGTGCAAGCTTGCCTAAGAAGACTGCAAACTCGGTCAAGAGGTTGGCAAGTTTGTCTAAAAGCATGAAACTATTGAAGAATGAGAAGATTTGTGTGACACCAGTGGGAAATTGCATCTTAGATTTGTCTTCAAAGGCTCTCGAAAATTCAACTCAAAAATTTATCTTAGGACCCATTCACCATTTTTGGATAGGGGGTCCTAGACACTTTGCAACCATCTATGGACACTTTGCAATCAATTTGAAGTAAGTTTTAAGTTTCTTCCACTCATCCGATTTGCATAAAATTGACTGTTTATGTTAGAGCTATGCTTCATCTACATGAATCAGGTCTTAGGTTACAAATTTGAGTTCATTTTCTATTTTAATTTCATCTCCCAAAATTATTGTTTGAACTTTACCCCTGTCCCCACACACATAAAGGAAATTGTCAGATCTTCCATAGAATTAACTCTCCTAAGGGTTGAAAGTTAATTCTAGCTTGGATGAAATAGAAAATAGGTAGGTTCATTACACCCCATTTTTTCCTTTCTATTCATAGTAAGTTTGGTGAAACATTCCAAATTTAGTATATAACCCTATGTGTTTTGAACCCTACCCTATTTTTCTATGTTTCAATTATTAATAGACTCATGAATAAAATCAAAACAAGCTAGATGGATATAAACATGGTTGAGATAAATTTATACAAGCATGGATGCTAAAAAAGACAACTTTCTAAAATAAAATTGGGCATGTTGCACAACCAACAAAATGTGGTGGCTCAAAGAACATTGTAAAGTATCTAGATTCTAGAATCTCTATGTGCAGTGAAAATCCCCTAGCCTAAAGTGCAAAACGAAAACGAAATGCAAGACAAAAGGAAAAAAATATGAATGGTCAAGATGCAGCCACCTTGGACAAGATCAAGGGCTAGGGTGAGTTGAGAACTCACAAGCCCTCACATCTTGCCATGTGGCAGGTGATGTGTAAGAGAGGACATGAGGTGGAGGTACTTCCTAGTACCTTGGGATTGGACAAGATCTCCTCATAAAGGAGGTCCTTGTCCCCATGTGGGATGATAAGACCTCAAAAGTCCTCGAAGGAATAAAATGTGAATTAAAATTCACATTGGGATGAGTTGCCTTCTCCAAAAGGAGAAAGCATTCAATGAAGAGTTGACTTGAAGGTATTTCATAAATGGCATGGAGGATTAAGATGACCTAATCAAGTAATTAGGTTGTGCAAACAGGTGATTAGGGTAATTAATGGAGGATTAAGACAAGTGGGCTATGATGGAGGATGTGATATTAATTTTGATTAAGGGTGTGCACATCTTAATCAAGGATTAATTAGGCTAATCCGGATTAAGGAAGGGTTATGGAGGATGGGACAAGGCGAGAGAAAATGGTGAATTTAAAATTGATTTAAATTCATAAAGGCAAATGACTAAATTAAATAAATAGAGGTATTTATTTAATTTGGGGAGGAAAGGGGGCAAAGGTAAAGTATTTAATTAATTGAATTAAATACCTTAGGAAGATTAGGGAAAGGAGGAAATATTAATTAAATAAATGATTTAATTAACATCGATGGAAAAGGGTTAGATAGATGAATAAAGGGGACAAATTTGACCTTATGGGAGAGGTCAAATTTGGATGCCTACAATCTCTATTCAAAAGAAAATTTAAACAAGAAAAAGTTATAGAATATACTATGTTATTTGAATCTATATAAAACTAGGATTAGAGAAAGAATACACTAGGTTCTTTAAATCATATTATGTGTGCACATGAATTAATTTAATCATCCTAAGTCTATTAGAATCAACTTTATGAAACTAAAAGGGATCAAATAAGTATACATAATTATTAGTAACATACACTAGGATATTATGCTATCAGCATCCATGCATCTATAGCACTAAGTTATCACTAGTTTTACAAGAGGTATACCCCTACTTCTTTCTTACCATGCTCCTAGTAAAAATAATTGAATCATCTAGAGAGGTGGCGTTTATTAAGTATTTCTCCTTTTCATTTTCACTCAAATTCTTTTCTTATTTTTTTATTTTTATTTTCTCTCTTTTTTTCAATATGTATTTTTAGTTCAATTAGTAAGTGATGAAGATTGCTAACTAGTTTGGAGATGATCATTGGTACAAGAGAGGATTATGAAAAGAAACCTAATTAAATAAAACCATAATGGGTCACCCTATTAAACTAGAATATAACAAGTTATATCAAGTGATTCCAACAAAAGAACTATTGCACATACTTGATAAATATGAAATAATTTATATAGTCTTTGTTGGGAGTTGAGCTAGTCGTTATTCCCAAAAGGTCGGCATGTCAGGAATCTACTACTATCCTAGATTAAGGATCCACGGGAGGCTATTAAACCATGTCGTGAATCACATGGCCAACGTTGACCAAGGGGTGGAAGCGTCAAGCTTCCAACAATTCCCCCAACGTGACCACAAGATTTGAACCTGCAACCCTCGCTCTAATACCACTTGTTGGGAGTTGAGCTAGCCGTTATTCCCAAAAGGTCGACCTGTCAAGAATCTGCTACTATCTTAGATTAAGGATCCACGAGAGGTTGTTAAACCATGTCGCGAATCACGTGATCAACACTAACCAAGGGGTGGAAGCATCGATCTTCCAATAGGCTTGACATAGCCTAAAAATGCTCTTTATTTTTTAAAAATATCTCTATAAAACTAAAAGATAAGCTAAGATTGTTATGCAATGCTTTATTAAAAAATAACTTAGGGTAACTTTAAAACGTAAGGAGAAGAGAAAAGAACTAAGAAAAATAAAAGTAAAAATAAAATATACATAAAAAGCACCTGAAAGAACAATGAAGTGTGTACATAAATAAATCCACGTAAATTAATTCAATATTATATATTCAAAGACTTATAATATATATAAATAAATATTCTACCCTAATTTTGGTAAGGAAGGCTATAAATATGTGTTCTTTTCTCCCACAGATACTATAGAGGCTTTGTGTCAACTAAGTGATGGATCTGACATGAATAGGAGGGTCAATAGAGATTCTAATATCTTGCTAACTTAATCATGGGTGTTGTCAATTAGTATTCTAGTTTTGTTAGTATGTTTATGGTTGATTGTGTTGTTCATCTATGTTCACGTACTAGTATTCTACATATTGGTGCTATTATTGAGGGTCTATGTGCTAGTCCCTTTAAGAGAAATTAAATGTGTCTCCCACAAAAATACTTGTTCACACATCATTGGATATGGATAAAATATTAAAGTATTTTTTGACCACCAAGAAGGTGACATCATTTCAAAACTTAGAAAAGACACATAATAGAATAATTGGAAAAAAAATATCGAGATTGGTACAGACAATAGAAGAAGATTTTCTAGAAGGGTATCTAGATCAAAGGAAACAAATTGAGAAGTGTAGAAAAAGTACCTTGGATTTATTAGCCTCCAAAAATAATTATAAATAAATATTGTATCTTGTAATATAAGGGGACTCAATAGTCCACACAATCAACTTTTTCTTAAAAATTATGTTTCTGATGACAATAGAATTGACATTTTTCTCATTTGAGAATTTAAGATGAATGAATCCATTTTTAATGAGTTGAAATCTCATATATTATTTGGATTAGAGTACTAAATTATCCCTATTGAGGATACCTCTAGAGTTAATTACACTATGTGAAACCCAATTCTTCTTTAAGGGAGGTTTAGTAGTTCCTCTAGGCATAGATTGAAGGTTAACTTCTTTGTTGGCTCCTCAAATATCTACTGGATTATCTCTAATGTGTATGTTTTCAATACCATATCTTCTTGAAAATTATTTTGGATGGATCTCTACTCTTTTATTCAAACATTCAATGAGAACTCTTGGATGCTATTTGGTGACTTCAATACTCCCCTTTTCCATTTGGAAAAATTAGAAAGTGTCCAAAGTTATTTAGAAAGTATGATGGTATTCACCAAATTTGTTTTAGATGTTGGCCTCATGGATGTAGATCTTAAAGATCTAAAATTCAATTGGACCATTTAAATGATAGGGAAAAACCTTATTCAAGTAAGGCTTAATACATTTCTCATTTCAAGTTCATAGAATTTGTGGCTAATATCTCCCTCAACTCTCTAGTGAGAGTATGTTTAGACCACAACCCCCTACTCCTTAGCTAGGGTCCTAGGAAACCGAAAGACACATTTTCTTTTAGGTTTTAAATAATGTGGGCATCACAGCTAGATTTTAAGGATTTTCTAAGAGAAGGGTGGGAAATTTTCCTAGCTATGACAACCATGTTCTATTTAACTCAAAATTTGAATAATGTAAAAAATAATGTTAAATTTTGGAATCAAACTTCCTTTAGATGCACTTTTAAATTTTGGAATCAAACTTCCTTTAGATGCACTTTTAGTAGGAAAAAGAGGACATCTCAAAAAAGTTACTTGTTGTGTAGAATATTATGACTATAGTTCAAACAAATGAAAAAAAAATTCTTTCAATAGAGGGATCTTTGTGAGGACTGGTATAAAATTTCAAATAGGGAAGAGGTCTTTTGGAAATAAAAATCTAGAGCCTAATGTTTAATAGAGTGAGATAGAAATATAAAATAATTCCATCAATCCACACTCCAACATAAAGGAAACAGCATAATCATCAAGCTCCCTATGGCCGAGGTGGTTAAAAAATTACAATGGAATGTAAACCAAGGTATATGGGTAACTTGGGTTTGAAAATGAAGCACGGGCTTAGGTTCATTGAATTTGGTTTTGAGTGAATGTCTGTAGCCTGTAACTATATTCTACTCTAGAATCATGGACTACTCTGAAATATAAACAAATGCTTGTATTTGTAAAAAACAATGTGCACTGCCTCTATCACTTATTCCAAAGAGCATTCATGGGTAGGTGGCATTGGAAGGAGCGATAAACAGTGTGTTGATTCAGCTTTCCTTTGTGCTGGGGTTGATACACACGATACTCAAAAACTAAAGCTGTGTATTTGTTTGTCATATATACATAACGATCTATGAAGCTTTAGATAAGTCCATTCCGGCTTCCCCTGCAGTGGTACCCAATATGACTAAATATTAACCACTAGTCCCATGCCCTTGTCCATGTGAATAAGATTCCCCTGAACACACAATATTTGTCCAAGGTGATTATTCTGCCCAGGTTGTGTTTGGTATCATTGTGACCCACAATACTTGTCCAGGGTAATTATTCTGGCCAGGTTGTGTTTTTGACATCTTTGTAACCCACAATACTTGTCCAGGGCGATTTTTCTGTCCAGGACTTGAGGGGTGTGGTTCATGCAAGCCCTTATCTAGTGATTCCAAGGGGAAAGCATATCGAAATTTCTGTGTAACTAAACCTATGGTTTCCACAAAAATTATTGCAGTTCCTCCTATCTACAGGTTTCCAGGATTGTAGACCCATTGACAGATAATTAATTTTTAAATAACAATGATCCATAAGTAAATTGTGATCTGATACAAAACGAATACACATTTATTCTGTCCAGGACTTGAGGTGTGTGATTCATGCAAGCCCTTATCTAGTAGTCCCATGGAGGAGGCATATCAAAACTCTCTGTGTAAGTAAACTATGGTTCCATAGAAATTTCTGCATTTCCTGATATCAACAGGTTTCCAGAATTGTGGGCCTATTGACAAATGATTATTTTTAAAATAACAATTAACCATAAGTAAATTGTGATTTGATACAGAACTAACACGTGTTCCCTGCAGCACCTGCTAAGCTATTGCTCCGCCTACATTATTTTGAAATTACAAAAACATGTTTGAACCTCTTCCCTCCACTGCCTATGTCCTTCCCTAAGTTTAATTAATTATAATAGCCTTCAGGTCAAATGATTTTACTCTGTGCTATGAAATCCAACGGTGAGTAATATTTTAGCAACAATCAAACTCCTGTCTTAAGAAATATACACAGCACATCCTTATCAATGACATACAAAACTCATGGAATATTTTAGGCTTTCATGTTTCAGGCTCTTTATTGCCATATATGTTTCCCTTTTTATTTTAACACCTTAGCCTCTGGAATGCAGATCTTGCATTCCAACTAACCCAGCACCTATGCTGATCTTTAGCCTTTAGAAAGAGAGATAGATTATAGATTCATCATCAATAACGTTATTTTATTTCCATTGAAGTGAGAAGAGAACTGAAAAAGACTATAGAAGACCAAAAACTATTCTCATTACTAATTTGTCATCAATAAAGTTATTTTTATTCCAATTGAAGTAGGATGAGAACTAAAAATGATTATCGAAGGCGAAAAACTGTTCTCATTTGGATGGAAGTCCCTACAGATATGTTTGCATTATAATAATGAATTTGCAAGCACCTGTTAATCAAGGTTATAGTTGTTATCTGAGGCCTACATTAGCATCCGTTGCTAGAAAATTTTGCCACTCAGTTAATGTGGGGATCCTTCATTTAAAATTGATAATATTAAGAATATAAAGAGTCACGCTACAAAAAGACAATAAATATCAAATCTATTTCTTCAAAATGTACTGTTACAAGCATTAGCATTATACAACTTTTTTACATACAAGGAATTTCATATATGCTGCTGAGTCACTAGTCATGAAACTTACAGATCCAGAGTTCATGCAATCACATTATTGATTATATTTAATAATTAACTCGATGATTTAGCCCCTACATCTTTGCAAAAGGCAAGTACATGAAATCCTAAATACCATTTCACTGTCTAATTCATATATGAAATTCATGAGTAACAAGCATTCAGGCATTCACTATTTTTTAGAACAGTACAAATAGGAAAGCATTAAATATATTTATATAATTTGTAATCTTATGTACATAAGTTACAAAAAAGAAAATTTCACAATATTGAAAGATTTCTATATATTTAGCTAGAACATAACAAGTCATCAAATGAACCACACCACGCTGATCTCATCCCAATTTGCTGTCTCGATATGGACAAAAATAGATTGCTAGTTGGAGCTGAGAACCAAGCATAAGAAATGGAAAACATCAATTGACAGATTTTAAGAAAGAAATGTCATTTCCCATGAGTAATCTTTATAGCTAGAGTTTCAGAAGCAAAAGCAATATATGCATCTGGTTACCACTAAGTAGTGGCTGTCTCAACTCAGCCTCTTTTGTGCCCATTCAACATAATCATCCAAAATCAAAGGCCATGCATGAGATGAATCATAATTATCAAAGCTTGGATAATTGATCTGTGTCAAAACTAAGAAAGATATTAACAATCATCATAAATATAAATTATCTAAAGATACAATCCAATGTGCATACCAAGCATACCTTATCAAAAAATCTTAGAAAGCACTGCCACTGGTCAAGATATATGGCTTTACAATCCTCCTGATTCTAAAAACATGAACAAAATTCAGTCAAAAAACAGACTGCAGACAAATCACAGGAAATATGGAAGCAAACTTCAAGACACAAAATACAAGATAAAAAAGGATACATCTCAAATATAATATTGAGCATTGGAGAGCTCTCTGCATTTGAGAGACACACCCAATTAAACCTAGAATACCTTCAAAAACTCTACCAAAGATTCAACCTGAGCAGGATTACGATTCCCTAACACCAGCTTCAGCAACTCACAGACACTTTCTATGTCCAGATATTTTTGTCCATCTTCTGTATGATGAAACATGTTGCAAAAAGGTTATGAAAATAAAGAAATGAAAACTAAATATTTGAAAGAGATGAGACACTGAAAAGTTAGAAAGTAAATACCTGTCAGACAGTATTGGAAAGAGTATGTATAAAAGTCCCAGAAGTTTTGGGATCTCATGACCTTAACAAAGTTCACATACGGTAAAATAATCAGAATGGGAACAAAAGATATTACTCCACTTAAGGAATGAGTCACATTCAACATTTTCGCTTGCATATATGACTTCCTATTTGATCTCATATACATAATTGTAAATTCACAAAGACTTTGCTTAAGACAGAACCCCTTCACCTCTTCCTCTAATGCAGGAAGTGAATTCTTCAACTTGTCAATGCTATCAACTTTCAATGATTGAAGGCCTCTGTGCCACTCCTCCTGTAGCACAACAAATAATAAGATATAATTTGGAAAGGCTTGTAAAGGATAACTGCAGTTAACATATGCATGTACATGGTACAGTACTTAAAACATACTAGCGTAAAATATCCCTGCCGTGCAGCTCGCATCTTCCTGAAAAGACAAACTTTGCTCATCAGAATTCAGATGCTAAATATAGTTGTAAATTGTAAAAATGTGTAAATCCAAATATATTTGTCTTACCAAGCAAGCATTAGGAGTTTGACATCCATTATCTCAATTTTCAGATCCGTGCACAATCTTTCTATTGTTTCAGGGCTGCTACCCATGTTTCAAAAGTCAGATCATTTAAAGAAATATAAAAGGATACAATGCATGTTACTAAACGCAAAATTAAGACCTCTTCACATGTTCTCTAACAAGATGGAATTTTGTTGAAGGTAACACTATAATAAGATCTATGGGATTATCAAACTCGCATATCATATCACCAACAGGTGCTATCTCATCAACAGTATCAAGAAAGGACAGGATTTCAGATGGGGAGGAAAATGGTGTTCTGGAAGAGCTTATAGCATTTGTTTACCTCAACAGTTCTAAGGCCCAATTGATAATGTATGATGATTATTTTTGGTTTTATTAGAAACAGCATGGCTGTCTTTTAGTATTTCAAAACTGGTTATGTGCCATTGTGCACATACGATTAAGGGAAAAATGCCAGGATTAGGGGAGAAAGGTCAGAACTAGTTTGCAAATTGATTGTTCTTTCTTGTGTGAGCAGAATTGTCTATATATAAATCCAAGAAGGCTATGTGTTTTACAAAAACAAAATAGCAGATACAGATTGAGGCCAGCAGAGTAATTTGAAAATAAAACCGCTGAGACTAGAATATTCTTAGTGCGCTAGGGCTATGCGTTTTACCAAATTGTAGAACTATTACCTTATCACATCAGGCGAATCCTTATCTGCATATCGCTGAAATAATGAGTCTATTTGCTTCAAATCCTTATCAGCTCCTTTGTTACCTGTTGTTGAGACCACATACAAAATTATTAGGAAGTAAAAAGGTCAAAGTTTCAACCAATTAATCTTTTTTCAGAACTTCGGTTCAATAGTGAATGTAGGATTATTTTCAAAATAGAAATGTTCAGTACAGACGACAGTTCCTTACACAATTTCCATTTTCAGAACAAAAGACCAGTGACTTCAGATTTGCATGGGTTATCTTAATAATGCAGATAAAAGCAATGTTAAAAAAAACTTTCAAAACTGATACAATTAGAAATGAACAGTTGGAATATTTTCAAAATCTAAGTTACAGACAAATTACTAGACTTCAAAATAAAAAATGAAAAACACTTATCTTTTAGGCTGTATAGTTCGACATGATTTGCATATAAATAATAAATTTGGTTAAGTTATGCCGCATATGAATGTATTCTAGGTTGGAACCGAGCTTCATAGCAACATGAATCTCCTAGTATTATCAGTCTCATATTCAGTTGAACCCAATTCAATCGATTGGTACAAGCTCAAGAGGTAGAAGAATTGAGGCTCTATCAGATTCGTATTCCAGAAGGCCTGATGAATTTGGAAATCGTTTAACTGGGTAAAATTTCTATTCAACTTGCTGGGTGGGGTGCAAACTACACAGTTCAGGCCAAGTGAAATCCTAGAGGAATTTGATGAAGAGATAGCCCTCAATTGTAACAATTACGCAGTATCTTATTCTGAAAAGGGTAATTTAATAAATTGACCCAATCTAAACCTAAATCATCAAACCCCTGCTATTTCAGTGCCCTACAAAACTCAATTCAGTTTAAACAAAATATTTATATGTATAAGATCAGAAAATCTCCATACCCCAGAAGTTGTGACCCTCAGCGTTTCCCCCTCCTGTCTTCCTTGAAGGATTGAGACCCATCCTTACAAATCCTTCACAATTTATTGACCGACAAGCATAAAAGTTTTGTTACAGGAATTAAACCCTTCAACTTGCCTTTGCCTGAATGATTAAGATTTCTCCTCTTTGATAGATGATGATTTATGTATGGTGTTTATTGGGTAGCTAATGGGTGTTGAAGGTATGCGATCCATTGTCATTTTCATGGCCGCCTGAAAAACATTATTTAAAAGAACGAGTGTGGTTATATGTTGTTCTGAAAGCATTGTAGCGGAAGGTGGCCACTGCAAGTAAAGCATTATCGAGAATCTTCCCATCGTTGGCACTAGAAGTAATTTGAATAGTTTAGGCATGCTCCATTTGTTTCTTCTCACACCCTTCGAGAAATCCATAAGAGATGGAAATGTTCGGTTGAATCGATGAGTGCCTCATTAGGTAGTCCTTGTTGGCTTGGAGTGCATGTACAGGGTCTCCTATTGTGATTATTTGAGCAATTGGTCATAAGTATTCAATATATCTTTCCACTAATGAGAAGTATTTATTATTTATTACTATTAAATATATTTGTTTAAAAACAGTCTAAAATATTATTAGTTTTGATGGTGAAAATTTATATAATAAATATATTTTATATATACATGAATTTCTAAATAAGAAAAAATATTTTATTTATTTAAAAATTATGTTATTATTATAAAGTTATATTATTTACTATTTATATACATAAATATATAAATTATAAAAATAAATAAAAAATTATATTTTTAAAAAATTATACATAAAGTTAAATTTTCTAATTGTTCTTACCGATTTCTTTTGTATTCATTGTTACCATGCTCTCTCTATTTTCTATCAATTTTTTTATTTTGTTTGTAAAGAATGATCAATATTCTACATTTATATATCAATTTTGATTGAAAACAAAAAGATGTACGAGAAGACATTACTTTTCATAAAAAACTATTCATTATTAATATTTTAATAATATTAAAAAATTGACATATAAAAATAATAAAAATACAAAACAAATAATATGTACCACTAACATAAAGAAATTATTAACTATATAAATTTACTTATTTATGTATACGGTAATGTTTATTTAATATAATGAATAAAATTATTTTAATAAAAGTATTATATATTTTAATAAATAAAATAGTAAATTGACTCTGTAAATAAAATAATAAATAATACTTTTAAAATAAATATATAAAAAATATTCATTTATTTATTCTAGATTGCATACTATTCATTTAAATATATAGATATTAAATAAAATAGTATCTAAAATTTTGAATATTTAAAATACATTTTGTGTACTTCATAAATAAAACATTAAGTCACATATAAATATAGTAGAAAATATGAATAATTATAAAGTAAATATTAAAAAAATATTAGAGGTAATAGTCTTGAGGTATAGGAAAATAAAATCTCTTAAGTAAATAAAATAATTCCAAATTAACATCTCTCTATGATTTCTAGATATATGTATATAAGATATCTATACTAGTATTTTTTTTTACAATGTTCATGCTAGTGGCTAACAACCACCAAGCCCACTATCAACCATCTATATAGAAGATCAATGAGATACAACCCATAATAACCAATAAATGTTATATTCCATTAATATTGTGCATATACTTCTAATACAATCCATATAAAACTAACTAGACCAGTCATAGATATCATACCATACCCACCAATACCTCAACCCCCATAGTTTTGAACTATTGTCCTCTCCAAAATATAGACACAAAAGGGAGACATGATATCATCCATGGCGGAGGCAAATTACATAGGCCTCAAAACCCCATCCTTTACCCTTTTTATTTTATTTAGCACAAGACACAAAATTATTGTTAGGGGAGACTTCAACAAGATCATCTAAATAATTTTCATCACAACAATCTAAAAAAGGCCAAAATGGTGTCAACAAGAAGGTTAACCTTCACACCTTTAGTGATTTCCTCAACTACATGTAGACACTTTTTTTACCTCTTCATTGCATGAAGGTGGTCCAAAAAAAAATCAAAGTAGACTTATGACTGATGCACTACATCTTCAATGTTGGCATGAAGAAGAAAGGACTCAACAACATTTGAAAGTGTGGATACATAGCTTAATGTTTAGGTCACAAGAAAAATATTAATGTGTCTCTATGTATGAACAGGATACAATAGAAGGTTATCCATGGAAACCAAATACCAACACTAGGAGCTCCATTTATCTCCTTTGCCAACTCCCAAATGTAAACCACCCAATCCCACAACTCAAGGTTCTTGATATCCTTTTCCATAAATTCTGTGAAATCCCCTATCATCTCCTCACTAGAAACGCTACACATTCACTAATTTCCCTTGTTCATAGGCATGGGGTATTTCCTCTTCAAAATCTTAATCTTTCTAACCTTCCCTAATCTATCTTCAATTGAAGATAAAATCAATATTTCAAAATTAATGACACCACAACAATCTTCAAAATCTCATCCTACCCAATATAATGAATCCTCTATTATCATCCTCCACTTTGGATTAATGTTACTAAGAAATGAGAAAGATACCAATAAATTCACTACAAGGAGAAAATAGATGTCAAAAATAGGAAAATTGGTTATCAGATACATCTACAAAAGGGAAAAAATATTGAATAACAAAAATTAAAATACAAAAAAATAAAATATTAATTTTGTGATCATCACCTGCTAAGAGACTAATACCACCAAGAATAAACAAGTCATCATAGACACTACTGATTAAGAGGAAGAGACAAACCAATTCTTACCTAGGAAGCAAGAACACAATAGCATTAGTGAAAATACAAAAATAGTAATTAACCAACAATAAAATGAACAAAGAAGCTATTTTTTCAAAGAAAAAGTTACTACATTAAAGGAACTCACAACAATGGTACAATAGAAAAACCTCTTAGAGAAATTAGAACAATTTTGTAAGTCTTGAAACAAAAAATAAAATAACCAACCATAGGTCTGAAGAGTACAAAAACAAACGAGAATGGAAAAATAAACCATTAATGATTACAACACAAATCAATCACCATAAGTTCAAGAAGATAATGATAGATTTGGGGGTAGGTATTAATATGATACCAAAATATGCATGGGAAAAACTAGGAAAGCCTAGGTTGACCAATACCCTCTATCACATTAGTGTAGGTGATGGCTCATCCATGTAGACCATAGGCACCCAGAAGAATGTATAATTAAATGCTCAGAGAATTAAGTTGTTAGTGAACTTCTAGGTAATAGCAATGAAATAACCTTTTGATACATATAGGGCCTTATTAGGGCTACAATATTTTGTCAATGCTAATAGAATGGTGGACTCCAAAAAAGAAGAGTTGTCCTTTGAAAATTACAATAAAGTGGTCCACATAGCCCTAGAAGAAGATACAAATAAATCATATGTAGAATATATTACCTTGGAAGAAGACGAGGAGGAAAACAAAAGATTGATGTATTTTATTCTAACCTAGAATTGATATACTTGAGGAACTGAATGCCAAAGAAAAAATTGATTAGGAAAGTGAATATGGTAGTATGGATAGTGAAACAGTGTTGACTACTTGGATGCAAGATGAACTAGAGCTAGCTTCTCAGAAGGTGTACGACTTTAGAAGAGTCAAGTTATGGTATTTAAACATTCTAAATAATGTACCACAAAGTATCACAAATAATGATAATATACCACAAAGATCAGAAGAAGGAGCAACTGATAGTATAGCTCTTGTTCCCAAGAGTAAAAAACCAATAAAAAATATTCAAAGGGGTATTTCATACATCAAACTACCCTAGTTTTTAAGATTAGGTGATTTAAAAGGCCACTTGGAAGAAATGGAGAAAACATTTGCAAAAGAGGACTTGTGGATTACCACACTACATGATACATTAGTTTGCAATGTCATATGCTAGTGGAGAACACATCGAGAACACATCAAGACACTATTCCTTGATGACATGACTTTAAAACCCTTATTAGAATAAGGTATTTACAAGAAGAGGATAATATAATACCAACGTTCAATGAATCAATCACCCCAGAAGAGAATCTACAAATATGTATCATAACCTTGAAGGGACAAAGACAATATGATGTCAAATTATACATACAACTATTCTAATAGACCTTGACAGTAATAGTACAAACATGGCATATCAATCAAGAAAGGAGAACTAAAAAAAATAGTGGCAAGAACTCAAAAAATATTTCATTCATACCTTCTCCTTTTGGGATGAGGGTGAGAATATTCATACCACATTAATTTGAATGAAAGAAACTATATTCAAACCAGTAGAAGACACTAACATCCAAGTCTTCACATGTGCAATAACATCATAGTAAGGTGGGGAAGTAGTAGCGATGAGCGAGAGTAGCAGTTGCAATGGGAGTTTAAATTCTAGAGATGGCACCTCTAAGGAGGAGTCTTATTCTAATGGGGAAGATGATGTTGATGTGGTTGAGGGATTTCTGGTGGCATCTCTTACCTCTGTAAACCTTACTTTTGGTGGTCTTTTTCAACTGGGGTGTGTGCCTCAGTTGTTTACCGCCCATCTTTCTGTTGGATTTTCTCTAAGGGTTGTCTTTGATTGCTCATGGGTAGCTATTGGATTTGAGGGCATTCGTGGCTTCCTCCTATGGTTCTCCTTGGTGCTGCGTAACCTTTTGTGGCAAGGGTGGGGTATGTCCTTTCTGTGTTGAATGGTTGGTGGTTGTTGTTCTAGTTTTCCTCTTTTCTTGCATGGCCTCTTGTGTGGGGTTTTGAGGAGTTTTTCTATTTGGTGAGTGGATATGGGGGTGCTCTCTTTTTTTCCCCTATTGTTCTTTGTTTTTGGGTTGGTTCACTTCTTGCCTCTATTGTTTATGTCTTCAAGTAGCTCCTCGTTAGTCTACTAGAGTAGTGGCTTGGTCTTTTCTTGGGTGTTAGAGGTGTCTCCCTTTGCCTCTCTTCTCGGTTTAAGAGGGTTTTGTTATTTGATATTGTGTTTTGGATCCTCTTCTATGCTTTAATGCCTTTTTTGTTGATGGGGATTGATCCTCCTTTGGGTGTTCCTATTGTGTCTGGGTTGTCTCTCTATTAGACCTAGTTTTGTATGTTGAGCTCTATTTTTCCCCTTTTTGGGCTTTAAAGTTCATTTTGCAGGTTGCAGGTTCATTCTTCTAGTCAGTTGAGTTTCTTCAAATGTTTATGCTAATAGATTAGAAGTATCTTCTTTCAAGGCTATTGGATGAGGAGTATTGTTTTTCTACTTTCAAGCTCCAATTTGTTGCTATGCCATAGGATTTTATTTCTATCATTTCTATGGGAGTAACTGCTTTCTATCAAGCTCTATAATTGATGTCTTCTATGTAGGTGGAGACTACTCCTTCTGAGGTGGAGCCCCCTCCTATTGAGGTGGAGAGGGGTGTTGTGGATTTGGTGGGAAGATCTATGCTCTATGGAAAAGGTTCTCATTTCATCCTCTCCTATAGAAGGGAATCTTCTCCTATTGAGGTGGAGGTTGGATTGGTGTTTCAGGCTAGTTGGTGCTATGAGAAGGTTGATGCTCTTTAGTGTTTAGTTTTTATTTTTAACTTCCCTATTGAGGTGGGGAGTTTAGATCTATTGGTTTGCTACTGCAAAGTATTATATTGTAGTTTGGCTATTACATGTTGATGGTTGCCTAGTTGGTTCAGTTTTTGTTGTTGCAAAGTGTTATGTTGCATTATGGCTATTACAAGCTGATGGTTTCCTGGCTGGTTCAGGTGGTTCTTATTTCCTAGCTGGTTGTTGATGGGCTATTGTTGGTCTATGGATTTTCTTTTTAGCAACATGCTTTTCTTGGTTGAGTTTTAGGTCCCTTCAAAACCTGTTTGTAATGGGTTTCAGGGTCCATCAAAACCTGTTTTCCCCTAATAAAAAACATCCAAGTATTTACACAAACTCCACCACCTCCTAGAACAAAGCATGGTATGAAACTAATAGAATGGAGGGACAAAAAAATAAATTTTCAAAAAAATATGATATGACTCACATTAGTAAGAGGAAGATCAAGATCCTAAACTAGATATCTAGGTATTGGAAGGAAAAGGGGAAATACAATTATATAATGAGTACAAAGATCAATATTATAACCAACCCCTCAAGATAAGGGAATAAAACATAGCATCTACAAAAAACCATAAACTGGCTAAAATTGGCAATTAATGGGATGACCACGTAGTTGCAAGTGTAATTGAAATTATGTTTGAGTATGAAGATTTATTTCCTCGAACATTCATGGAAATGAAAGGTATCAAAGAGGAAGTAGGAGTCATGTAAATCCAACCAAAAAAAGGAGCTAAACCACAAAAAATGGCCATATTGACTCAACCCAAATATAAAGAAAAAAGTGAAGAGTGAATTGGATAAAATTCTCATAACCAAGATCATCAAACCAGGTGAAGATCTAGGCTGGATTAGTCCTATGATCATTCAAAACAATAAAACTAGATAAATAAGGATGTATGTGATTTTCTAGAACTTAATAAAGTGTGTAGTCACAACCATTTCCTTACCCCATTTACAAAATAAATATTGGAATTAGTTGTAGGTAGAAAAATATGCTCATTCACCCATGGATTATTCAAATACCATTAGGTCAAAATCAGAGAAGAGTATCAACCAAAAATACCTTTTGCTATAGAATGGGGTTCATTCATGTACACCTTTGAATTCCTTTTGGATTAAAGAATGCTTTAAATATATATAACCAAATAATGGTTAATGCATTCAAAGACTTCATTCATGAATCCTTAGAATTCTATCTAGATGATTGGATGGTCTATGGGTTGGTCAAGAACCATATTCAAACACTTTGAATGATGTTAGAATGATCAAAAAAGTTCAAATCTCTTTGAACTCTTTCTTCATCCTCTACACCTTCATCTTTGGTATATATTTCCTCTTGGAATCCTCCTTTGGTACCAAAAATTAAGGGCATTTTAATGGATCAACCATTTCCTTATAAGATGAGCTCTTCTTTCTCTGCATATTATATACAAACTATTCTAAATCAAAAAAATTGTGAATGGATCTCTAGTGTCTTCATACATTTATATCACCTAAAAATATTATTTTATTTAAATACCCATGAATTTCAGTTTTGCATTCATCCATGTGCCAAGGGATATTTGGTAATATAACTAGATAGAGAAATATAATATAGTATTTCATGAATTCAATCTCTCCTAATTCTTCCTAAATTCCTCTTGGAATTATTAATGGTATCCCCTAGTTTGAGTGATTCATCATTTAACAACCCCCCATTAAGTCTAACATCTAGTAGTACCCAATGTTCATTTTTTTCATTTTTTTTATATTTTAAACTTCTAGCCTTATTTTCTATTTTATTTTCTATTTATTCTAATATTTGGAGAAATATTTTAGTTTCTTGAATAGGTCCTATTTTGAAAGGCTTGTTATCTCTTTCAACTTTTAAGCCTTTTTTAAAATATTCTCTCATATTTTATTCTTCCTCCTACTCAACATCAATTAATGCTTTTCTGTTAATGTTTACTATTTATGTTTAGTCCTTTTTTGGCCCTAGTGGCTCGTTGTGAGGGGTACAACGCCCCGTAAATGCTGTTTAACTTTTCAAAAACATCAATTAATTCTTTTGATTAATAAACTACTTGATAATGCTTCATATTGTCCAAGTATATTTCTTCTTCTTCTCTATCCTCAAATGCATATTGTATATATTTCTCGTTTTTGGTGTTTATCCCTCCTCAAATGAACACCATAGATCTAGTTTTTTTTAACTCTGAAATAGCCTTGTTTATAAGCCTCTATTTTCTTTCTATTTATTCCCTTTCTAATTTTTCTTTATCTATTAAAAGGTTTCCCTAATTTCTAGCTTCTTCACTTCTACACTTTAGCGTCTTCTTGCATTCAACCCTTCCTTATTATGAATTTTCATAATATCTTTTCTCTATGGATGAATTTTTTCCTGGATAATAAGCCACTTTCATCTTGGTGCTATCCCATTCCTTTAAAAATATATATTTTTATGATAACTTAATGAATCATGAGATATATCACTATAAAATCCCCAATTTAATTTTTATCTTTTTATGTTCAACATTCATGACTCCCACAATTGTCATAGTTCACATTTTTTGCCCTCTTTTTTTCCTTTCTCATGCTCCTCCTCCATTTGTATAAAATCACATGATATATTGAATGGAGCTACATATTTAATTAAATGGTTAGCTTTCCCAAAATTAGGGTTCTATTTTGGTACTCAATAATCATGATCTAGGGCATGGAAATATTTCTCCACCATTCATTATATTTTTCCCTTGCCTCTATTATAAAAATACTCATCTCAAGGCTTATAATTACACCATGGTTCATTTTCATCTCTCCCTTAAACTACTAACTTTAGAGGAGGGGGATTCGCTACTCATGAGTCTCTTTATTCTCAAGAGAATCCTAAGGGGTGAACTACCCTAAACTACCTCAAGGAACATAGTAAGAGTTTCACAACTAGAAAGAGCAGGTCACATAGGTTTTCTAGACAAATTGATGAGTTCTCGATCAAAGGATCACAGTGCAAAATACAGACGATAGTGCAATGCGCTGAAGTCCTAGAAGCATGTTGGCATCTCATACGAACTGAAAACCAAGAATGTCACATAGAACACAAAGAAACTACTTCTATTCTGACTAATAGGAACTCTTAGAATGCTAGAAAGTAATAGAATATAACAAAATTGAAACAAAGTGAAGTATAAATGATAAAGTAAGAGAATAAGAGATAGAAATTGCTCACAACAACCCAAGTAATGAAGCCTCCAACACATGAATGTCTTTAATACCTGTATACATAAGATAGAGAGAAAATTTTGGGGTTGTATAGGGGTTTTCCTTATTCAAACCCCCATTTTGGTGTTCCCATCTCCATGGACAACCAGATAGATAGAGAGATGAAAAAAGTAAGCAAATACGAAGTGATAAAATCAATCCTCGCTCAAGGAGGAGAACCTATATCACAAGATAAGGATGCAATGGATACGAGATGTAAGAAATCCCAGGATGCTCGCAAGCACAAGGTAAGAGAGATATTAGCTGCAAGGCTTAAGGAAGCCAAAGAGATAGGCAAAGATAGCTGCAAGAGCCAAGAGAGCTACAAATATTGTTGTAAAGACATGAGAGTGCTTGAGGCTATTGTAACAAGTGAGAGATTTGTTCAAGAAATAAAGCAAGACCAAGGGAAGAGGAAAAAGGCCAGAGCCAAAGCTATAGAGATCTAGAAGACCAAAATGGACTAAAAAGATAACATTTAAAGAGGGAAAAGAAGCTTCTTGAGCCATTACAATGTGTCCCAGGCCATTACCATCGAAAAAAGGAGCTGACAAGTGGTGAGGCACTAAAAAATGGTCATTTGAACGTTGAAATGTCATAGGATGCTAGCATGGCGCACAAACATCTGCACGGCCCACTAGTGTCTAGACACATCACACTACAAAATGACGAGAACGAGAGAAGAACAAGGTTTAACGCAAAGATAACACGCAAAGGTAGCTATTGAAAAGGGGTCCTGAGCATCCTAAGAAGGGAAAAGGTTGATGCAAGGGCTAAAATTAACCTACACAAGTGCTAAGGGAGTGGACACTAAAGCAGATACAAAAATCTATGTGAAATTGCAAGGGGTGCAATTTTATGACATTACATTTTCCCCCACTTTAGTGGGCATATGAATCTATACTAATATGCATGCTAAAGGAAATCTACTAAACATAAATAAAATCATGATGCCAAAAGGATACTGTAGAGGAAGTAGAAATCTCTTCGAACCAAGGAAGCATGCCCCTAAACTGAAGACCTACAAAAAAAAACATATTAGACAAGAGAGACCTGCGCAAGGAAACAATGTTAGAACATAAAAATTTGTTACATAATAGGGTTAAGACATAGAAAAACACATAAAAATAGGCACACAAAAAACTAAAAATATTTGAGTCAGAAAAGTGAAAGGGACCTTGATGTAGAAGGGTTATCTTATTACCATGCGTTGTCCCCAAATTAAGAAATAATACACATAGAAGAATTCTTAAATGAAGAGAAGAAGGTAAGGATTGATTGATTCAAGAGAAGAATGCACCCAAAAGTTAGGGAAGCAACCAATGTTGAAAAGAAAAAGAAGGTATATTCTTAAAATGAAGAAGATGCAAGTCCTCGATCTAGTATTTTAAGAGGGGAATGAAAATTTTGAAAGAGATGGCTCCACATGTACTCTCTCCTAGGGAGGGTTCAACAAATGCACTATAGATCCACAGACCTAAGGAAGGTGAACAAAAGGCCCTACAGGCACTCTCTCCTATAGAGTTGAAAAAAAGATCTCATAGGATGCAAGCACTTTACAGGTCCTCAAACTTGCAAAGAGGGTGCCCCAGGTACTCTCTCCTAAGGGAAGAACGACATGAGAGGCTCCATAGAGTCTGATTGGTTCTTATAAGTGCTCAATCCTACAAGGTTGATTGAGAAGCAACTTCACAGGCGCACTTGCAAAGCAACATGTTAATCCGTAGACTAAACGTGTTAGACAAGCTTGATGCAAAGGAGCTCTATAGGTTCTCAGTCCTGTAGAGCAAGACTAATTAGAACCTATGGCTACTAAAAATTATGTTGTAGGATGGTCACAAAAAATATAGGTCTAATTGGGTTGTCCCCAAGCTAGATACCAAGATATAAGACAAGTCTAGTTAGGCTACCCCTAAGCTATACGCCAATTATTTCATTTGAAGGAGAATTTTTCAAAGGGGTTCCCTCAGGAACCCTTCGAGACAACAAGGGGCCCACTCAAGGGGATGTTCCAATTGAAAGATAGAGAGAAGAGAGGGGATCCTTAAAAAGGACACACACCTCTAGAACAAGTTATCACTGCCCCCAACATACAGGGGAGGAGAACCATGCAAGATACTTAGGACATACAGAATAGAGGTAGACCTCAATATCACTTGTCATGCAAAGAAAAGAGAGAGATGCATCAAAAAATTGGAAGAGTGATGACACCAAAATCATGAAGTTGTATTTTATCCTTCAAGGCCTTACATTCACCAATGGAATGGATAGACACTCGATGGTATGCATAGAAAGAATGTTTTCCTTTATCATGTTTATGAAGTTTCATATGTGTAGGAGAAGGAAGAGTAATCAAGTGGGCTTTGAGAAGCCTCAAAAAAATATTATCTTTCTTAGATAAATAATGAGGAGTAGGAAGCAACCCCTTCTCTTGTGAAGAAGAGTTTGACTACTCAAAAGAAGAAGACATGAAGATAGCAGACAATGGTAGATGGAGTTGAGTAGAAATCATATCAGCATTCAATTGTGGTTTCTATTTAGATTGTTCATTCGAGAAAACAAGCTGAAAATTACACTTACAAGGTGCATATTCTATAGGGACTTGAATGTCTTGTTCGTTACATCCACAACCTTTACGCCCATAGCCATATTTAGAGACAAGTTTGTAACCAGGGCCATAACGTGTTTGAAAGTCTTGAGAAGGAGGAGGATCTTCATAGAGAGCATTATTCCAGTAATGGGGATTATACTCCTCTACAAGATCACCATTAGCCTTCTTGATAAGACCACCAATAGGTGCATGATCGTCTTCCTTAAAAGGGTAAGGATCAACGTCAAGGACATTACAATTGTTGTTCACATTACCCCATGATGCAGAAGAATAATCATCTTTAATAGTGGGTTTAGATGATATTATCAGAAGGACTAAGTGGATCAGGTTGACTTTATATTATCTAATGAAGGATTGTGTAAAGTTTAGAGAACCCCAATCATCACCAAGACATTCATTCTTGTAAGAAGAGGTATAAGGAGAAAACTTAATATTTCTTGCTTCAAAAGGATCTTCTTTAGGGACATTTGTCTCAAGAGTATCATGTGTAATAGGTACCATAGGAGTAGACATCAACACATTAGAAGACACTAAAGGGATAAGAGTAGGCACAATCGAAACCTGACTGGAAGGTTCCATCTCACATAAGTGCATAGCCTTGGGGTCAGTCCTAGATGTGACTACTCAATTATTGCAAATGAACTTAATAGATTTATGCACAGTAGATGGGATTGGACCCATAACATAAATCCACAGTCTACTAAGAAGGTTATATGGTCATTTTTCTAACATAACATATACAAGGGTGGATACGGTAATAGGTCCCAACATCAAAGGCAAGACTCTTGTGCCTAGGGCTTGTTGACGAACATTATCGAACCCATGAATGACAACAAAAGAAGCATTAAGAGAAGATGAATCAATTTTAATTTTAGGTAATAGATCAATGCTACATACATTGAGCATCGAACTAGAATCAATGAGAGTACATCTAATTTCAATTGCATTAATGTTCACTATAATCATTAGAGGGTATGCTTGCTTTTGTACTTCCAAAGGTGGGAGTTCCTATGGATAGAATGTAATATTCGTTGAATCTGCATGAATATGAGCTATCAACACATTAACATCTATTGGCCTAGCAGAAGAAGGCAAGAGGATCTTTTGCAAGGATTCTTGAAGCATATCTTGATAAACTAGAGCAATCTGAAGCAAGTCCCACAGTGAGATCTTAACTAGAGTAACATGGAGTTGCTTGACAAGATCGTAATCACCAGGTGCTTTAGTTGTGGGTTTAGGTGCTAAAAGAAGACTTGGTTGAGAAGGTGGTAAAGAAGTAGGTTGATCAACATTTTTTTATTCCTTCTAGTCTTATAAGTATGGGCTACCACTCTATAAGAGGGATCCTTAGAAAGATTAGGATAATCACTATCAAATGGAACACCATTAATAGAACAAATTGTTTTAGGAGAAGGACTAGCCGAAGTCAAATAAATAATAGGTCTCTTTGGCCTTTAAGGGGAAGAAAATACATAGATGATATTTACAGATTCCTTACAATTTACAAAGGAATCATTTGAATACATATGCTCAACATCCATCCCTGAAGGATCCGATGTGAGAGGAGATTCATCATTTTCTAAGACATCATCTCTAGAAGAGAGTGCATTGGAAAAAAGAGGAGATTTATCATTCACTAATGCATCATCTCTAGAAGAGATTGCATTGGAATAAAGAGAAGGTAGAGTAAAATTAAGAAAGGTATCAATGATTTCATCCTCTTGCAATAAGATATCCTCTGAAGCAAGAGGAATTTCATGAGAAGGATTGGAGACATCGAGTGACATGGGTAAAGCCAAGTCACCATCACAACATGAAATGGAACATCATTAACGCTTTGAATAAAATCATATGTTGAACTGATAAAAGAGGATATTAAATTCATTGTGAAAGTAATAAGTTTAATATAATAAAAAATGTATAAAAAGTCAGTTGAAGGCCGACACATCACTGTGATAGCAAGAAATGGGGTTCGGGGCATCGCCTCAAAATGTTTTTTGGGAAGGTGTTTTCACGTCGGGTTCAACAAAATGTAGAGAAGGGTGATTCACTACTCATGAGTCTCTTTATTCTCAAGATAATCCCAAGGGGTGAATTTCCCTAAACTACCTCAAGGAATAGAGCAAGAGTTTCACAATCAGAAAGAGCAGGTCACAGAGGTTTTTTGGACAAACTAATGAGTTCTCAGTCAAAGGATGAAAATGTGGAATACGGATGGTTGCATAGCATGCTGGAGTCCTAGAGGTGCACTAGTTTCTTGTACAAATTGACAACCAAGAATGTCACATAAAACACAAAGTGAATAGACTTCTAGTCCAACTATTAGGAACTCTTAGAATGCTAGAAAGTAACATAATATAATAGAACTGAAATGAAGTTTAGTATAAATGTTAAAGTAAGAGAATAAGAGATAGGAATTGCTCACTATAGCCCAAGTAATGAAGCCTCCAACACATGAATGTCTTCAATACCTGTATACATAAGATCAAGAGAAAATGTTGGGGTTTTATAGCGGTTTTCCTCAATCAAACCCCCATTTTGGTGTTCCCACCTCCACAAACAACCAAATAGATAGAGAGAGATGAACAAAGTAACCAAATACGAAGTGATTAAAGAAATCCCTGCTTAAGGAGGAGAATCTATATCAAAAGATAGGGATGCATTGGATAGGGTATGTGAGAAATCCCAGGATGCTTGCAAGCACAGGGTAAGAGAGATATTAGTTGCAAGGCTTAAGGAAGCCAAAGAGAGAGGCAAAGATAGCTGCAAGAGACAAGAGAGCTACAAAGAGTGTTGTAATGATGTGAGTGCTTGAGGCTATTGTAACAAGTGAGAGATTTGTGCAAGAAAGAGAGCAAGACCAAGGGAAGAGGAAAAAGGCTAGAGCCAAAGCAAGAGAGATCTAGAAGACCAAAATGGATTGAAAAGATAGCATTTAAAGAGGGAAAATAATCTTCCCAAGCTGTTACAAGGCGTCTCGGGCTATTACCACTAACAAAAGGAGTTGACAAGTGGCGAGGCACTCATAAATGGTCGTTTGAACATTGAAATGTCATAGGATGCTAGCATGACATGCAAACGTCTGTGTGGAACGCTAGTGTCTAGATACGTCATGCTACAAAACAATGAGAACGAGAGAAGCACAAGGTTTAACACAAAGCTAACACATGAAGGTAGCTACTGAAAAGGGGTCCTAAGCATCCTAAGAAGGGAAAAGATTGATGCAAGGGCTAAAATGAACCTACACAAGTGCTAAGGGAGTGAGCACTAAAGCGGATACAAAAATGTATGTGAAATTGCAAGGGGTGCAATTTTACGACATTACACTAACATTTAGAAATCATTAGTCTTGTAATTATCCCACACACTACACATTCTACAATATAAATTTTTTCTTTTATAATCATCTCCAAACTCCACTCTTAGCACACTAACCTACTTAGTACCTTATGTCATTAAAAATGTGTCCCTTATTGCAAAAATAGGTGAAACATATTTATTTTTTTGGATATGGGGATTTTCCCTATCTCTCATTTCACCAAGATCTCCTACTTAAATTTTATTTTCTTTATTTATAATTTTAGCATTTTAAACTCATCATTTTCTAACAATTTATTATTCTACTTCTAAGACTAGTAATATAATTTGGTGGCCATATGCACACCATATTAAACTTGATTTGGGAAAAAATGAAGTGGTTTGAAAACCTAAAAAACAAACTCAAATATTTATTCCTATAAAAATTCTCCTCCAACTTCTAGTACATATTTGTAAAATAAATTAGTCATAATATTTCAATAAATTATAATTACCTAAAGAATCTCCTATATTTTCCTTGCACTTTCTAATTTACCATCAAGGAAATAAAATTGCATAATGAATAGGTAACTCAAGTAATACCGTGTCTTTTATTGATTGGGATATTCCTTCACATACCACTTCCATGCATCACCCATGTGTATCTCTCTAAATTCAAACACTTTCATTTGGTGATATTGATCCTATATGAAGTCTCTAACTTAAATATGAATAAATATTCATTGTCCTCTTTCTTTTCCTCTCCACATATAAGGAGATCTTCATCTTTTTATATCTATATTAGAAGGAGATGAAGACCTATTTTGATTTTTATTTTGGTATTATATCTCCTCCTAGTCTATTATCTACTATTAGCACCCCTTTCCTCTATTCCATAGATTCTATTCACCTAAGTTCACTTTTCTTCCATCTCACCAACTTATTTTCTTGCGTGACTCACAGGGTAAGGTTCTAGCATTATGTTCAAACTATCTTCACAGAGGATCTAATAATCTAGTTGAATTGAAAGCTTTACTAATTGGGATGGAAATGCCTTTGGAAATGGGTATTGAGAACCTTCATATTGAAGGAGATTCCCTACTGATAGTCAATGCTTGTAAAGAAAGGAAAATTCAAAATTGGGGTCTTCAATACATTCTTCAAAGAGTATGGGTTCTTCTTGATAAGTTCCAAAATTTTATGATTACACATATTTACAGAGAAGGAAATAATCTAGTAGATTATCTAGTTGATCTAGGTAGCTCAAAGAAGGAATTACATATTTTAGATTATCTCTCTCCGCTTTCAGAATATCCCCATAAAGTAGAATTTGTTGATTAGGATGCCCATCATATCAAGGAACGAATAATTTCTTAACCCTAAAAGAATGATTTTATTTTGATGAGTATGGATGGAATGAACTTGTAATTATTTGTTGGAAACATGCGCCTCAATATTTTGACCTAAACCTCCTGAAAGAGAAAAATCGGTGAAACACCTGGGATATCTCTCTGATAGACAATTTATCTCTAAAGGCTTGAAGTGGTCAGATCAATGAAACTTGTGGTTGGTCTTGCTAATGGCAGTCATCGGTGTGACCTGAACTTTCAATGTGAGTGTTCTACCTCTCAGCGAGGTTAAAATTTTGGCCGAAGAGTTCATCGAGGAGACTCTTGCCGATCTGAGCAAATGTCGTCGATGTGACCCTTAATTTTTGGTGCAAGTTTTCCTTCTCTCAACGATGATGTAATTATGGCCGAAGAGTTTGTCGAGGAGATTATTGTCGATTTGAGTGAAGGTTGGGTCATTGAGAGGACATGGAATTTTTATATGAATTTTATCGAAGCGTGCTCTTGCTGATGTGTCTATTTTGGTCGAACATCGGTGTGAATCTTTCCAATGAGGTAATCTGAAGTATAGGTTGCCTCAATCTTCTGACCTGAATATCTTGAAAGAGAAAAATTGATGAGACACCTAGGTTGTCTTTCTGACATGTTTTTATCTCTAAAGGCCCGAAGTGGTTAGATCGGTGAGACTTGTGGTTGATCTTGCCAATGACAACCATTGGTGTCACTTGAACTATTGGTGTGAGTGTTCTATCTCTCAACAAGGTTAAAAGTTTGGCTGAAGAGTTCATCGGGGAGACTCTTGTCGATCTAAGAAAATGTCATTGGTGCAACCCTAAACGGTTGGTGCGAGTTTTCCTTCTCTCAATGATGATGGAAGTCTATCCAAAGATTTCATTGGGGAGACTCTTGCCGATCTAAGCGAAGGTTGGGTCATCGAGAGGACATGGAACTTTGTTGTGACTTTTACCGATGTGTCTGTTATGGTCAGACATCGATGCGACTCTTGCTAAGGAGGTGTTCCGAACTACAGGGGAAGGTTGGGTCATCGAGAGGACATGGAACTTTTTTGTGACTTTTACTGAAGCGGGTTCTCTTGTTGATGTGTCTGTTCTTGTCGAACATCGGTGTGACTCTTGCCGATGAGGTGTTCCAAACTACAGGTGAACTTCAGGTTGTTGGGGTGACTTGTGATTGCGGTGAGACTTTTTGATCTATCTCTGATGGTTGTTATCTTGTCGATAAGGTTGGCGTTGAGACAAATATTGATGTTTGTGTATTCATGTCGATGCTCATGGTCATATTGGTTCTTTTGGGACATCGAGGTGACATGGGAAATCGATGAGACTTTCCAGTCTCATATCGATTTATAAAATTCCATGGAACAATTTTATTATCTTTTGGAAAGACTCGGGTCATATATTTTGTAACGATTTGGGCTATAACCATAGGTTTTCTTCTTGGTTCTTTCCTAATGGTATTCCCTTTGAACTAGGACTTTGTATACTTTATTTTATATATTAATATATTACATTGGCTTGCCACTTTTGCAAAAAAAAAAAACTTACAATCTTTTCCTTTCTCTCTTCATAATTAATTAAATAAATAAAAATCCTAAGATGTTTAAGAGTCTTATACACACTAATCTCTTTCACTCCTTCTATCTTTCACTTATTTTTCTCTTATTCTAACTTTAGCAAGGATTCACTACATATCTCTTCACTAGATATTCTTCTTGACTTGAATAACATGGGGTATCATTTGGTATGGGGAGCTCATCTCCTTATGGTGTCTATTTATCTTAGAGGATTTTATCTTTAGTAACTATCCACTAATAGCACTTGATTTTATTTCTTCCTCTTAGGGACTATTCCCTTCAAATATATATAAGATTTCTCTAGAAAACTACAAGGTTTAGGTGATCTCCTCCATTGTATTGTTATTTTAATTTTCCTTTTCTTTTTGGATGTAAATTTATTTAATTCTTCCCTTATTTGTATTGTATCATACCTTATCAATTTAGTATTTGAATAGTCTACATTAAGACACAATGTGGTCCTTTCAAAATTTGGGATCACCAACTCCTCACACCTTCATTTTTTGTAACCTTAGGATAAAACTAATATTTAATCTTCAATAATACATCCTCTCTAAATAATCCTTAATTATTCAAAGTACCCCTATGTGTATAACAACTAGATATAACTCCTTTGAATCCACTATTGCCTCATATTATTTTGGTTTTTCATAATAATTGTTATATTTATTATTTTTATTCTAATTTGGGTTATGAAACACTATTTCTTTAATATTTGTGAGCACCATGCTCATTGATCGTCCTCATGTCTCAATACTAGGGGATACACTAGTATTATCCCTCCTAGTGCACTCCCTTGATGCCTCTCACACCTTTTTAATCCTCTAGTATATATATTCTCTATCCTAGGTTTGTTTTTCCCTTCTTTATTCTTCTCTATTATTCTTAGCAAGGATCATATTTTAGTTATCTTATACACCCATTCTAATATTAACAAGTTATCTTAGCTTCATATAATCACTCTTTATCATTAATATTTATTTTGATCCATCACTAATACATTTTTACTCATCCCCAAAATCTAAATTAGATTTTGATTAGTATTCACATCTCTTTAGGATCTCCCCCCTTCTATAGTCACTCCCTAGGTGCTTAACCCCTCTTGATTTTTAGCACCTAGTGTATATTACCACACAATTCTAACATTGTCATGTGCCCACCATTTATTACGCTTATTTAGAGAATTATATACCTCTAACTACTTTATTTAATTTTGTAGTTCCTCCTTATTCATCAATAATTGAGGTCCCAATAACAAAATGAAATATAGTAGGATTTCATATTTTTATATGTGATTGTATTAACCCCAATGTGATACAATAAGGACATCATAATATGTAGTACATAAACAAAAAACTACTCATCCACTCACACAATACTATTTGAGATACAACAAGATTCATATATTATTCATGTCCTACATAACTTGCATTTATATCACAATCAAATATACTCCAAATATTCTTGGAAAATATCTCTTATATAGTCTCCATAAATTATCTATCTTATATATTCACTTGATTATATATCTATTTTCCTAACTTCTATAGTATTTATTAAATATCTCTATCTTTCACACTCAAATATATCTCTTCATTATTCTCTTTTTTATACATATTCTCTCTCTTACTATTATTATCTTACTTTCTCATGTATATCTTATCATCTCATGTTCACATATATCCTTCATATATATAACACTCAATTTTATATGCTCAATTATCTTCTCCCACTTTTTTCTTCCTTATATAGCCTCTTAATTTTTCTTCATAATGTCTTTCCATCATATCCTTTCATAATAATTCTTAGTTATCTTCTCCCCATGAATATAGCTATTCCTTGATGATTTGGTATATGTGGAAGGTGGTATTGGAGCTTGAATATATAGAATAAAATTATGTATTTCCATGAATTGGTTAAACTTATAATCACAAAATTCTTTGAACTTTGAATGAGTGGAAATAGTCAATCATATGGTGATCAATGGGTGGATATGTGAAGAGATATGTTTTATATACATTTTTACTTCTTAAATCATGGGTACAAATAGAATGGGCTTAGAAGGCATCCTAGGTAAGTGAAAATAATAGAATGGTCCATAATGAACAAATACTTGGGATAATGAATGGGTTAGGAAGGGAGATAAATAAGAATCTTCAATCTTCGTATAGATTTTACTCTTGATTTTAGTAATGTATTTGGATTGATTTGATATTTTTTGAGTTCATCTCTTAGGATTGCATGTATTTTTATTATTGAATTTTGATATCATCCCCATGATTGAACCTTAAAAAACTAATAAGATGAAAGATTTCATCACCAAATATTATACCAAGTAGATATGGTTATTTATTTTGAGTTTTTCAAATATCATCCCCATTACCTAACCTCATGTAACTAATAAAATATAAGGGCTCATCACCAAAGAGTATATAACATAGTTAGAGACATTAATTTATCCTTGTAAATACTTTTATTCTTTTGATTTGTCTCAATAAAAATTAGGAATGACTAAAGAAGGGTTGTCCATTGATGATTTTATAGTATTTGCAACTAAGTTTTGGATATTAGGGTGAATAGAGGGAAAATAGTGCTCAAAATATAGGTAAGACATGAAAAGTGGATGGATAATAGAATGAAAATGTGGAGGGATAAAATATACAAAATTTATTTGATTATAGCTAAAAATAAAACATGGTAATTGGTGTATATGAATGAGTAAATGGACTCATGTATGTGTGTAATGTTATTTCTATTGTGAGGAAATTTAGGCCAAGAAAAATAAATTTTGAACTGTGGATTTGGAAAATTTTTACTTGTTTCTAGGGTAAAAGTAGATGGTTTTTCTATCTGAATCAAATTCTCTTAGTCCTTAGATTTTAAATGTGTTTGGATGAAGGAAGAAAAAATATTGATAATGCAAAATAGGTGTATTGGATAAACAACATTATTGGTCAACATGACTAAGGGATTTTGGTCCTCAGTACTTTGCATTAAACCAAATTATTTGTGGGTACCACAAATAATTTAAAAATTAGGAGGGAACATATGATAAAAAAGTACAAATTTTCAAGGATAATCACAACATACATTAAAGGACAACCCTTCTTAGAGTATGGAAACATAAGAGGAGATAGTGGCTCGAAAGAAAAATGGTTTTATGTACAAGTATATTGGCATCTAAGGTGGAAGCTCTCTTGTATTAGAATCATAATCAACCAAGCATTCTAGGTGTTATAAATTCGTGTGAAGTTCTAGTTCAAAGCACTCTTCATGGTTATCATCAACTTGGGGAGGGACATGTGTCATAATATTTTCACATGTGGTGATTTTTTCCAACCATTGTATGTTGTTTTTGAAGAGTTAAGCAACATTTACAGGGCGTTGTACCCTTCACAATGAGCCACAAGGGCCAAAAAGAACTAGACTAAACAACAAACATCAAAGGAAAAAACATAGAAACAACCCAAAGACAACACAACAACCGCAGAGAAACAACCGACAAACAGGCACTAGGAGCAGCTAACTGACGTTGTCCTAGTTTTTAATTAGGAGGTCCACCGCCTCATCACCCACCCATTCTTTGTTTTCCTGGTTGTTGTTCCCCTCCAGCTCCTCCTTTATAGCATTAGACAGGGTGCTTGTAACAAAGTGACCCAACTTCATGGTGAAGCAGGTTAACCCCCGAAACCTTTTGTCAAGAGTGTCCATTCTCTTCACCACATCGCACAATTCCAACCCAACATCCATAGCTCCCCAAACCTCACCAGACTCATCCACCAGGGGATGCAGAGAGTGAGAGGCAGAGCCATCAAAGGGAAGCTTGCTATCCATCGAAGGAAACTGGGGCCCCTCCACAATATCTTCCTCCACATCATTAGACTCTTCTTCCCTGTTACCTTTGTTGTCAGACTGCTCCTCCTCAGAGTCCTCAATAATAAGCCTCTTCTTGTTGTTCTTGGACAGCCTCCCAGATCTCCTCCTAGCATTTTCTCCTCCAGTCATCTCCGTGTCCCCACAACCATATCCCCTCTGGAGTCTTTCCTAACAACACTCTTTCCCTTTCCATCCTTAGCAATCAAAGCCAACATGCAAATCTCCTTACCTTTTTTAGTTGGAGTGGTCTTGAAGGCCGAGTCAGCCTGAGCGGCTTTTAGCTCATAGATCCCTTCCGTCGCACTGGCATGGGCCTTGCCCAGCCCACCCTTAAGTTTTTTGGTGGCAAATTTGGCCTTAGGATTCCCCACAACATCCAAGTTGGACTTTCGAGGAGGGCTCTTGGATTCAGCCGGGGAAATATGCACAGTTGAAAGGGGTTCAATGTTCTCTATGCGGACAACGATGATGGCTTTAGGCGGATAGAGAGCAAGATGAAAGTGATACAGTCTAAGGATAAGCCCTTGATGGAGCGGGAGTGATGGGAGATCATAGGGGTTACGGCTGGCCAATCCTTTGCACTTGTCAACAAAGCTTTCAAGGTCCATTAAAAGGAAAAATGGGAAACTGAGCAGCATCTTATGACGAAGGTGATTTAACAAAGGGAAATGATAAAAGAAACAAGTTTTAAATCTACCTTCCAAAGCAACATACTTCATCAACGCCATGCACACCTAGTCCCAGGGCTTAGGGAGCGCGTCCCTCTCAAACCTCGCCTGGTTCTGCACCGAGGTCTCCTCACCTCTGAAAAAGGCTTTAAGGCTTTCATGGTCCAGTTTTTTTGTGTGTTTAGGGTACTTTTTCCTAGAACACAACAAACCTGTAGCCTACAGTATAACATCTTCACTGATTTGAAACGAAATCCCACCAATGGAAACCCTTCTATCCTTCCACGAATTGGCAAACTGACCTGATAGGATAGGATCATGGACGACCAAGCATTCCATAAGCGGAGCAATGCCTCCCTCAACACAAATGTGTCAGACCAAAGGGTTGTTCTGAAACTCCTTGCAGGTGTCAAGTTCAGTCCGAACCCACTCACCACCCATACTATCAACCTGCATAGAAAACACACAAAATTGCAAAAAATACCAATTGTAGCAACCGCGAACAATGATCCCAATATGATAGTTAAGGCAAAGAATATAGCAGAGGATAACAAATCCCACGTACAGATTGCACGCGCTGAGAGGAAAATCACCACAGGGTGATATGACACAAAATTTAATGAATTTATGATTACGGCCATGAAGGCAAGAGTTGGCAGAAGTGTAGGGAATGCACAAAAACCCATGCAGAAAGGCCAAAAAACTAAAAATAGCAACCCTTTGAAAGAAGCCAAAGGGATCCCTACCTAAACTAGCTGGTTTGAAGCTCCTAGAAGGAGGCCAATTCTCATCATAAATAGTCGAATCATTAAAAATACAATCACACCACCAGATGCAATGAGGAGATAAAACAAGAAATCCAACAATCCCCAAGTGAATAGATCGCACAGTACTGTTCCACAGATATAGTGAAGTCACGTCCTTCCACTTATTCCACATCAAGCTGCCAAAACTATACTTGCAACCATCTTTTAATTCCCTACCCTGCCACCTCATCAAAACCTTAGAACCCGACCCCTTCCACCATGTCCCAAGTACAGAGACATGGATCCTCCTTTCCATGCCCCACACATGCATATCTTTACCAGGAAACCTCCACCTGTACTCCATACCAATGTTGACACTCATCCACCAGATCACCATAAAAATCTAGTGGCCCCCCCAAATAGCTCCCATCATCCAAAGATTAAAAATCATTGCAAACCATGGTAACCTTGTTCGCATGCTATTAAAGCTTGGACATTTGGCGGGAATCTTTCCTTTTTCCTCCAACATCTAGCTGAATCCCAACCTGAGCCAAAATTAGCCACGACATCCACCACACGGTTGCCTTCTCTGAAGATATGAGTCACCTTTTTATCCCTAAATTTGGATAAAAGGAAGCTAACATCCAACAAAATGTACTTAGTATTCCAACCAATTAATCTATCTTTATTCACAACATCCATCACCGACTTGGAGTCACCTTCAATGTGGAGATAAGCAATCCCTAGAGAAACAACAATTTTGAGGCCCATCAACAGCACATGCGTCTCTACCACTAAAGCTGTCTGAACCCCAATACCTCCAACAAAACTCGCCACCAAAGCACCCATATAATCTCTAATAACTCCACCAATACTTGCCCTTCCTAGATTGCCTTTAGCAGCCCCGTCAAAATTAAGTTTGAACCATCCATTATCCGGAGGCTCCCATTTGGTATTTTTCCTAGCTAAAAATTTCAAATTATCAAAGTAGTTAGCCTTTAAATCCTGATGCCATTCCTTAGCCATTTTTATTTCGTAATCCATTGGTCCCATCTCCAGGAGTTTCCCATTAAAGAGAGAGATATTCTCCTCAATGAGCCTAACTCCAATTTCAAACACCTTCTTGGGACTCCTCTCAATATTCCTGAAAACCTTGTTATTCCTCTCCTTCCCTAAACACCAACCTAAGACCGGGGGGACCTGCTTCCAAATTTCACCAGGCAGAAGGTGGAAAAATGGGCCATACGAACCCAGAATGAAAGATAAAAGGTCCTTGCTCATAACCCAAGGGACATCAAGTTTCACAAAAGCCAGCCCCCAAACTTCAGCAGCATACGGGCAGTGGAATAAAAGATGACTGACAGTTTCATCCCCTTCCTTGCAAAGAAAACATCTGAATCCTCAGATTGTCCTGGGTTAAAATCCTGTTATGACAGGTCGTCCACTAGAAAAAATTAATTTTAGAGATCATATGACGATTCCACACCTTCCTCCAAGGTTCCATAGCAGAATATTCATTAGTCAGTAGTCTGTAAGCTGACCGCACCGAGAGATCCCCCTGTTTATCTAAAGTCCAAAAAACCTCATCCTCCCTGTCATAGGAAGGAAACCTGGTGCTGGAGAGCATCACTTGAAGGGATCGAGGTAGTCTACAAAGGTCAAGAGAATGGGGGCAACAAAGGGTAAGATCCTTCCAAATCCTTGCTCCAAGAGGTCCAAACACATAGTCACTGATATGTATGCCAAAGAATCGCTGAGCCTCACCCATCACCGCCCTAAAGCTAGAGCAAGCCAGAGAGGAGTAAAAAAGCCAAGTATCTTCCCAGAACCTGATTTTAACCCCATTACCCATTTTCCATTTAATCTGTTTCTTTAGCAGGCTTTGAATGCTACAAATGCTCCTCGAGACAACAAATCCTTGTGGGTGAGATTCAAAAAGACAATCAATCAAGGGCCTGTTCTAGAGATATTTGGCATTCAAAATTTTACACCAGTCCTTAGTGTTCCTTAACTAGTCCCAACCAACCTTGGCCATTAGAGCCCTATTGGAGATGACAATCTTCCTGATTCCAAGCCCACCACAATTTTTAGCCTTGCAGACCCTTTCCCATTTCACCAAAGCAAGTTTCTTTTTTTCCTCAGTACTGGACCAAAGGAAATTCCTTTGAATTCTTTCAAACTTATCAACAATGTACTTAGGCATCTTAAAAATGGATATAAATTAAGTGGGGATACCTTATATAACCGCAGTGAGAAGTTGGAGTTTTCCAGCATGGGTAAGCAATGAGCCCTTCCACCTTACCAATTTCCTTTGAATCCTTTCCAGTATCGAATTCCAGAACTTAGTGGGGACCTCCTTAACCATGAGGGGGAGCCCAAGATACACAGATGAGAGAGAATCACCAACACATCCCAGAACCGCAGTCACCCTATTTTCCAAATTGGTCATGCAATTAAAGAAGTAAATCTTGTTTTTATTGTAATTGATGCTTTGACCAGAGCAAGAGGCATAGTTGTTAAGACAAGTTTTCCATTTTCTAGCTTCCACTACAAAGGCCTTTCCAAATAGAAAGGTGTCATCAACAAATTGCTGCACCACAATCCGATTTAGGGAGGAAGCTGCTTTAACCCTAGTAATGGAGCCCTCTGCCAGCGGACTCATGAAATTCCTGTTAAGCACATCAGCAACCATAATGAAAAGATAGGGGGACAAAGGGTCTCCTTGTCTGATCCCTCTACCAGCAGAGAAGAATCCACAGGGGGATCCATTAACCATCTTGATAGTACTAACACACTCCATAATGAGTTTGATGACCGAACTATTAAAGTCAAACTTAGCCAAGACCTTCGAGATGAAGTCCCATAAAAATTTATCATAAGCTTTGGAAATGTCAAGCTTGAGATCCATCCCCACATTATTACATCTATCCATTGAGTGGAGCAGTTCATGTGTTGTCAAAGAGGCATCTAAAATGTGTCGCCCAGGGACAAACCCCTTTTGAGTGTGACTAATATTATTTTCTAGAAGAGGTTTGATTCTGTTAACAAGGATCTTGGAAATGATCTTATAAAATGTGTTACAAACACTAATAGGTTGGAAGTCAGCTATAGAAAGAGGCTCACTTATCTTGGGGATAAGAGAAATGAAAGTGTGGTTCAATTGTTTGAGGATCTTACCAAATTTGAAGAAGTCCTTGGCCACAAGCACTAGGTCCCCACCCACAGTATCCCAGAATATCTGAAAGAAAGTAGGATGAAAACCATCCAGCCCCAGGGCTTTGAAAGCCCCCATACTAAAGGTAGCCAGACGAACTTCTTCCATGGAAACAGTCCTAAGAATTCTCAAATTATCTTCTTGAGAGATGGAGGTAGGGAGATGTTGAAGAATCTTACTATCCAAAGCCAAGTTGGGCGCCTCAGTAGGGGCCGAAAAAGCCTCCTTGAAGTAATTAACTGCACAGGTCCCAATTTGAGCTTGATTTGAAATCACCTCCCTTGTGGCATTTATCAATTTAAAAATTTGATTCCTTTTCATGTGCTTGATGGCAAAAACATGAAAAAAGGAAGTGTTCCTATCTCCTTCCTTCAGCCATTGGACCCTAGACTTTTGCTTCCAGAAAACCTCCTCCTTTTTTAAGACCCGATCCCATTCCATTCTAGCTTCCTTTTCCTGACTGTAAGTCCATTGACTGTCATCTCCCTTATCCATATTTTTCTGTAAGGTCTTCAAATTTACCTCAAGCAATTTTTTCTTTTGAAAAACATCCCCAAACACATTTTTGTTCCATCCTTTAACCATTAGTTTAATATGTTTAAGTTTAAAGTAGATCCTAAACATAGGGGAACCTTGGACCAGAATATTCCACTATTCAACAATTTTTTTTTTGAAATCGGGATGAGAGTTCCACATTATTTCAAAGCAAAAAGGAAAGGGACCAATAGCAGGACGGATATTAGTGGTCAACAGAAGGGGATTATGGTCCGAGACCGTCCTAGGCAAAGTTATTAGGTTGGCATCTAAGACATTAATCCAATGAGGAGAGCAGAGGAAGCGGTCAAGCTGGACCTGAATCAGGTCACCACCAGCCCTTCTATTAGACCAAGTGAAATTCTGGCCCAGTAGCTCTATATCAACTAAACCCGAAGAATTAAAAAAAATAGCCAGATCCGACATGTTGTCAGTGTAATCTAGAAGACCACCACTTTTCTCAGACGAAGACAAGGGAGAGTTAAAATCTCCGGCTACAAGCCAATGACCACCCTTATTCAGCTTAATCTTAGCCACCATGTTATTCCATAAAATACTCCTCGAGTTCCTCTGATTAGGAGCATAAATATTAACTATAGTCCAAGCTTCTCCAAGAAAGGAGAACGAAACCCCAATGCTATTTTTACAATGAAATAACCGAGAACCCTGTAGGCACGATGGGTTCCAAAGCACAGCCAAACCTCCCGAAGCTCCCTCTGCATCACTATAGACATAGGAATCATTCGGCTAGAAACAGTTAGCAATTTTATCAAAGTTAACCATCAACATCTTTGTTTCTTGAAGAAAACAAACATCAATCTTATGTTCCACTATATAGTCCTTCAGGGCACGTTGTTTGTGTGAGCTATTTAGCCCATGAACAGTCCAAGACATAATCCTCATTTCTGACCTTTTTTTGAGGACACATCCAATGTCCTCTACTTTCCCATGAAAATCTCATTTATCATTTCTCTCATTCTGGTGTATCTCTGAGAGGGTCTCCCAGGCTTAGAATCCCCTCCAACATCAGCCTTCTTCTTCCTTCCTTTCTTTTTAGGCGTAGTCCATATCCATTCATCCTCAAATTTCTCAAGCTTTAATCTCCCCAAACTTTCAGTAGACTCTTCAAACATGCCAGAGCTCTCTTCTTCCCAGATCTCACCATCGTCTATCAAGGACCCATTGGTCCCTGAAGCGACAACCAAAGACAGAGGGTCAATAGCCGAGGAGCCAGGACCATGAAACCCATCTAAGACACCCATGAGTAAGGGATCAACTTCCGAGGAGCCAGGATCCTAAGACAAAGGGACAACCAAGGGTTTGGCATCCAACTCTAAAGAGTCACAAGGGTTTAAACCAGGAGGAGGACCAACAAGGGAGGGTGGGCGAGGAGAAATCACAGGTGGCTGAACAATACCTGGGGAAACAAACCCAGAGTCTCTTAGTGGCCTCAAAACATTCTCAGACATAGTAGTGGGATTTAATACATCCTTAAGCTCCCAACTAATAGTAGATTTGCAATCGGAAATAAGATGCCCTGCTTTGGCACACTTTTGATAGTATACCACAACGTTTTCATAACACACAGGTTGAGTCCAGCTACCCAACTTAGAACACAGCTTGACAGAGTTTGGAAGGATTTTATCGACACAAATATTGACACAAAATCTCGCAAAAACTAACCTTGATTTCGATTTTGTGACAACATCCATGGTAACAATTTGACCCAGTGAATCTCCAATAGCTTTGTAGATAGCATCATCCAAAAATTACAGGGGTAAGCCCGACAGCCTAACCTAAATAGGAGCCAACTTATTTAGATCAGTAGCAGGGTCAAACCCAGGTTTCCACTTACACAAAGCCAGACTGTGCTTCCCATAAACCCATGGGCCAAATGACAAAGTAGCCACCATGTCCTCCGTCGCAGTAAATCTAAACAGGAAAAGACCATCAGCCATCGCGCGAATCTCCACACTACCCTTAAGGCGTCACTTCGTTGCAACCCATTTCCTAACCATATCCACCATTGGACGGTAAGAGAGGAATCTACCCACTACAACATTCTCCATGGAGGAGAGGATCCTGTCACTGATCAAATCAGGAATGTCAAACATAGTGCTAGAGATCGAAACAATCTCAAGTGAAGACGAAAACAAGGAGGAGAATTTTTTCCCATTAGAAAGCACATCCTTCCAACCAACAGTCAGAGGGATCTCAACCGTCGGCACAGAAAATCCTCCCGGAGTAGCCAAATTCTTCAAAACGTCCGACGGAGAAAGCGCCGACCCCAAAGGGGGGGTACCTGACAAACACGTTCCCAAGAGAGAGGAGCACAGGTCAGGAGGGGGCAGAGGGGCACCATTGGATACCCCCAAGATAGAGTCCACCATGCACGCAAAAAATTCAAACTCAAAGGAGTGGGAGTTTATTGTATGTTGTTGAATACAAAAATTTATTATGTTAATATCATGATAGCATGAGTATTGGATTAGGTTTATGCTTTATTCAAAGTATTAATCAAGGAAAATGAATTAACACTTTTTTATGATAATGGGAAACATGTGTTCAAGAGGGTTGTGTAATTATGTGAATTTATTTTTCCTTGTTTAATTGTAGGAGGGAAAATAATGTTTGTATTATTTAAGAATGAGATAAACTTTAATGGCTCTCAAATATAAATTAGATAGTGAACTACACTTTTTAAAGGTTATCTTATGTAGAAAAATAATTTTAAACTAGTTTTCTTATGCCACATCATTAGAAGGTGGAAAGTTCATGTGAATGAGAAGTGAGAATAACCTAGTTGTGAATTCATGAATGGTATCTAGATATTATTATTTGTACTGTTTGAGTTGTACTAAGGAAACATTGGGGTTATAGTGAACTACACTTTTTAAAGGTTATCTTATGTAGAAAAATATTTTTAAACTAGTTTTCTTATGCCACGTCATTAGAAGGTGGAAAGTTTGTGTGAATGAGAAGTGAGAATAACCTAGTTGTGAATTCATGAATGGTATCTAGATATTATTATTTGTAGTGTTTGAGTTGTACTAAGGAAACATTGGGGTTAATATTGAATTGATAGTGTGTGTGAGAATCAGTGGTCTAATTAATAAGATAAACTAACACACCAATGAAACATTAAATTAAAGAAAACTAATTAAAAAGACAAAGCAAACTCTAATTAACAACAACTCCTTCAAATGCATTCCATTGTCCTCTATCTCCAAGGATCTGATACAAGTTACTGGCTCTCAGTTGGTGTAAGCAACAACTTGTTGAAATGACAACTTAGGAGAACGAGATTTATGCAACATGCATGTCTATTGCTATATAATTTAAGCTATGAAGTTGAAGAACTAAAATGCTATTCTATGAACTTGAAAACGATTATGCTAAGATGCTGATTTGAATGCAACTATAATGATTATGCTAAATTCACAAAATCTCGATCCTTTTCAACTCACAAGAGGGTTGTATTTATATATTTTTGGAGGCAAAAATCTAGTTGGCCAAGATCAATAGTTGAGTTAAAACCTGTCAAGATGAATGGTGAGAGATTGAGAAGTTGAGAAAAATATGGAAGGTTGAGAGAATAAGGGGAGATGTTTCCTCCTATACAGCCTTTTCCATTCAAAAATGAAGGAAAGTTGTCATTTGTGCACTTCATTTATGAAGAGTTAGTTGATAGTTGAGGAAAAATCTCTAATTAAATAATTATATGTGACAAATAATTTAGAAGCTTCCATAATTTAAATAAACAATATTTAATTATGTGTGAGAGATGATAAAAGAGTTTTAATTAAATATATAAAATACTTAATTAAATATAAAAGAAGAAAGTTTCTAATAGAATATTTAATTATAGTGGAGAAAAGAAAGCTTCTAATTAAATATTTTTAGAATATTTAATTAAGTGGAGAGAAGAAAATGAATTTAGAAGAATATTTCATTATTTGAAAATTCAAACTTAGAATAATATGATAATTAATATAAATAAATTATGGAATTTATTTAATTTAATTAAGAAGAAGATGATGATAATTAAATAAACTTATTTATTTAATTAAGCTAGAAGAATTAGAAAGGTGAACGATATAAATAAATAATTGAATTTATTTATATGTAGACGACTTTAGAATATTAATTAAATAGTTCATATTTAATTAATTAACAGGCTTGATTTATAATGACCAGTTTTAGATGTGTACATTTTGCTCCTCTTTGAAGTGATGTGTTTTACGCATTGCTTCAAAGAATTTTTCCCCTGACTTTGAAAATTTACTGATGATGCTATATGCCCCCTCGAGAGATAAATCGCGTGATTTGAATGATGATGATGATGATTTGAAAGAATTGAGATGATTTTTGGAGAGAAATTGTTGATTTAGCTCTCAAAAATAGCGCGTTGCATAGTAAAAATAAAAATAACCTCTATTTTTTACCCCCTTAAAAGGTGAAAAAGGTGAAAAGTCATTGTCATTTGAACATTAGATTTTTGTAGTTTTCAGAGCTTTGAGAAGAATTTTTGAGATGTCGATCCACTATGAGTGCCATCGATTCAAGCGGGACCATCATCATCAGAGACCAGCTACGTATGGACCTCCGGTAAGTTGATCTGATCCTCCTTCGTGAATTTAAATCACTTTTTTGAAGATTTTTTCAATTTTTAGATTTTCGAACGCTCTGCTTTAGCGCATAGGATTTTACATTAGCGCATAATAGCCATAGTTTAGTGCATAGACTAGGTAGTTTAGTGCATCCAAGCTTGCACATCGACAAGCAGTTTTAGCACATCGACAATAAGATTAGTGCATCGGCTAGAATAGCGCATAGATGGATAGATTAGCGCATCCATTGATCAAATAGCGCATAGGCTAGAATAGGGCATAGGCAAAACAGATTAGCGCATAGACTTGATAGATTAGCGCTTTGATGAAATAGTGCATTTAACCTCTGTTTTAGCACATCCATGGATAAAGTAGCGCATTGATGGTTTAGCGCATTGATGAACTATTTTAGTGCATCCATGAAATTTTGCTGATTTTGAATTTTTGAAATGAATTTGATACTTACTTGATGATTGTTGCTCTATTAGTCAACTGATTATATGCTTTTGAATAACATCGAGGATAGATTAGCCCGATTTGATAAATTTTTCATCGTGCTTGAAGAACAAATAGTAATAATTCTGATAAATTTGCTTTCCCGATTGAAAGATAAATAGTAGTTATGTTGATAAATTTGCTTTCCCGATTGAAACACAAATAGTAATGATTGGATGTTGAGCTGATTAGCTGTTAAATTTGTTTCCATGTTTGAATGAAAAATAAATAGTAGAAGATGATAAATTTTCCTTCCTGTTTGAAGAACAAATAGTAAAAAATGATTTGATATTGATTTGATTTAGTTGATTGAACATGCTTTGCTTGATGCTTTCTCTTGATTCCTTGTTGATTGATGTGATTTCTCATGTGCTTGATGTTATAGGAGGATTTTAATATCCTCCAAATCAGAGATCGATTTCCCCGGATGTAGGACATGATACCCAGACTATCTCAACCAGAGATAGGGGCGATTGTGAGATGTGGGTTGGGTTCTCTCCTTAGGATCTCACAGTATAGGTTCAACATGGCACTGTTGACGACACTAGCTAAGAGATGGCACAGTGAGCATAACACATTTCACTTTCCAATAGGAGAGATTACAGTGACTCTTGAGGATGTCTATAGGATTCTGGGCATCCTAGTAGTTGGTGAGCTTGTGATCTATGATCACAAGGAGATTGGGGGGACAAATTCTTTGCAGATATTTTTTTAGGATCCTCATGCAGGCAGGTATGAGATTGCATGGAGAGATATGCCCCTCTGCCATCAGTTCTAGTGGGTTTTATTGGTGGCTTTCTTTGTCCTGATCACAAGTCAAAGGGATTATCAGTAGGCTGGGGTCAGATTCTGGAGGACATGTTCCTCCATCAGACTAGATATGCATGGGGATCATGCATGCTTGCCCATTTGTATCATGATATTCATCAGGTGGTGTACATGGATGGAAAGAGTATCTCAGTTGGAGTTACTCTTCTACAAATTTGGGCATGGGAGCACTTTTCCATCACTCACCCCATTGTTCGGAGAGATCATCCACTAGGCTATCCATATGTATATGCTTACATAGGTCCCCTTGTCCAGCCGATGTTGGGCAAGTTAGAGTACTGGCGACGAATATTGGATGACATGGATACCATCATCTGGAGATCGTATCTAGATTGTGAGGTGTGGGATGAGGATGACATAGAGCTTCTTTACTGCGAGATAGCTAGATACATGATTGGTCGTACCCCTTTCATCATTGAGTGGTTTTTGGTCATGAGAGTATTGAGGCAGTATGGATAGGTGCAGATGATGTCGCAGGGTGTGGAATACTATGCTAGGCGTCGCGAGGATGTTGCTGAGTGGGGGCCATTTATTACTTTTGAGGCGACTAGGGCCGAGTATATGGATTTGCAGCCAAAGTTTTGGGTGATGCATCCTGAGGTTATAGATGCCCATATGACAAATGACTATGCAACCTACTTCTATTCACATCCATTTCTGAGGCTGACTAGTCCAGATGAGCCTGCCCCACTATTAGGTGATCCAGCTATACAACGGGCACGATGGTAGCCACAGGCATAGGCATAGGTAGGGCAACCATAGGGTCAAGCACAGGTGCAGGTACAAGCAGATCAGCCACAAGAAGATCAGCCACAGGCAAAGGATATAGGTGGGGTGGCGATGGAGGTGGATGATGAGGATGATGAGGAGGGTGAGTCAGGCAGCTCAGATGACACTGATGGTGATGGGGATGACGAAGGTAATGATGGTGGGTAGAGATTCTTCTTTGATGTTCCCTTCAGGATGAGGCCTCAGACATCTAGAGTGGTGGACCAGCCGAGTACTTCGGCTCCACGCATTACAATCAGGGATCCTTCTCAGGGACATCTAGATAGTTTGCAAGCAGAGGTTTAGACTCTTCAGAGTAGTTTGGCACAAGCATAGGCTACCATCAACCAGTTACAGGCACAGGTTGCACAACCACCACCCCTGACCCACAAGTAGCTCAACTCATAGTAGAGCAAGACAATTTCAGAGAGCGATGCATCCAGGCAGAGGGAGTAGCAGAGAGAATCCTTAGGTTAGTTGAGAGAACCTCCATTGGAGAGGTTGTGGTAGAGGGACTGGAGACTGCTCGACAGACTAGAGGATGAGATACTTTGAGGTAGTGCCGCCCAAGTGGAGGATTGCTTACACAAATCAGGTACTCGATCACGGACTCACTCACGCAGTCATACCAGGAGTGCCACCAGGAGTGTGGGACATCCTGCCAGACAAGAGATTAGGGTTTTTGGCAGCAGAGATCCAGTGAGATAGACCACCTCAGGAGGCAACAGTAGCCATGTTCCATGTCTGGATGCTCCTCAGTGATAAGCGATTGATACATCTTGCCATTGTATTTTATATATCTTTTTTTAAACATTTGATATCCTTGTACACCTAGACATTTGTTTTGATGAGATTTATGATATATAGTGGTGATTCGATATGCATGTGTTATGGATTTATGTATGCATTTTATTTTTATATGCTATGTTGGTTGCTATGATGATGTTTATATGCACTTTGATATGAACTGCAAATGATGATGTTTTTATTTTATGCAATGTATGATTCTGATGATGGTGATGTGATGATGATATGATGTAATATGCTTTATGATGAAAATGATTTCTAACATGATGATATGATGCCATATGAATGATTTTCCTATATGATGTATGCAATGAATGAAATGAATACATCTTTCTTTTATCAATGTATGTTTATGCAATTGATGTGAAATGAATGATAATGAAAATGATGTGAAATGATATAAATGAGATGAATAATTAATGAAATGATATGCACTAATGAATGATATGAAAATGGTATGATATAAGTTAAAGATGGATAATGATCATGATAAACTCAATGAGACCTGATAATGATAATAATGATAATGAAATGAATTGATGTGAGAATGAAAATATGTAAATGAAATGATAATGATAACCTAAATGAAAAGTTATGATGAAATGAGATGCAATAAATAATAATGCAATGAGATGCAATAAATGTCCAAGTGTACTCAATTGTTGTCTTAAAAGATAAATGAAATTTTTTCCAACCTCCAAAAATCTACTTAGACAGCCCCAAAATGTAAATCTAAATGAATCATGCAATCCTAGAATGTAGTAATGAATCATTCTCATGTTTGTCATTCCATGAGCCAATGTTGCGCATGATTTTCATCATTGAGCCTTTTGATATGTTGAAAGTTAGTACAAGCATCAAAGGGTATATTAGCACCAATGATGACTTGAGTACTGCTTTCATGATTTTTGATGTAGCAAGTTAATACAAGCATCAAGGTATAATTAAACCAAGATGACCTAAGTATTGTTTGCATAAATAGACAAAAGTTAACCATTTTCCTATGTAAATTCTGAAATGTCATCAATGATACGTTTGTGTAGAGCATGTCCCATGACAAATTTGCACAATACTAGTGATTAGCTTACAGACAACAAGCAAAGAAAAATCATACTCCTTCCTTGTGATTCTAGTTCAGTACATCATTGAACCACTCCAAAGATATGATGTCATCAAATGTCAAAACAACAATTCAACTTATGCTTTAAGTTTTTCATTCATTTTATTCAGATTAAGATCATTCAATTTGTTTTAGGTTTTTGTCAAATAGTCATTTAGACCTAGCTTTGAATGGATAAGTTTGTTGTTTATGATATTCCAATGCTTGACACATGTTGTTGTTTGTCTACTAGAAAGCCCCAAGAAGCAAATTGCCCCCAATGACCCTGCACTCTTACTCCTATTTAGACACAAATACTGCTAAGGATAACCGTAATCATCAAGCCATGATGAAATCCTTGTTGTGTCAAGGAAATGTTTGGACACATGATGTGGATGTGATGGCCAGGCATGTATGTGATGCCGATGAAGGATGGATATGTAGAATGTATCCTAATAGATGAGAGAGCCAAACAAATCACAAACAATGCATGTTTGTTAGGTTTTCACCATTTGTTTTTATTGCACTTTTTCCTAATTTTATGATTTTTTTGTTGTTACCAAGATGCCTATTTGCCAGGTATTCATCAAGGCAATGATTTTTTTTTTTTGATTTTTGATTTTTTTTATTTTTTTTGTATTTTTGCTATGTCAAAAGATGCCTGTTTGCCAGGTTTTCACAATATTGACACATTTTTCTAGTTTTTATGAATTTTTTCAAGACTTTTTATACTATTTTTGATGTTTTTCAGGACTTTTTTATACTGTTTTTGATATTTTTCAAGCATAAAACTTCTTCAAGTGAATGTTGTTGGTCGGGTCTTCAAACAGGTCCCCTTTTGATGTTGAAAACTAATATGACCCCAATCCATGTGCTGCAATGATAACGAACAAGCCCAACCAATTAGGCTCAAACTTACCTTTCTTTTCCCGATCCTGCTGATTATGAGGGTTTTCTTTGAGAACCAAGTCACCCACTTGAAAAGCTCATGGTTTGACTTTGTGATTGTAGCTGCGGGACATAACTTGTTGATATCCCTTTAAATGATTAACTATAGTTTTTCGTCATTCATCAAGCAATTCCAGCTCTTGCAACCTTAATACTCTGTAATCTTCATCATTTATTAGCCCTTTCAGTGATACTTGAAGTGAGGGAATCTCAACTTCTAATGGAAAAATAGCTTCTGCTCCATAAACCAAAGCATATGGGGTAGCACCTGTTGGTCTGCGAATACTTGTTCTATATGCCCATAATGCTGGATTTAATTGGACATGCCAATCACGACCTACTTCATTCATTGTTTTCTTCTAAATATTCAGAATTGTTTTGTTTGAAGCCTCTGCTTGGCCATTCCCTTGTGGATAATAAGGTGTATAGAACCTGTGTTGGATGTGAAATATTTCACAGAGTTCATCAACATCTTGATTTTTGAAAGGTCTTCCATTATCTGTAATGATGGAGTTGGGAATGCCATACCGACATATGATATAGTTCAAAATGAATGGTGAAATTTATTTTTTGGTAACAGTTGTTAGGGGAACAACTTCAATCCATTTAGTAAAGTACTTAGTGGATGTAATAATGAACTTGTGTCCATTTAATGATGATGGATGTATCTTGCCAACCAGGTCCAATCCCCACTGAGCAAAAGGCCATGTTGTAGTGAAGGGTTGTAATTCCTGAGCAGGAGCATGAATGAGATTCCCATGAATTTGACATTTTGAACATTTCTTCACAAAGATGAATGATTATTTCTCCATGGTCAGCCAATAGTAACCCATTCTAACAAGTTTCTTTGCTAAGGTTAGTCCACTTGAATGTGTCCCACAAATACCACCATGTACCTCTTGTAAGGCCTTTTCTGATTCATCGTGTTCGAGACATCGAAGGAGGGTACCATCAAGACCACATCGGTATAAGACGTCAAAAATAAAGGTGTAACGAGAGGATTGGTGTATGAAATTTATTTTTTGATTTCTAGACAAGTCTAGGGGTAAAATAGTATCTTTTAGGTGAGTATAGATTTGGCCATACAAGGGAGAATCATAACTGGTTAGGTGACAAATGATTTGGGTTTCTGGATTGTCATAGGTGGGAGAAAACAATTATTCCACTAGGAAATCATATCATGCTTGGTTTTCTGATAGCTGGAGTAGTGATGCGATTGTAGCCATGGCGTCTGCAGCTCTATTATTAGTACGCAGAATTTGTGTGAACTTGATATCAACAAAGTATTTCTTGAAATCATCCACCATCCTTTTTTAAGGAATTAACTTGTCATCCTTAGTTTTATATTCATCATTGATTTGATTTATGACAAGTTTTGAATCACCAAAAACTTGTAGTTTTGTGATTCTCCAGTCTACTACAATTCTCATTCCAATTAACAACTCCTCATACTCAACTATGTTATGTGTGCAAGGGAACATTAGCTGATAAGATTTTCGAATTGTATGTCCTTGAGGTGTAATGAAAAGAATCCCTGCCCTCGAGCCATGTTGAGTGTAGGAACCATCAAAATAGAGTGCCCATGACTGCTTAATAGCTACTGTAAATACATCGGCATCAGGAAAATCAATGTGTATTGGATGTTCTGCTAGCATTGGTGCTTCTGCTAACTAATCTGTGATTACCTGTCCTTTGATAGCCTTCTAATCCACATAATGAATGTCAAACTCACTCAGGATCATGACCCATTTAGCCAATCTGTGAGTTAATGTTTCCTTACTTAGAAGATACTTGAGTGGATCAATCTTAGCCACAAGCTTTATTGTATGAGCTAGCATATAGTGTCGTAACTTTTGAGAAGTGAACACTACTGCTAAGCAAACTTTTTCAATGAAGGTATAATTTAGTTCGTGGCTTGTCAAAGTTTGACTGATGTAATATATTGCTTGCTCCTTTCCTGAGTTGTCTTCCTGTGCCAATAATGCTCCCAAGGACACCGTTGTGGCAGAAATATACAATATGAGCGGTTCACCTTGCACTGGTGGAATCAACACTGGTGGACTCATGAGATAATACTTTATTTGATCAAATGCTACTTCACATCTATCTTCCCATTTAAATGGAACATTCTTATGTAAGAGATGAGTAAATGGTAGACTCTTATCTGCCAGTTGCATAATGAATCTCCTGATGGATTGCAACCGTCCCTATAATGAGCGTAATTGACTAATGCTCCTTGGAGGTGGTATATCGAGAATTGTTTGTACCTTTGTTGGAACCACTTCAATTCCCTTTGATGACACAATATATCCTAGAAGCTTTCTAGATTTCACCCCAAAGACACATGTCTTTGGATTAAGTCTCACTTTGAATTTTTCCATCCAGTTAAATTTTTTAGATAAAACATCTAAATGTTCTTCTCTTGTGTGCGATTTGGCTAAAAGATCATCGACATAATCCTCCATGAATGTGTGCATCATTTCTTGTTGATAAGTAGCTCCTGCATTCTTGAGTCCAAATGACATTACATTCCAGCAATATGTACCCCAAGGACATGTGAATGTTGTTTTATCTTGATCTTCAGGCGCAATATTTATTTGGTTGTATCTTGAAAATCCATCCATTAGTGAATACATAGCATGGACAATAGTCAAATATATAATCATATCTATGTTTGGTAGAGGGAAATCATTCTTAGGGCATGCCTTATTTAAATCTCAAAAATCTGTACAAATTCTGATCTTTCCATTTGGTTTTGATATAGGCACGATATTGGAGATCCATTCCACACTGTCGATAGACCAAATGAATCTGACATCTAACAGTTTCTTTAACTCCTCCTTAACCAATAATGCAACATGTGGATGCATTTTTCTAAGTTTTGGCTTCACAGGTTTTGCCCCCGACATGATAGATAGATGATGCATGATGAGATTTGGATCTAATCCAGGCATATATGCGTAGGACCATGCAAAATTGATTTGTTTGTTCTTGAGAAATTTTGTGAACGCCGGGATTTCCTCTTCTATTAATGATGCGGCCAATTGTAAGACTTTGGGTTGCTCTACAGTACCTAAATTGATCACTGTTGTCGGTTCTATTAAAATAGAACACCTTTCCTGATAATGTTCTGGGAGAGTGTCAAGTTTCCCATCTTCCAGTACCTTTGACAAGTTTTCACCGTTAGATACGCTTTTTATTTTTCTCTTTTCATGATCTAACACTACCTTTGTTAGGTTTTCACCATTAGATCTTTCTTTTATGTTATTAATTTCATAGCTGAGAAACTTGGCACTTTCTTGTCGAAAACTTTGATCTTGTGATTCCCTGGTGGAACTTGTTTCTGATTGGGATGAACAAAGGAATTTTATGATGGTTTCGTCATTTGGAAAAGTTGGGATATCAATTGGTGCAATTTGTTCCCAATCAATGAGTTTTGGATGGACCAAAGGAAATGGATCATTAGGCTAAGTAAGGTCACTGGCCGTTAGGGTCATGATGCTATCATCAACTTCATTATGGGAAAGGTCTAGGATGGTATCCTCCTGTTGATGATCTGTCTCACTTTGAATCAAATCGTCCTCACTCAGGTCATGATAGCTTAGTAGAACACAATCAAGTGGAGGCCTTGAGCTTTCCCCTTGTATGAATGTAGGTGTGAATTTTTGTATGACATCCACCTGTTTATCTCTCTAGAACTTATCGTCAAAGATGGTGTCCCATTCATATTCATTGGACTCAGTGTAAGAATTATTTTCTTGAATTCTCAGAATTGTTTCAGCTAACTCCTCATTGGATATTATTTGTACTACTTATTCCTTTGTATCCTCACCATATCCTAACCCATTTTTATCCTTTGGGTGCATTGTTTTCAGTTGGATAGGTTCAACAATACCCTCCTTTATTTTTCCTATAGGGCCATTTCCTTCATAACCCATTTTCTGCATTATTGCATAACCTTTTCCATATTTCTTTGTAGGTAACTTGACATGTTGTGCTTATTCTTCTTCATCTTTATAGAGCCACTCAAGGATAGATTTATCTTCTGTTTCATTTTCTTTGATATATATTCCATCAAACTTGGTGATGGGAACTGAAGCTAAGGCTAAAGTTGTTGTAGCCTGTTGTATGGATGTTGATGGTTGTCCGTGGGATCTTGGAGATATGGGTAGATTAGAGAGACATAAGGAATATTATCCCACCCCATTATCTTTCAATTTTAGCTTGGTGCCAAAATTACTTATCAGTTCTCTTGCTTGTTCATTGTATTTGGAGGTAGAAATGGCCAAAGCTTCTCTATTATGTGGGACAAAGGTGTCCTGAGTTGCTCTTAAATTAGAACAAGTTTGGCTGCTAATGTGATCAACTGGTATTGTTACTTCTTGTCCATCATATGGAAGCTTCAAGAATTGATGATAAGTGGATGGAACAACTTGCATCTCATGGATCCATGGGTGACCCAAGAGTATGTTATAGGATAGATCTCGATCTAGAACCTGACAAAAGGTATTCTTCACAATAGGTCCCACTCTGATTGGTAACATGATAAGGCCTTTGGAAGCTCTTTCCTCATGATTGTATGCTTTGATTGTAATTTTCATTTGTGGATATATAGACTCTTCTGAATATCCCAGAGCAAGGACTAATTTCAAAGTACAAATGTTTAATCTGACTCCCCCATCTATTAGGACACATCTAATTTGGGCTTTATGAACCATGACCTCTAGGTAAAGTGATGAATTATGCGGATGGGTCATCCTTATCAATAAAGGATAAACATGTGGATGAGGACAAGTGTCCCACCATGGCTTGAAATTTATTAATATCCAGATCAGGAGACACCATTGTGTCTACGAGTGCCTTTTCCAGAATGTCCTTGTGTGCAGGTGGTAACTTTAGGAGTTCCAATATAGAAATTTGGGCCGATGTTTTTTGTAGTCGATCAACCAAATTGTATTGACTTGGAGGGGGAATTTCCGCTTTAGATGAACTTCCTTTTATGACGATTTTGGCTTGTCCCCTTGTCGTAGCATTGACCTCTCGATATTCTTTCTTACCTTTGATTATGATAGCATTGATTTGCTGATCGCCAGTATAAATATGATTGATAATGGTGTCGTAGACATGATTAACATTCTTTCCTTTGTCACCCAAAGATTCCCCTCTTTGATAATTGGGAAGAGGATCCTTGAATGCCTGATGATCATCATTGGCATTATGTCCCTCAACCGTGATGGTACGGTTATCAATCAAATCTTGAACAAGATTCTTTAACCCTTGGCAATTATTTTTCTTATGACCTTTGCATCTTTGATAGTCACAAAAGTGTGAGTCATTCCTTGATGGTGGTTTAACTCAAGGCTCATAATCTCTTTTTGGTGGCAATGTAATAGCATTTTGATTCAATAGTTCTTTAAGAATAGATTCTAAAGACTGGCCCAAGGGAGTAAAACTCCATCGATTTGAGAAAAATTGAGATCTGGGCGCATTCGAACTTTGATTATTGCCAAGATTATTGGTCACATTTCCTTGATTGGAATTATTTCCTTGGGTACTAGAATTTCCAGCATTATTTCTACGTTGAACCCCCGATATATTTAGAATGGCAGGCTTTATATTCACGTTGTGAGCATCTACTACCCCATCATTCACAACATTTTTATTTCAAGTCCAAAATCGTGACTTGTCGTCGTTGTTACTATTGGTGTTATTGTTGTAAGAATTTAAACCTTCTTTATTGAGTTTCAGAACTCCATGCTTAACCAAGGCACCTTCAATGGTAATTGCATTTTCAATCAATTTTTCAAATGATTGAGGATAGTGAAGGTTTAGCCTATAACTCATCTCTTGATTCAGACTGTCGATGAAGATCTCCATCTTTTCTGTTTCAGGAATAGGACGGGAATATCTGGCAAACACCCTTCTCCACCTTTGTAAAAATGTGGTGAAAGATTCCCCTACCTTTTGTTTTACTTTACACAAATCAAGCATGGTTATCTAGTGTTGGATATTGAAGGAGTATTGTGATATGAATTTATTTATTAACTCCTCAAATGTTCTGATGGGGGGAGTGATCTTGGAAAGCCACTCCATGGATTTTCCACCCAAACTTCGTGGAAACAATCAAATTAAGTAGGTATCTTCATGAGAAAATTCTAAGCTCATATTTTGGAAATCCCTCACATGATCAATGGGGTCTATTTTCCCATTATACCTATCAAACTTTGGGATTTCACAATGTTTTGGAAAAGGAATCATTTGAAGACTCCTATCAAATGGATACGGACAAATTTCATCCAAAACAAACTTCTTTGTTGTACCCCCTTGGATTTCCTTTATTTTCCCTTGTAATGCTTTTATCTGTTGAGTAAGAGCACTAAAATAATTAAGAGGGGCTTCAAGATTTTCTCTAAGTCCTTCCATGTTGAAATCAATAGGTAACTTAGCTCCTTGATCAGCTAATGAAAGGAAATATCTTTCCTTGTTTCATTCTAAAACTCTTTCCATGAGAGTATGGAATTGGGGATCTTGTTCTACTTCTTGAAGCTTTTCTTCCGTTATCTCCTCAGTATTCAAATTATGAAAGGGATTTTCTTCCCTATCACCATTATCACCCATTTTGCTAAATGTAATTTCCCTTTCATCTCCTTTTATGTTCTTTTGAGATCTTGTGACAACAGGCATAAGCTTCTGCCAAAATTCCACTAACTTTGATCAAAAGAATGAAATAGAGCAATTTTGATGGATATCAAAGTCAGAATAGAATGAAGATTCTATGACTTATGAGATTTATAATCTTTAGCTCATGATTCCCTGATTGAAAGGATGATGATCCTATTATGCAAAAATTAAACCAAAGATAAAAAATAAAGATGATTTTTCGCTTTGTTAGGTTTGATAGTAGCTTTGTAAAAATAAGGATTTTGATAAATGCCTAATGTCCCCTAAGTTCTCTATTGTAGAATTTGATTGGGATGACTTGCGTACACAATTGCAGGTTGGGGAATGTAAGAGGAACGAATACGCTGACTATGATTATGCCTTTGAGAAATGGCTCTTCTTGGAAAGAAAGCTCGTGAGTATAATGGTTCTACAACATAATCGTCAGTGAAACCTCTAACAAAGTCGTGATATCGATGAATAAAGTTTTTGTGTTCAAGCAAAACCTTTCAACTTTGGTATAAAAATTTCCTCTTTTTCGATAACTTCTTATAATTGAGAGATTTCTTTGGCTTCTTAATCTTCTTCTCTAGGGACTTCTTGACAAAAGTTGCAGACTTCCAGACCCTGAGCATAGAAAAAGACTAGACTGAGATGGAAATTTTTTGGGTGTCAGAAAATTTCCCAGGTTCAGAATACAGATGAGCCAAAGTTTCAACAGATGCGCTAAAAGATCCAACCTATGTGCTAGACTGTTGTAGGTATGCGCTAAAACAGAGCACAAATGCGCTAAAACAGAGCACAAATGCGCTAAAACAGAGCATGAATGTGCTAAAACATAGCACAAATGTGCTAAAACAGAGCATGAATGCACCGAAACAAAACAAAAATGCACTAAAACAAAGCATAAATGCGTCGAAATAGAGAAAAAATGTGCCAAAATAGACCAGGGATGCACTAAACTATCCAGTTACTTTTCTAAGACAAACATGTTTTGACAGTTTTGATGTTTTTGGATGATCTTTATTTGATTTATATGTGAAAAACATGGCATACAGTAGAAAGTAGTTGTTTTTCAAATCCTAAAATCTAAACAAAGAGTGTATGTTCTTGAGATTTTCACGGGTATTGAACAAAATAAGCACTTCAAACAGACTCACTCTTAGTTGTCAAAAAGGTCATCATAAAAACCACAACCCACATCTTAAAATTGCGTCGACTCACAACCGTGTCACCCCCTAGAGGGCACCCATGTTTTTGTCTTTTCCAAGTGCATACTCAAGGTTAGATTTCTCGATCCCCTGAGCAAACAATCCGTGGAAATTATATGGTGAGTGTCTTGGGGGAAAATTCTTCCCTCCCCTTGCACTGTGTTTAATATGATGTTTGGATACTGACACGGTTGGATTTCTACACTATGGTTCGTAATAAAGGTATTCGTTCAGCGCAGCAATAGATAAACTCCCTCAGGAGACCTCCTAATCTTTAGAACAAATATTTTTGGGATGGTTATCTTGCACACTTTTGTTGAATATGGGTTTCCCCAAAATTCACTTTTGATTAGAGTGGGTTGGAAAACATGGCTTTGGTTGTTCCCACTTAGGTCCTTCCCGTAGAGTGAGTACTTTTTCCCACTACGGCAAGCCTTCTAAAGGATGTAACAAAACATAAATTGCATAAAATGAAAAAGGGCAAGTCTGGTATTTTGGTCACCCAGTAAAGGGGAGAGCATAAACCTATTACCTCGCAATCACAGCAAACAAATGATTCAATTTTAAATCCAAATGACGATTTTATATGCTAAGTGAAGATTTTGCTTCACAACAAACATTGGATTCATTTTAACCAAGCAAAAATGATGTGTGGTGACTATCCTAGGATTGGTTAATTCCAAATTTATGTGACTAGCCTAGGATTGCTTCATTTTACTTTAAAACTGAATTGAAAAATCTCTATCCGTGGATGGTGTCAGAATCAGTGTTTGTTCTATTACACTTCCGTATGCGCTAAAAGAACCTGCAAATGCACTAGAACAAACTGCAAATGCGCTAAATGATCAACCACAGATGCGCTAAAATAGTAAGTAAATGCACTAAAATAAACTGTAAATGCGCTAAAACAGACTGCAAATGTGCTAAAATAGACTGCAAATTCGCTATTCCTTAGCTCGTATGCGCTAATCTGCGGCTCGTGTGTGAGAATCAGTGGTCTAATTAATAAGATAAACTAACACACCAATGAGACATTAAATTAAAGAAAACTAATTAAAAAGACAAAGAAAACTCTAATTAACAACAGCTCCTTCAAATGCATTCCATTGTCGTCTATCTCCAAGGATTTGATACAAGTTACTGGCTCTTAGTTGATGTAAGCAGCAACTTGTTGAAATGACAACTTAGGAGAACGAGATTTATGCAACATGCATGTCTATTGCTATATGATTTAAGCTATGAAGTTGAAGAACTAAAATGCTATGCTATGAACTTGAAAACGATTATGCTAAGATGTTGATTTGAATGCAACTATAATGATTATGCTAAATTCACAAAATCTTGATCCTTTTCAACTCACAAGAGGGTTGTATTTATAGATTTTTGGAAGCAAGAATCTAGTTGGCCAAGATCAACGGTTGAGTTCAAACCTGTCAAGATGAATGGTGAGAGATTGAGAAGTTGAGAAAAAGATGGAAGGTTGAGAGAATAAAGGGAGATGTTTCCTCCTATACAACCTTTTCCATTCAAAAATGAAGGAAAGTTGCCATTTGTGCACTTCATTTATGAAAAGTTAGTTGATAGTTGAAGAAAAATCTCTAATTAAATAATTATATGTGACAAATAATTTAAAAGCTTCCATAATTTAAATAAATAATATTTAATTATGTGTGAGAGATGATAAAAGCGCTTTAATTAAATATATAAAATACTTAATTAAATATGAAAAGAAGAAAGTTTCTAATTAAATATTTTAGAATATTTAATTATAGTGGAGAAAGAAAGCTTCTAATTAAATATTTTTAGAATATTTAATTAAGTGGAGAGAAGAAAATGAATTTAGAAGAATATTTCATTATTTGAAAATTCAAACTTAGAATAATATGATAATTAATATAAATAAATTATGGAATTTATTTAATTTAATTAAGAAGATGATGATGATAATTAAATAAACTTATTTATTTAATTAAGCTAGAAGAATTAGAAAGGTGAATGATATAAATAAATAATTGAATTTATTTATATGTAGACGACTTTAGAATATTAATTAAATAATTCGTATTTAATTAATTAACATGCTTGATTTATAATGACCATTTTTAGATGTGTATAGATAGTGGCTAGTAAACACATGCACAAGGTCTAATTTTTTTTTCCTAAAACGTAGTAGTAATGTGTCAAACCATATAAGTCCACCACTTTTCAATGTGGTAGGAAAATTCTTAGTAAAGAGAATATCATCAATAATGACAATTTTGGTTGGGATATAAATGTGTTATACATGGTGAATGGGATATCCTTCACCATTATATCTACGAAATTTGAGCAAGACCATTTTAGGAGTGATGGATATGATATTGTGTCAAGTTATATTGGTGATTTAATTCATTATATTGATTAGGAACAATGAGGAGAAGTAATATATTATAACCACAATTTTAATTCCTTTATTTTGGTGCAAATGTAAGTCTAATTAGGAAGATGCATGGCCAAAATTTTGAATGGTAGAGGGATAGTTTTGGGATAATTGATAGTTATGAAAATATTATGGTAAAATATATAATAAAATTAAGGTGGTAATATGGCTAATGGGTAATTAATTTTAGTAATTTTTTCTTCAATGTAATGGATGAGGGGAATATATAGTGGTAGGACATATCTATGTGTGGGAGATAAGGATGGTATTTTGTAAGATAATATAAATTATGACAATAAAGTGAATTGGAATGGTCATAACTATAGGATTTCATTGGGTGAGTCACATGTTAATGACGATTATGAGGAAGGAATGGGGTGGTAAGGGTGTGGTTGAACCAAGTGATTCAACTTAAATAGAATAAAGCATAAGATACATCACCACTAGGGAAGAGAACAATCAAACGTAAACATGATCCTTTATTAATTTTCAAATGGTTTATTACAACTTCTAGAAAGATCGCCTACACTAAAATTTTAGTCCTTAGTTTCTCATAAAACATATCAACCCTTTATAAATATTTTTAAAATTATTTAAATATCCAAAATAGGTGCCCAAAATTTATCTTACATTTATTTTTCAAAACTTAGGTCCCAAAACTAAATTACATGTTTTATTAATTGGGCCTAAAAAAATAATTTTAATAGGAAACACTTAGAATATTAATGAGGAGAGAGAAATAAGAAGAATTCCAAGATTATGGTTTCATGTTGTCTTCATGGTTGCCTTTGTTCCCCTCACTGGTATTGGTAATTTTACACCACATTGTTACCTTATTCAAGAAGAGCATCTTCTTTATATATTCAATAACCTCTTTCATCTCTAAAATATTGGAATAAAAAACATTAAGGCTCCCCTTAGCCTTAATCCATTCTACCAAGGGCTTCCTCATTAGGCATGCAAAATCTTTGATGATGGTAGCAATTAGGAATAATTTACTAGGCCACTCCTAGAAAGTGCAAAGAAGGGCCTCAATGAAAGTATCTATCTCATCCATAAATACATCAAAAACCTCCTTTCTTTAAGAAAACTTCTTATTATAGACATTTAAGACCTTACCTCAAAATTTTGTTGCCTTTATCCATTCTAAATGTATCTATAGGTTTCCATATGAGAGTATGTCTTTTCTCTATAAATCATTAAATGAAATCCTGACCAATTTTTGCAACACTATCAAGTTATCCTCCAATAGTATGAGCTCTTTATCAAAAGAATCCTCAAAATCAACCATGTAAATGACTTAATAACTCAATTAGTTGTAACACTAGATGAACTCTTGAATCAACGTACGACCTTAAGTTTCCAAGGAATCCCTCCAAGTCATTGTAGCAATCACCACACCTCGAATGTATTGTATTTTATTTCCTTTTTCAAATCCTTTAGGATAGTGGGGGTTGGTTAATTTGTTTCCACTATGCCCATAAGGTAATTGATGTATGCAATAAGCTCACCAACCTAGGTCTTTAGCTCCTCAATTTTTTTATTTTTATCCATTTGTCCTAGGATGCTAGATATTGAAGTTTAGAAAGATTGCTTGTCTCCCTCTCTTTTTTGGTGACCCAAATTGAAGGTTTTCACTTGGTTCTCTCCTAGTTGCATGCTTTCTTCATCTCTTTTTTATATTATTTTCTACCTATTTATTCCTCACTCTTGAAGCATCCACTCTAATGGTGAACAATGTTATTTCTCTCTTTTTCTTTGAATAAGCCTTGAAAATTATGATTAGGATTAAAAATTCATCTAAAATAGGATTATATTTTATTTTCCTTTTATCAATGGTGGAGCTCAACAAACTTGCTAATATTGAATTCCCAATTGAAGTTTCAATTGTGTGTGATTTAGGAGGGATGGATTGTCTAGGAGGAGGGAAGCGAGTTGAGCCTCGAGGAGGAGATAAAATCCTTGTAAAAGTGTATCTTGGGGAAGATGTGGTGCAAGGGCACCCACAGTGCTTTTATGCCTCCAAGGAGGTCAAAAAGTGATATTTTGTTTTTTTTGAGTTGTTTATATGTAGTAAGGTCTTATAAGCCATTTCATGTATGTTAGATTCTAAGTTAGGTCATTAGCTGACTGGAATTATCTAGTTGCAAAAAAATGTCAAAGTTGCAAATGTTTTCTAATTGCACAATGTGGGAATATGAAGGGTCAATGTGCACAAAGTGGGAATTTGAATAGTTGTAAGTTGAAAATTGGTTATGAACCATTGATAAACCATAAATAAATGTTGTAAACATGAATCCAAAGGTTGGGAAGGCTGGGAGGAGATTGGAATGAAAATTGGAATCAATTTGAGCAAATTTTCTGTGTTTTTCTGTGACAGTCTAATTCTTTAACATGGTACGAATCTATATGGACTTTGTATGACCTGAATGTGATATGATTGGAAAGATAATTGAGTTAGATTTCTTTTTGTTTTTTTTTTTGGTTAAATTTTATTAATTTTAGAGAAAGTTATAGCATTTTTAGTAATGACAGGTCTGAATCTGTCCTAGGGTTACTAGTTTTGGGAAAAATATCATAACTCTTATTTCCACTGTTGGATTTTGATAAAAATTTGATGAAAGGTATGTAATAATGTTCTATTCAGTATATCTAGAGAGATTTTCTTAATTATTTTATTTGTGAAAGTTATAGGTGATGTTTCCTTTCATTTGCATGCATATTTGCCTAATTAGGTCTAGTAAAAAAGGAGGATAGTCAATTTTTGAGCCTTTCCATACAAAATAAATCTATCTGATTTTGAGATATGTTCAATAATGACCAAATGGGTATTTGAAAATTTTTTATTTTTCTATATATCAGTTGGGATTGAAAAGTTATGTCAAAAAATGCCTTTTTGAAAGGCTACAAGCAAGAATGAGGGTTTGTGAAGGAAAACCCACTTTTTGATGAACAAAGGCACTTGTTTAAGGTTGTTTTTAGTTTTATTACCCATGCTTTGCATCAAGATGGATGTGAAGGAGTCAATAACTAATAAAAATTATGAGACTCTTACTTGAAATATGACATATTTTTTGGAACCTCCCCTTCTTGAGCTACTATATGTATTTTGATTTCTTCTTGAAGTAGTCCATCTTACAACTAATCAATTTGTTTTCCATATAACCTAGTATGTATCTTGTTGAATAAGACAACTGAGAGGGGGTAGATGAATCAGTTGTAACAAATTTAAACCTTTAAATGATTCACCAAAACTAATCCTTAACACTGCTAAAATGATTAAACATTAAGTGCAAGTGCAAAAACTAAAAATCATCACAGAAACACAACAACACCAAATTTACGTGGAAAACCCAATAAGGGAAAAACCACGGTGAGGATTAACTCACACTATAGAGAATATCAAAACTGATTACAAAGGTTTACTGCCTAAGAAACAAGGCTCACTACCAAAACAAAGACTCACTATCTGGATCATGACTCACTATCCAATAGGGATAACCACCCAGAGGGATCACTACCACAAACATACAAAGAAGATAGAAGAGATATGTTACAAAGAGAAGATAATCTCAATGTAGCAAAATTTTCACCACAATTTTCTCAACCACTTGTAGACATGCATGAATGATAGAGTACACCTTCAACTCACTGCATCCAAAAACTCAACATTTAGACTTTTCACTGATCTACCAAACTCACATCACACACACCCACTAATTCACATCTATCTGCTCTATTTATTTGTACTCATCTCTTGTCCTTCTTTCACCACTAAATCATCTTGTATTTATACCATCTTCAACTTTGAAACATATCCAAAGTTAGCCATCCATCAATAAATTTAAATTAGGTCGGCACCAAAACATCCTAGGGTGGAATTAGAATGAGGGTGACCCAAACACATGCTTGATGAGGACCCAAATAGGTCCAACACGCTTCATCAACTTCAAAGATAGTGTTCAACACAAGGTCGACCAAACCAGTGTAAAACACATAGAACAATTAAGCATGATCCTTCTAGATATCAAAATTATCTTCAACACAATCTTAACAACTTAATTCTAGAATCGTAAGTCATAATACTTTACCAAAGAGAAATACGGACCAACAACATTTCTTTCGGACCTCAACCAGAAACACAAAAAACCACAGTTCACAACTGGTGAACATAACTCACACTATGCAACGAATTAGAAGCCAAAAAATTGGATATAGTAGCTTCCAACAAACATGATCAACATATCTAAACCACACAAACATAGGAGAAAATCCTGAAGCAAAACCCGAAGCAACCATTGAACACCTGCAACCTTTCTTCAATACAATTTTCTCAATATCTTTGACATGAACAACCAATAACTTGCATCCATGAAATTAATGACAACAACAACTAGTTGATAACCAATTGACCAATTAACATCAATGATAATACCTTCATTATTGCAACAATCTCCCCCTTTTTCATTGATGGAAACACATGATGTGAAAAACCATCAAAGATAATATACTAGCTCTGAATTCACTTCTCAATATTTTTCTTTTTGTTTCTCCCATTTAGTAGATAATCCTTTTCACATTCTTCATCTTTTTCACATTTTCCTCTCCCCCTTTGACATCAATGGTAAAGGAAAATTATAGTTTACATTGATTTCCCCTTTGACATTAAAAAATAGTATACTCATACAATGAAAACACATGACACTACCTACTCCCCCTAAGAGGTAGCCACCAAAACAACAGTCCAGAAGAAAGATAGATCCATAGATCCACCAGATTGATGCATCTCCATATGCATCTAGTTCAAGAAAGGTTGGGAAATGACCCCTAACTTCTCTCAAAGATACTCAAAAGTATCTTTAGGAAGAGCCTTCGTAAATATATCAGCAATCTGATCCTTTGTAGGGACATACTCAAGCTTTACTTCATTCTCCACAACCTTTTATCTTAATCTATGATACCTAATAGATATATGCTTTGTCCTCGATTGCATCACTAGATTCTTCGAAATGTTAATTCCAATTGTGTTATTACAAAAGATAGAAATAGGATCATCATACACCACTGTGATATCTTTCAATGTTTGTTTCATCCATAGAACTTGTGTACAACAAGATGCAACAAAAATATACTTAGCTTCAATAATAGACAAGAAAACTAAATCTTTATTTTTACTCAAACATGCCACCAATTTGCAACCAAGAAAGAATGTGCTGCCACTTGTACTCTTTTTGTCATCTACACATCCATAACAATCTGCATCTATATAAGAACTTAATGTAAATTCAGTATCCCTAGGATACCATAAACCATAATCTAGAGTGTCATTCAAATATCTGAATATTCTTTTAACAACAACAAAATGTGTTTTCTTATGATCTTTTTGAAATCTAGCCACAACATAGACAACATGCATAATATTTGATCTAGTAGCAATCAAATACAATAGTCCACCAATCATAGATCTATATTTTCTCTGATTAGCCTTAGGTGAATCATCATCTTTACCTAATTTGAAACCAGTCACCATAGAAGTGCATACTGGTTTGGAACCATCCATCCCAAACTTCTTCAACATCTCTTTCACATACTTAGACTATGAAATAAAAATTCCTTTCTTTGTTTGATTAATTTGTAGCCCAAGAAAGAAATTCATCTCTCCAAACATAGATATTTCAAATTATTTTTGCATCTCTTCCACAAACATCTTGCACATAGTTTCATTTCCTCCAAAAATAATGTCATCAACACATACAGCTACAATCAAGATTTTGTCATTTTCAGTTTTAAAATACAAATTATTATCTGTCATACCTTTGTTGAAACCTTGTTGAATCAAATACTTGTCTAACCTTTCATACCAAGCTTTAAGAGCTTGCTTCAATCCATATAAAGCTTTCTTCAATCTGCACACCATATCTGGTTGATTTTACAACTAAAATCCTTTCATTTGTTCCATGTAGACCTCTTCTTCTAGCTCACCATTCAAGAATGCAGACTTGACATCCATCTAATATACCTTGAAATATTTATGAGAAGCAAATGCTAAGAACATCCTTATAGCTTCCATTCTTTCCATCGGATCAAAATTCTCCTAAAAATTTATTCCTTCTACTTGTGAGTAACCTTTACACACAAACCTTTCTTTGTTTCTAACGACTTGTCCATTCTCATTCAACTTATTTCTAAATACCCACTTTGATACAATGATATTTTTGTCTGTCGATCTTGGGACCAATTCCCAATTTTGATTCTTCTCAATTTGTATAATTTCTTCTTCCATAGCTTCCATCCAATTTTCATCTTTACATGCTTCACTTACGGTCTTCGGTTCAATCTCTGAAAGTAAACACGGATTTACCTCACCAACAACAACTTTGCTTCTTGTCAATACTCCTTTTGTCTTGTCTCCAATGATCTGACTTTCTGAATGATTCTTTTGCACATATCTAGGTTTCTTAGGGGACACCACCGAAGCTTCTTCTTCTCTTTCATTTTCTTCATTTTTCTTCTCTTGCTCATCCCTTTCCTATTCTTCCATAATTTATTCAATCCTTATGCAATTAGGTTCATCAAATACATATCCATCAACATCAATTGAATTCTTCATTGATTCATCAACCTTGACATTTGCACTTTCTAAAATCCTTCTCAATCTTTTATTGAAACATCTATAAACTTTTCTTTTAGAATAATATCCAAGAAAAATACCTTCATCACTTCTTGCATCAAACTATCCTAAAGTTTCTTCATCTCTTCTGATATAACATTTGCTTCCAAATACCTTGAAATACTTAATAGTAGGCATTCTTCCACACCATAACTCATAAGGGGGTCTTTGTACTATTTTCTCTTGCTTGAACTCGATTGAATATATAAATAGTAGTATGAATAGCTTCTCTCTAGTACACTTCCAGTAAACCAACCTCAATAATCGTTGATCTAGTGGCCTCTTGAACTGTTTTGTTCTTCCTTTCAATAATTCCATTTTGTTGAGGAGTTCTCGGAACAGATAATTGTCTTTTTATTCCATGCACTTCACAAAACATATTAAACTCATGGGAGGTGAATTCTCCACCTCTTTCAGACCTTAAGCATTTTATCCGCAAATTTACTTCATTTTCAACCATAGCTTTGAATGTCTTGAATCTATCTAATGCATCAAACTTCTCTCTAAGAAATCTAGCCCATGTATATCTAGAATAATCATCAATCAAAAGCATAAATTACCTTTCACCTTGTAGAATTCTCACTCTTGTAGGACCACGAAGATCTATATGAATTAAATCCAGTAGTCCAGTAGTAGTTATTCCTTTGATTTGTAATGACTTCTTGCTTGCTTTCCAAACTAACAATTCTTGCAAATAGCATTAATAGGCTTTGTAATCCTTGGTAAATCTCTCATTGACTGAATTGAACTAATCCTCACCAAGTTGTCAAAATTCATGTGACACATTCTCGAATGCCACAACCAAATGTCATTAAATTGAGTCATAAAGCATCATCTATCAATACCCTTAAGTTGATAGATATTTCCTTCAGATTTATTTCCTACAACAATCACTGTTTTGAATCCTTTCCTGATCTCACATCTCTCATTCTCAAATACAAGATTATATCCTTTACTACACATCTGTCCAACACTCAAGAGATTATGCCTTAAACCCTTAACATAGTAGACATTATTAGTATTATGCTTTCCATTGAAACTTACTAAACCTATCCCGTAAATTTTAGCACCAATATCATCTCCAAACATAACCAAGCCTCCATCATATTTTTCAAGTTTAATAAAATTACTCTTATCACCAATCATGTGATGTGAACAACCACTATCAAAAACCCAATAGTTCTTTTCTTGTTTAGCATGTAGGGAAGAGATTATAGTACCTTCATTTTTCTCCCTCTTCGAAGGGTATTCCTTCACCTATTTTTCAAAATCAATAAAAGTAGGTTAATATTTTATAGCAAAGAACAAGAAGTCATTTTCATTAGGATCTCCATAATCAGATTCCTCATCAAATATACTAGCATCCTCATTCACATAATAAGCTATGTTTATCGTCTTACCTTTATTTTCTTTCTCATATCTTTGTTTATTTCTTTTAGCTCTTTTCAGACACTTTACAACATAATGACCTATTCCTCCACAACTAAATAATTTAAAGGGTAACTTACCTTCATACTTTCTGAAGCCTTTCCTCATCCTTCTCACAAAGCTAGCTTCCACTTCATCAATATTTTCTTCATCCGGATCTTTAGCTTTTGTAGCCATAAAAGCAATCTCTGATTTGAATCCATTTCTCAAATTCGGCTTTCTCATCTCATAAGATGTCATAGTTCCCAACAGTTGATCTTTAGTGTAAGTCTTATAATCTATATTTTATTCAATAGAACATACCTTTTCACTATAAGCATCAGGGAGACTTCTAAGAATCTTCTTTATAATCTTGGTTTCATCTATAGTACCACCAAATCCTCACATTCCAGCTACTACCTCATCCAATCTCTGTACACAAGCTTTAACATTCTCTTCTTCAAACATATGTAGGAGCTCAAACTATCTCTCCAAATTCTACAATTTTTCCTCTTTGACCCTTTCATCACCTTCATGCTCCTTTTCTAAAGAATCCCAAACTTCCTTAGTAGTCTTCAGATTCTAAACTTTAATCAACTTGAAATGTACAAGACTATTCTTCAAAATGTACTTCACCTTATTGTTTCCTGCATGTGCCTTGATCTCATCAGCCGTACTCAGACCATTAGCAAGAGGAGTGTAAGGATTCTTGTAATCTTTCTCCACATCATATCCATAATACTCCAGATATTCTTCCATCAGTATTTTCCAAATAGCATAATTAGTTCCATCGAACCTTAGATAGTCATGAGTAACTTTTCCAGCCATCCTAGACCTTAAGTGGTTAAGCTCTTCTCCAAGGAACCAAGATTTGATACCAATTATTGAACAAGACAATTGAGAGGGGGGATGAATCAATTGTAACAAATTTAAACCTTTAAATAATTCACTAGAACTAATCCTTAACACTGCTAAAATGATTAAACATTAAGTGCAAGTGCATAAACTAAAAATCATCACACAAACACAACAACACCAGATTTACGTGGAAAACCCAATAAGGGAAAAACCACGGTGAGGATTAAATCACACTATAGAGAATATCAAAATTGATTACAAAAGTTCACTGCTTGAGAAATAAGGCTCACTACCAAAACAAGGACTCACTGTCCAACATGGCTAACCACCTAGAGGGATCACTACCACATAGATATAAAGAAGATAGAAGATATATGTTACAGAGATAAGACAATCTCAATGCAACAAATATTTCCACCACAATTTTCTCAACAACTTGTAGACATGCATGAATAATAGAGTACACCTTCATCTCATTACATGTCTAAAAACTCAACATTTATACTTCACATTGATCTACCACACTTGCATCACACACACCCACTGATTCACATCTATTTTTCATATATCTTCTCTATTTCTTTCCACTTATCTCTTGTCCTTCTTTCACCACTAACTCATCCTGTATTTATACCATCTTCAACTTTGAAACATATCCAAATTCATCCATCCATCAATAAATTCAAATTAGGTCGATGCCAAAACATCCTAGGGTGGAATTAGAATCAGGGAGACCCAAACAACCACTTGATGAGGACCCAAATAGGTCCAACATGCTTCATCAACTTCAAAGATAGTGTTCAACACAAGGTCAACCAAACCAATGTAAAAAACATAGAGAAATTAAGCATGATCCTTCCAAATACCAAAATTATCTTCAACACGATCATAACTTAACTCTAGAACCGAAAGTCATAAGACTTTACCAAAGAGAAATCCGGACCAACTATATTTCTCCCAGACCTCAATCAGAAACACAAAAATCCATAGTTCACAACTGGTGAACATAACTTGTATTGTACAATGAATTGGAAGCCAATAATCTAGATATAACAGCTTCCAACAAACATGATCAACATATTTGAACCACACAAACATATGAGCAAATCCTAGGGAAAAACCCAGAGCAACCAATGAACAACTACAACCTTTCTTCAATATCCTCGACATGAACAACCAATAACCTGCATCCATGACATTAATGATAACAACAACCAGTTGATAACCAATTGACTAGTTGACATAAATGAAAACACCTTCATTATTGCAACATATCTCTACAATGATATCCTATGGGGGATGAATAATTAGGATCTATAAAGGAGGAGAAGGGGGATGGGAAGGAATTGGTATTTAGAATATAGTGAGGAAAGTGGTACTTGCAATACCTCCTAAGTTTTTGAAGTTATTATTCTTCTTCTTTATATATTTTTTATCTCTTCAATCTCTTCCACATCAACATCCAAGATGGTGTGCACAGTGAGAGCCTCTTATTTCATCCTCCTTCCCTTCCCTTGTATAGAAACAAAAGAAGATGATTCCCCTTGTTCATTAGATATAATTGGAATTGTTTATTAGTGTTTTGACACACTTGTAACATCAATGAAAATTAAAACAACTTACATCTCTCTTGAAATTAAAACAAATTATTAGATAGAATATTATTGCTCCAAGGTTGTGGTGTTAGATCATGGATTTTTGGTTCACATAGTTTTTTTGTTTCGTTGTTCTCACAAAAAGACTTACATAATATTATTCTAGAATCTACACTGTAAGGGTTTAGTTTTTATGATAAAGCAATTTAAAAAAATTCAAAACATTAAAATTAGGTTTCCTTGATCTTGAATTAGATAAAATATGAGTTTTGGGAACATTGTAAGACAACTAATTTTCAATATTTTTCCTAATTGTAAACAATTTATAGGAAGATCAAAGAAAGGGAAAGGATAATCCTAACTTTAAAATATGCTAGAATATGAATAAATTAATTTAAACTTTGTTTAACTAGATTAAGTTACATAGCAATAGAGTTAGTGTAATCCCTTGAGGAACTTGAATTGCTTGAAATTGCAAAAAATCATTGAATCACCCAAGTCTGACATAGCTCTAACTAATATGTTTTCATGAATTAACTCAAAATTCTTAGAATAAAACACATGCATGAATATTTACCACATAAATTTCACTAAGGAAAGAGAAACCATGAAAAAAATAAAAATATTTAGTTTTAACTCTATGAAAACTAATAATTTCTCTTCCCTTTTCAAAGTGAACCATAGGTAAAATAGGAAGGAATGGTTACCTCCTATTCTATCTAGGTCATTCAATTATGTCCTAAGAACCCTAATTGAATTGACTATCAACCTCACAAGGTGAGTCAATTCACAATTAGGAAGACCTAGAAGGGGGTTCTTTTCAACTTTAAGGGGTTCACCACCAGGCAAATGCTTGGAAAAGACAATGGTGGAAAACACAATATGATATGCAAAATAACCTCAAATAAGCTAAATGAGATATGCAAATAATGAAAATGTGCAACACCAAGTTAGGGTATGTGTACCTGGGAAGTCTGGAGATGATATGAGATTCTAGAAATGCAAAGAAGTTGTCTAAATATTCCTTGGAGGACTAAGACACCCAAGATGGTGTATTAGTCTCGCTACTGTTTTTCAGGGCAAATACAAAATCTTTGGATGTTAGAACCGGATCTAAAAGAATCTCAAAAAGATATGATTGGGAGGACTAAGACACCCAAGGTGGCGTATTGGTCCCGATCTGAATTTTTGGAATTTTTGAGTATGATCCCAAAACCTAAGATTTGAACTTCCTTCTTCACCAAGTTTCTAGATCTGAACCTGCAAAACAAAGGAATTTGGATTGATTGTTTATGGGGGTTTTCCTTGGTCAAACCCCTTGTTTGGTAATTAAACCTTGATGAGAAAGCATGAATTTGAAAATGGAAATGTGTGTGTGCCCTAATCTTAAATGTTTCTAAGATTATGCAAGCTAGAATATGAAGAAACCCTATTCAAATATGTTAGAATAAGATCCCTAAGATGCAAATGTAAATGACCTATAAAGGAGATCTCTAATCACCCTAACAAGTCACAAACATTAAGTGTATTTTCCTTAGGTAGAAAATAGAGCAATAATGGAAGATGGAATCAATCAAGAAACAAGTCCTTAGGCTTGGATAAATGGCTAGTTGCATCTCCAACCTATTATCTCTCATGATCCACAATAGGCATCCATTACTAATCTTTGGCAATGCTAGATCTTGACTTGGAAAGACTTGAAAAACCTGCAAAAACACAATAGAAGGCTGCTCCAATACTCTGAAACTTCCTTCAACTTGCTCAACTTATCACTAGTTTGCTTCAAATTTCTTGCTTCTTACTTAGGTGAAAAATGGGTGGGAATCTTACTTTTATAGGAATCTCTACCTAATAACCCAATTATTGGATCTCAAAGGCCGACAAAAGCTCAAATAAATTCAAATATTTTTATTTCCTGCTTTTAAATCCAAAAAATAAAGCCCCTGGGACTAAGACGCCACCAATGGCATCTTGGTCCCACAAGGCTTAATTTGTTGGTTCAAAAGGTGGGTTGCCAAGATTGATGGTTGTTTAAGGGTTTTGGTTAGGTTTAAATTTGAAATATGCATCGGGATGCACAAAAAGGGGTCTTAGGGGCACATAATAAGTAACCTAAAGGGAAATTAATGCAAGGGGTGCTAAAATAGGTCCAAATTAAGTGTGAAAATGCCAAGGTATGTATTTTTCTACACTACATTTAGCCCCCACTTTAGCACCCATATGACACTACGTGCATATGCAAGCTAAAGTAGTTCAACAAGTAACTTTATAAAAGGATACTCATATGGATTCATTAGGGAGAATAAAGCCCCCGTTGTAGTTACCTGCAAAACCACAATGTTAGGAACCACATTCTGCATCACATATTCGTTAGTAGCTCAAATATAATCCTCTTATCTAACTTTCCTGGCAAATTAAATTTGAGGGTAGATGTATACCCCCCCTTGATTCTACTTGCTTTACAGAGGTGGAATCAAGGTAGAAGATCAACCACATCAAATGGGACAAGTCCATCATAGGGAATTTCCAAGTACCATGCCACTTGATGATAGACATTTAATGAGAACGAGAGCAGAACCACGGTTTTAGTGCAAGAAACAACGTCAAAAATGGAGTTCGCTAGCTCGAAATAAGTTAATTTGAATAAAAAGTATCTCTTTTCTTTCTAACAAAAATGACCTAAAAGTGCATTTATAAAAGATAAAAGAGAGAGTAAATTACATTCATTTCATCTTTTTACCTTTTATAGAGTAAGCTAGGAGTAGAGTGAGCCATCATGCCGAGCGAACGTCCATCCACCCATCAGCGGTTTGAGATTCTAGGGGAGGCGGTCGCATGGGGCGAGCTAGAACACACTGTGAGTCGATTTCGCCTTCATGTAATTCAATTTAATCCATTTTTACTATTTTTATGAAATTTAAAAATGAAATTATAGGGTAGGGAAGGTTTTTCTTTTATTTTTTTAGATAGTCACAAAGTGTCCCAGTTAAGGAATAAAGTGTCTAGAACCCTTAATTAAGATGTCCTAGAGCAACTTTAGCACACTTTTTGATCATTAAAGCACAAATTTAAGATTTTAAGATGTTTTAGATGATATTTTGCTTCTTTTCTTATAGCAGATTACACCCCGATTGTGCCAACACCTAGGCAACCAGATGTTCAGCCGACTTAGAGAGCTCGTCGATCAACTACCTGAGGATGACATGCAAATCCTCTAGGAGACAGGTCTTTATTGGGCCTATCTCATGTCGACCATGTGATACCATGATGCCATGTTGATGGCACTAGTGGAAAGATGGTATGCAGACACCTGCACCTTCCACCTACCGATGGGGAGATGAGACTCACACTGGAGGATGTGCACTGCATACTGCGGGTGCCCTTTCGAGGAGAGAGGGTATTCTTAGCATAGGGTAGGAGTCTCGAGGAGATGTGGGAAGACACCGAGTATTGCTTAGGCAAACCGGTCCGCCGCAAGATCGTGAGACTGCACATTGAGCTTTCTTGGCTATTGCATGCGCATTCAACACTAGTGAGATGCATCTTGATTTTTACAGTAGCGCTGGAACTAGTCCTCGATGGACATGGAGCACATTTGGAGGGGGGATTAGTACACATTATTAGAGACATGGAGCACTATCGGGTGGTCTACACTTGGGGCCAGAGCATACTAGCAAAATTATACTATGACTTGGGTCAATTCACCTATGGAGAGATGCATAGCATGCTACACTGTACCTTATTGTAGACATGGATCCTAGAGCATATCACCTATGCCCGACCTTTAGGATTTTTTATTGCAACAATAGTGGGGTATCCATGGGTTTTTAGCTATCCCCTAAGATAGGCATGGCAACACAATGATGTGTTGTTCACGTCGGGTTCACCAAAATGAACCGTAGGTAAAATAGAAAGGAATGGTTACCTCCTATTCTATCTAGGTCATTCAATTATGTCCTACTTGAACCCTAATTGGATTGACTATCAACCTCAAAAGGTGAGTCAATTCACAATTAGGAGGACCTAGGAGGGGGTTCTTTTCAAATTAAAGGGGTTCACTTCCAAGCAAATGCTTGGAAAAGACAATGTTGGAAAACACAATGTGACATACAAAATGACCTAAAATAAGCTAAATGAGAGATGCAAATAATGAAAATGTGCAACACCAAGTTAGGGTATGTGTACCTAGGAAGTCTGGAGATGATATGAGGATTTTGGAAATGTAAAGAAGCTATCTGAATATGCCTTGGAGGACTAAGATGCCCAAGATGGCGTATTAGTCTCGTTGTTGTTTTTCGGGGCAAATACAGAATCTTCGGATGTCGAAACCGGATTTGAAATAATCTTCGAAAGATATTCTTGGGAGGACTAAGATGCCCAAGGTGGTGTATTAGTCTCGATCTGAATTTCTGGAATTTCTAAGTATGATCTTGAAACCTAAGATCCGAACTTCCTTCTTCACCAAGTTTCCAGATTTGAACGTGCAAAAAGACCTGCAAAACAAAGGAATTTGGATTGATTGTTTATGGGGGTTTGCCTTGGTCAAACCCCTTGTTTGGTAATTAAACCTTGATGAGAAAGCATGAATTTGAAAATGGAAATGTGTGTGTGCCCTAATCTTAAATGTGTCTAAGATTATGCAAGCTAGAATATGAAGAAACCCTATTCAAATGTGTTAGAATAAGATCCCTAAGATGCAAATATAAATGACCTATAAAGGAGATCTATAATCACCCTAACAAGTCACAAACATGAAGTATACCTTCCTTAGGCAGAAAATAGAGCAATACTGGAAGATGAAATCAATCATGAAACAAGTCCTTAGGCTTGGATAAATGGCTAGTTGCATCTCCAACCTAGAATATCTCATGATCCACAATAGGCGTCCATTACTAATCTTTGGAAATGCTTGATCTTGACTTGGAAAGACTTGAAAAACCTACAAAAACACAATAGAAGGCTGCTCCAATAATCTGAAACTTCCTTCAACTTTCTCAACATATCACTAGTTTGCTTCAACTTTCTTGCTTCTTACTTAGGTGAAAAATGGGTGGGAATCTTACTTTTATAGGCATCTCTACCTAATAACCTGATTATTGGATCTCAAAGACTGAAAAAAGGTCAAATAAATTCAAATATTTGTATTTGTTGCTTTTAAATCTCAAAAATAAAGCCCCTGGGACTAAGATGCCCTAGGTGGCGTCTTGGTCCCACAAGGCTTAGTTTGTCGGTTCAAAAGGTGGGTTGCCAAGATTGATGGTTGTTTAAGGGTTTTGGTCATGTTTAAAGTTGAAATATGTTCAAGATGCACAAAAAGGGGTCTTAAGGGCCATTAATAAGTGACTTGAAGGGAAATTAATGCAAGGGGTGCTTAAATAGGTCCAAATTAAGTGTGAAAATTTCAAGGTATACATTTTACTACACTACACAAAGTGGAATGAATTTTTTTTATAGAAGGCATAAACATTTACAAAATCTAATGGTTATGATTAATCCATTATACATGGACCAAACTTAAATGTATTTGATTTTTTATATATAATTATACTCGTTTATCTATATTTAAGACACGTGTTGAAAATAAATGAATATATCTAAAATTAAAACAAAAACCTAATTTGCATGCACTTTTTAATTTTTAAAATAAAACCCCCCATGATTAACTACTCAAAATTCTAATTAAATTGTTTCACTTTCATTTTTCCTTTTCCACCATACCAAAAACACTACCATTTTCACATTTTCTTCCTAAATTCCCTTGTCTTAAATTTTCACCTTACTTTGCATGTAAAATAAGTGCCCAAGGATCTTATCATGAAATTTCATTTTAATTTTCCAAAGAGTTCCATATTCAAATACTCTCTTCCATCCCTACACCATCTTTGCAAATTCTAAAAGCTATGACCAAATGTCCTTTTAAATTGCTTTGGCATGCTCGATCTGCAAGAATTAGTATTATTGATCCACTTGATGCTATTACCTTTCTAACTTTATTGCTTACTTAAAATTACATGTATATCACAAAAACCCATAATCAATTCATAAATATCAATAAGATCCTTTGGATTTGTGATGTTTTACGAGTTTTTGGGGTAGAAACATGACTTGGATTATGGTGAAAACATGCCATGAAACCTTGACAGCCTATAAGTCTAAACCTAATGAGAAATGTATCTTGATTATTGGGTGTAGGAACCAAAGTTAATAAAATTGAATCTAAAGTTCACTTTAAATCTAAATCTTATAGTATAGATTTTTTTGAATGTAGTGAGTATGAAAGTTAGGCTGAATTTGAAACCTAGGATTTAGTGGTCCATGTTTGAGTTTAGGTTTGATCTCTACTTTGTTAATGGGGACCGAAATTCAAGATGAGATTAGAACTTGAAACTTAATGTTCCATATCCCAATTTATACCTCAGTCCCATGACATTAATTTGTTTATTTTTACATGATAGAGTTGGAGGTCAAATGGGGAATTAGTAAGAGCTTGTTGGCCATAGGAATAATTTATAGAACATCAAAACCATTCCATGGGGAATTGAAAGTTCTTAGAGGACATGGGAAATTCAACCATTTTATTGTCAATCATGGATCTTCTTTTTGCAAGCATGAAACCTATTAAATCACCACAAAAGGGAATGATAATGTTTTTAGGAGTCATGAATCTTCTTTGCAGGCATGAGAAATTTAATTTGGGGCATTTAAAAATGGTTGTCATTATTGTGTTAAGTGTTAAAAAATTTTCAAAGATCTATTTAAATGTTATTTGGAATATGAAAACTAGTAGATAGGTGCGAAAATGATGTGAAGGACCCAAAACTAGTATATGGGTGTTAAAATGATGTCAAAAAAGTGAAAAATAACTATTAAAAGCATGAAAAGGTTTCTAGGAACTATTATTTCTTGCAAGAATGTTAAAAATGTCATTGGGAGATGAGAAATGGTTGCATGTTTCCATTATTTATTCTTCTCGCATTTCATCATGTCTCTATTTTCCAAATCTCTTCATTTGAACTCCTTTTGTCTAACCCTCTTTCTTTTTATATGTCCAAGTTTTTTCAATTCCATGGAAAATTTTAGTTCCAGTGGGACTTGTAGTTCCAATTTCTTCTTTTATTTCAAGTTTTTAAAAATTGTGAGATTTTTTAAATTTTGAACACTTAACAATTTTGGGCACTTAACAAATCTAGAGATTTAATAAATTCCAAAACTTTTGATTCCAATGGGACTTTTAGTTTTTATTTTACCTTTATTTGGTAGGTTTTTGGCTACTAGGTGGATTCAAGTCTTGGAACTTTAAGTTCCAAATCCGAATTTGGGTCTGAATGCCTATAGAAAAAAAGACTTAATATTATGTGGTGGGTTGCTAGAGCCAAATGAAACTTATGGCATGGATCGTGAATTTTCAAGTTTGAAATGGGGTTTGATGTATACAATTGAACTCCACGATTTTAAAAATTTAAATAGTGAAAATCAAATTCTCTCAAAAAATTTGAAACCTGTGAAAACATGGAGAGATGTCCAAAAAAATAGTCTTATTGTAAAACCAAAATATCCTTTAAAATGATATCTTTGACACAAAGGGCTCATTAATTATATAAAAGTCTAATAATTTGTGTGCAAATCAATATTTTGGGGTTTTTTTCTTATGAGTTTTTCTTTTATTTCAAAGTTTATAAGGACATTTGTAGCAGGAATCTTTCCCAGAAGTTATCTCAAAGAAAAGTAAGGATCTGTTGCTATGTATGGAGCAATGAAAAAGGATCTACGAGATGACAATCCATGGTTGATGCTACGAATGATTCAATTGCATTATGAAGAATTGGGACAAAAAATGATTGACATGATCAAAGAAAAATATTATGCCCTCTCCTACATCCTAGAACATTAGGTTCGACATACAAGGAGACAAGCTGCAGTACCCCGCATTAACCCACCTGGGAGCCATGGAGAAGTAGGGGTAGAAGGGCAAGGTGATTTTTTTTTTTAATTTGAATGTAAGTGCTCAAAGTGTTAATGAAAATGCTCAAGACATGATGGAGTGAAGAGGTAGAAGATACAAAGGTTGGTGAAAATTTTGTAATGTACAAAGTGGCATGCATATAGGAAATATGTAAATTAATACAACTACCTAACTACATATTTCCATATATTCAGATATATGCAAAATTATCTATGATACATGCTTACTAGTAATATAAATCTGGAATTTTGTAATTTTGTTCATAAATTTAATATAATTAGCTAGGCTCAGGCCTTTTGTTGATAAAAAAAAATAGGAAATTGGATTTTTTTTGTGTATTTATCATGGCTCATGGCCTATGAATCTACTAAATAAATTTCCATGTTTTGGTTGTAGAATGAGAAGAGGGGATAACTACTAGGAATTTTGACTTAAAACAAAACTCTCGGTGGGGTTTGAATCCTAGATCAAGTATTTTCAATATTTATTTAAAAAATTGTTATGGCCAAGGGTCAAGTTAAGGTAAGAACCTAAAATTAATAAGTTTAAAATCTGAAGTTTGGTTTGAACTTCAATGACCAAAACACCACAAAAATATTTACATTAAAACTTAAACACAAGAAACCCTAATTTTACTTTTTGATAAAATTAAAACGAAAATCTAACCTAAAAATAATCCAAATAAAAAAACTTAACTATTAACAATTAACAAAAAATAAAACATCATCATAACCAAAAACTAATTTTTTTAATAAATATAAGTCATTCAACTAATAAAATGAAACAACATATAACATTAAACAAGCTTAGTGGATGAATAAAAACATAATGGTAGCTATGTGGAGTGTATATGAGAACAAGAAATATAGAATGTTGTATCACATATTTTTAGTGGTAAAGGATAGAGAAATAGTTGAGAGGAAAAATTAAAACATAATTTTTATGTGGTTACATGACCCCTATAAGTGAATATGTGATGATTGTGAGACATCAAGTATTATAACTTATGTTGTAAATAAATTTGATCAAGGGAATTGACACAAAATATGTGAAGAGAAAATAGGTGACCATTAAAGGAACATTTGAGACCACGCAAGAAAATAGTTTCCATTGTTCAAAAGACATTAAATAGAAGGTAAAATAAAGAAGACCTCCATAAGAGGTGATATACCTCTAAGTGGAGGAAGAAATGGTAGGGTACCAATTTAATGTCCTAATATCCATAATACAATAATTGAGGATGATTCAAGAGAAAAAAATAAATTGATTACAATATATGGACTAAATGGGACACACATTGACTTGCATGGAACATAATCATGATTTGAGAGAACAATTGGCCAACTTCCATCCCATTTCAACACCTATTAATAATAGACATGAAATATTAGTTAATGATACCCAAATAATTAGAAGAGTTTTAATACCTTGTGCATAATAATTAAAGATCATTTGAATAGATGCAATGAAACCTCCATAATGGATATAAATCATTTTTGTTTGGGGGAAAAGCATCCTAGATTTTTCCTACAACCCATGAGTATTGAAAGAATGAATGTTTTTATTGATACACAAATATTAAACCTCCTTCAATTTAGTGTCAAATATTGAGGGGTATTGATTCTACCAATTTCACTTGATGTGATGTTTTTATTAAATAGCAGTAAAAATGGACCTAATCCTAGATACATCAGAAGAAGCAAATGACAACACCAAACAATCCCAAGGCCATAACTAGGAACAACAACCCAGAGGGAAGAAAAATAAACTAATAGACTAACAACTATGAGTAATAGTAAACACAAAATGGGTGCATGCACGCACAGAAAAAAACACCCAACATGAGAAAAAAATAACAAAGAGAAGAAATAGCAAGGGAAAATGCCCATCATTCCTTAGGATGAATTATTAAGTCCCAATTTTCATTTATTGCATTGAGGGAATCCTCCCAATCTTGAGTAGTCTTCTCTTCATTGTCATCTTCCTGGGCTGAAACCTCCTTGGTTATCCCTTATTTTTTCTTTTGCTTCCTAATTTTGGTGTGTCTAGAAACGGTATCAAGTAACGTTTTCTACACAATACCATCCAAAATAGAAGTGATAGTGCCAATAGGTAGCTGAAAATTTTTAAGTTCTTCATTGACACTATTGGGGGCAAGTTTATCTTCCATTTTGTGAACACAACCTTGAAGGTCCAAAATTTTCTCATTAAACCTTTCCAAGTATTTAGAGTTATACCCACTCTACTTATTCTACCTCGTCCTAATATCTTCTTTACTTATAAAATCATTATCCTATTTATTTCCAAATATTTCTTCCTTAGTAAATTTACTTCCTCTAACCCATAGTCTATCTCCTAACCCATCTCCTTAATTTTTTCATCCATATTAAACTCCTCTAAGTTTAACTCCTCATTTTTTCTCATTTTCTTCATTATCACTATCCCTGTTATCATCTTCAATATTCTCTTCACTTTCAATTTCATACTAGGGAACAAAATCCTCTTTTGAAGAGTCTTTTATCTCCTCATTGAGTAAAAGTTTCTTTCCTATTTTATCTTTGATTTTTTCTTAACCCTTGCACTAGCCAACCTGGTCGACCTTCACTCTCTAGAATGAGAGGGAATGGAGCTACCACCCCCCTTGAAATTATCTTATGGGTCATCCTTTATTTCAATAGTGACACTTTTTGATCCCTACATCAAAGAGGTATCCATTTTCCTCTTTTTTTGATCTTGGGTGCCAAGAATGAGTTTATTTTTTGTCGGGTTAATATTTGGCAGCTCCTTGTCAAGAGGTAAAATTTCCCCAACTTTAGGGATGCCTTTTTTTTATTTTAGAAACTCTAGTAGAGTGATTTTTTGGGGATACATGTGGAAAAATACTAATGAGCTTTAATTCCTAAAGGTTATTAGAAAAAGTAGTGATTTTTAAGGGGTATGGGCTACAACATGCTTATAGAGGGTCATTATAAGACCCTAGTGTAAGGGTGGAGAGGCACCATTTTTAATACAATTTTGCAGAGAGGAGAGAAAATAGAAAGGGACATTAATCTATTCTTTGTGCCTAATGTGATTTAATAAGGGGAAGTGATAGCCATGAAGTATTCTAAATCATCCTTCCAAAGTAAAGTAATGCATTATGTGTAGAATTATCATACCATAAGGTGCCATTATCTTCTCCTGGTCGTAGCCATTTTGGAACCTTTCTAGTTTTTATTTCTCCTCAAGAAAACTATTTTTAAATCTCTAGTAATTCCCATTGCTCTATTTCAACACTTTTAAGCCCTTTTTCTTGAGTCTTGCGGCCTCTGTAATGAGCTTAGTCATCATTGTGAAGGTAGTGTTTCCTATCGAAACTTATCCATTCCTCCAAGAATTGCATAATCTGGAGGTTATCACATCATTGAACCCTTGAATGGCCTAAAAGAAAGGATTCAAGCCCAAATCTTCAAATATTTTCTAAAGATTCACATTTTGTTGAAGAGGTATGCAAGAGAGAAACTCTAACCTCTTTCGCAAGCCTCCCATTTTTTCTTCCTCGACCTTTGAAAGCACATAATTCTTTTGTAGAAGGAGAAGACCCATGAAAGCAGAGAGAATATTGTCATAAAAGAAGGAAATATTTCTCATTAAAATGTAAAAACTACATGACTTATCTTTCCTTGTGAAGGTAAACTTCACCAGAGAGGCAAGCCTCATGGTATTTAGCCTATAATTTTTAGGGCTATTGTTAATAGTTTCTTTTATTATCTCTTTCTTTCTTGAATATTCAGGATTGATGTGAGACTTATCAATTGTGCAGTTAGTAAATGTCTCTTGTATAAGGAATAGAAAATATTTCCAACTCATCATTGGGTTTGGTATAATCATGCTCATTTCCATATCTTTGTAATCATATATAATTTCGATATCACCTTTATCATAAAAATTATAACTAAGGCATATAAAAAGTGGGATTTTTTATTTTTAATTTCCTTTCTATTTGAGGCACTACTACCACTATCGTCCATGTATCTTAACTTAGAATTATTAGGTTGATGAAAATACTTCATTCTGTAAGGATAAGTCCATTGGAGTTCCACACCTACCTTACACACTATGCCTAGGTTTCTTGTTATTGTAATTTTTAAATTTTTTATTTGTCCCAATTCTTTCATTTGAAATTATATCTTTTATTTTTCAAGGGGATCATTAATATCCTAAGTTTTTCCATTGAGGTAAAGCTAAACCTTCATTAGAAGTAGCAATTGTGACTTTTTTACACTCTCTAAAGGTATGTTTGATCTTAAGCTTACAAAAACCATCAATCAAACACTTTGAATCTTCCACCATGTCTTTTATAGCCCACAGAGTAGCAAAGACTCCTTTAATAATGTCAATTATTATTTTTGAATCTCCTTATATGACAAATTGATTAAAGCCCATTTCCTTCATTCTTCTTATCCCCACCAAGCAACAAATGTGTTCGTGACATTCCTGGTGTAGAAGCTTAATTTTTTTACATAACCTTCAATAAGGAAACATTTATGATCTCTAATCACCCCTCCAACTATGGCTATGTCTGGGTTCCCTTTTGAACATCCATCAAAATTGATTTTATTCCAATATTCCTCATGAGGTGACCATTTAGCTATCCTTCCATTCAGGATATTAGCACAGTTCACCCTAGTTAGATATTTTTAATCCCCCAATTCTATTTAATCTGTAGGTCTACATAAGAAGGTAGGTTTTTAGCCAATCCGTCATATCTAGAGTTGATATTTTCTTGGATTTTTTATTGTATGCATGAGAAAACCTTCAAACTGCTCCTCTTTGTATCTTTTAAGATTTGGTTGTTTCTTTCTTTCCATAATCCCCATGAAAAAAATGAGATATTTTCTTCCACAAACCAACAATGATGGGGTGCCCAAAAGGGAAATTATTCTAGTTATCCACAAAATTGTTGAAAGAATGAAGAAGTTTTTTTGTCATTGATGTCAATGCTACATGGCAGATACTAGAATGATATGGATAATATTGTGCATAGAGGACTTGATTCACAGTTAAGCACTTCTACTATGTATCTACAACGACAATTTTTACTCTCAACGCCCTCCGGTAGATTGGACCACATTCCATCACACAGAAAAATCTACTTCTATGGTTCTAATATGTTGTTTTTGTATGTCAGTAGCATCAAACTTTAAAATTTTAGTTGGTCTAGACAAATGGTTCAAAAGCTGCAAGTGATTGAAGTTCAGTATATAAGGTTTTTTCAATCTTCTATGTAATGAGTATGACCTATTCAGTCTGTGCTCCTCCATGAATTTTTGTTAGGACTTGTGGTTTTGGGAAAAAAATTATAGATTTTTGTGCAATTGATATTTCCAGATGACATGATATTTTGAGATCCACATGTCCCATGATTGGCGATTAGTTGAAGGATTTTGATTTTAGGTCCTATGTCTGGTTGACCTAAAATATGCAAAGGGTTGTGGAGTTTAGTAATGTGATGTGAATGTAAGAGGAAGCTATTATAGGTCCATGTCGACCTATACCACATGTGTTATGGTGCACGAAGGTAATTTAATTTGAATTGGGTTTCAACAAGGCATGTTTTGTATTAATTTGGGTGACATATAATTAGGCCAACCTAATTGATGTTTGCAATAGAGAATATATATAAAAGATAATTTTGAGTTTGTTATGAGGATGGTTTTGATAGAGATGTGATTCAAATACAAGAAGAAAAGAGAAAAATTTTAGAGGATTGAGAAAAGGTTGTGTGAATATAATACTGAGCAAAAATTTATATTTTGTATCAGGAAAAGTGTTTTGGGTTAGGGTTTTAAGCTTCAAAGGATCTGAATTCAACATATGTTAGATGCACTTTGTATCAGTTCTAATCTTAGATGTGTAGCCACTTTCTCTATCTTTCTTTTCTCTATGAATAGTGAATTCACTTGGATAGTGAGTCTACCTTGTAGTGAGCCTTTCTATATAATTTTATGACTGGTCATAATATATTGTGAGCTAATCCTCACCATGGTTTTTCCCACTTTGGGTTTTCCACTTAAAAATATTAGTGTTCATGTGTTGTATGTGATATGGGTTGTTTATGCTTTCATTTATATTAATTGCTAAGTATGTTGTGATAATTGGATGGTTAGTAATTAAATAGTTTTTAGGAATACTAATTCATCCCCCCCTCTTAGTATTTCAAGTGGTCAACAATTATTATTAGAGATTGGTTCCCTTGAAGGAGCTTGATTGCTTTGGAAAGATCTTGGAAATTGAACACGTGGTTGATATTCCTGCCAATGGATACTCTGAAAATGATTGCATACTTGACAAGGATGGAGAACTCAAAGTTGCTCTTGAAGATCTTGACAAAGTTGAAGGTGAAAACAAATATTTGAAGGAAAATCTCAATGAATACATCAAGAAATTGAGAGAGAAAATCAAAAGGTTCAGAGAAAGACATAGGGAGGTAAATAAACAATTGAAACAAGCGAATGAGAATATCACCAAACTAAAAGTGCAAGTGGAAGAAAAGAAAATAATTGAAGAATGCCTGAATGCGATAGTGAAGAACAAATTTGATGAATACAAAAGGCTTGAACAAGAAGTGGTAAATCTAAGATCAAATTTGGAGAAAGCAATAATTCATGAAGATAAGTTCATGAAAAGTTCTACAATGCTTGATGAATTAATTGTAGGTCAGAAAGTATCTAAAGAAAAAGATGGTTTGGGACTTTAGATAGGTGAAAGTTCAAAAGCAGATGAAAAGAAGATCAATGAACCAGAGAAGATTTAAGATAAGAAGAATAATGGAAAGTACTAGAATCGAAGAAACAATGCAAGAAGACCTCCTATAAGACAACCAAATGATCAAAGGAACTCATCCTTCAATGGTATATATTATTTCTGCAATAAGTTTGGACATAAAGCAATTAAATGTATAAGTAAAATAAATCAGAATGTTTCATCATTTATTGGTCAATCCTTTACATGCAAGAAGTTTGGACATAGAGAAAGTGAATGCAAAAATCAAATGAGGAATACATATAAACATGGTAGAATGTTTCAATCTTTCAATGGCTATTGTTATACATGATATGGATTTGGACACAATTCTAACCAATGCAGATCTAGAATGAATGAAAGGAATAACACTTAGAGGAATATCGTATGTCATGATTGAAATAAACCTAGACATATTTCTAGATTCTGCAAAAAAATAAGGAAGAAGATCTTGTAAAAATAAATGATCTAGTCATAAAGATTGATTCGGTAGAACTAAAGAAGGAAATGGAGAAGATCTGGAGGAAGAAAGAAGAGCTTAAGAACAAAGAAGAATCAAAAACTACAAACGAATCTATACCACCCTCCGGTACAAATATTTCTCTTGAAAATTGAACCTAGGCATTGGCTTAGGGGGAGAAATAACAAAAAAATGAATATCCCCTTGCCAATATGAGGTGCCATGACTCAGCACGAAGACATAAGTTGAATATTGACAATTTGGATCTTTAGATGGAAATTTCTAAAGAAAATATGCATTTGTGAAGTTTATAGAATAATTAAGGGTTTGCTATTGCACCATGAAGAGCGTTCATCATCTTTATTGATTGATGTATTGAATGCAAATTAGGGTGAATCAAAGGACTATAATTTTCTATGATTGGTCTAATTTCCTCACTTTTATGTATTTGGAGCAAATTGAAGAAAATATAAGAGTTTGGGAAGCAAAGCATTCAAACACTAGTTTGAATCAAGTGAAGAAAAGGTATTTACCATTTTCTAGTAATTAAATAGAATTTATTTTCAAAGCATTTGAATTTTGTAGAGATGGATACACCTATATTAGTGAATGTGAATTAGAAACCTTAGTCAAAATTCAAGAAGTACCCTATGAAGATATTTGAGGACGACCTGCTCGAAGCATTTTTTAGTGTTCCACACAGGGTTTTTCCTATAGAAGACACTAGGGTTTATATTCACAGAATAATGGAAGAATATAACCATGTGAAATTCATCGACCTATGGATAAATTAGTTAATTGGATATAATCATCAAATCAAGCCTGAATATGGAAACCTAGTGGTAAAGAAATTGGATGTCTGGCAGCTATTTCTGAATTTCACCTATGAGGATGCAACTAAGTATGTGACAATGGCATTGAGTAGAGTACATTACTACTTATGGACTGACAAGCCTAGCATGATAACAAAGTTATAAGGGAAGTGACAAGACTTTATGTCATTGGACTTGTGCCAGTATTGAAATCTATAAAGAATAAAGATGTGATGGAATTAACTAGAGCCACATTTGATCATAGGGCTCTCATAGTGGAAACTATTTGAAACCCTATAGTAAGGTATGTGACAATGGTAATAGGATACAAAATTTACTACACCAATAGGGAGAATTTGGTGTCAGCTAAAAAAATCCATGTTGCATATGAAATGGTGGAAAAGGGTAAGGACTATGATTCGTGTGAGTTTCTTTGGCAACAACTATTTGATAACTTGAAGAAAACCAAAGATAAGAAATTTCCATTCAAGTTTGGTTCCCTGGTAGTTTGTTTATTATTTTACTTTTTGAGGGAACTTCCAGGAAGAAGTAATGTCATATGGGATCAAAGGAGACTAGTATCACATCATATTCTAGAACATTTACACAGACTTGGTGATATGAAAGTTCAAGAAGAAGCAGTTACTACATTCTTTGTGGTATTCTAGAAGAGAATGCATGAAAGGGAAAGAATCCCTAGGTCCTTAGTGGAAAAATATCAAAATGATATCACATTTTTAGAATCCACTGATCTTTGCATTGTTGAAGCTGTGGAACCAAAAATAGTTTGGATTCCTCCAATTGGTTATGAGATGAATGAATTTCAGGTTGATGGTCTTATTAAAATATTTTTGAATAGTCCCAAGGATCCTATACAAGAAAGATATGGAACTTTTTAAGAAAAATCCATGGAAGTGCACATGGAACTATCAAAACCTGCAAGAAAGAAGAGAGTGACAAAAGTTGTGACATAATATTTCAAAGGACATGGAATTACATAAGAAGTAAAAATATTAAGAAAAAAATTTATGACATCAGTAGGTGCAGTTGGTGAGTCCTTCAAATGCAAAATATCTAGTAGGATTGCTTCTACTATGTCCCCCAGTACTCAACTACCTTCAAGATTAGTTTCTACCCCATGTGTACATGGAGACTAGTGCTTTAGTGACAAAATAATCTTAGTTGAAGAAAATAAAAGCTACTCTAGTGGCTTCCACATCTTTCACTAAGCCAAAAAGAGGAAAGAAACAAAAGGCTGAAAGAGAAGGATATGAGTGTGATCTTTGAAGAAGAAGAATATGAGGATGAAGAGTCTCCATTGAATATGAAAAGAAGTAGAACTACTGCAAAGAAATGAAGAACAAATATAATTGACACATCTGAAGATGAAGAAATTGAGGAGGAAAAGCAAGCCTTTAAGATACATATACATAAGTTGAAGGAAAAGAAGGGAACAAAGCCTAAATCTAGTAATCCGAAGAAAAAGAAGAAAAATAAGAAGACTACTCTAGAGAAACCTTCAATCCCAATGAGGTTAGATGCACTATTTGATGGTATTTTACATAAAAAAATGCTAAAGGAAACTACTATCATGTATCAAAATTAAAATGAGGAGAACATAATCACCATAATTGAAGAAATCATCATATATATTGTCACTATTGAAGTTGATATGGAGTATATCAAGAAAAAATTTCTAGATTATGTATGGAAAGTATTATTGGAAAAGAGAGAAGAAGCCACAATTCTAGAAGAAAATATTAGATCAGATGTTGTGGAGAAGATTGGTTTTTCCTTGTCTAAATTTGATAAGGCCACAGTAGCTCAATTTTGTAGGAAAGAATTCAAAACAAAGCGAAGGATAATACTTCTCATGGGAAAATATCAAGATCAAATTAAGAGAATACAAAAGGAGACCAAGGAAAAAGTTACTGAAATAGAACAAAAGTATGAGATGAATCCTATTGGTTCTTCCAAAAAGGGAGAAGGTTAAAAAAATGAAAGTATTGATACAGAAGAAATTCCAGTTAATACCCCTCCAAACATAGAAGTACCTATGCAAGGAAATGATGAAGATATGCATGGTGCAAAAAGAGTAACTATGGTAAGAGAAGAAACTGCAAAGGATGGCAACCCCATTACTTTGGTAAACATAGTTCAAGACAATTCTAAGATATCTATTCCTATGATAGATACAAAACATGGCACCAGTGAAGGTGGTAAGAATGAAGCATAAAATATGCAAAGACAAACAAATGAGGAATAAAAAGGTAGAAATAATGATGAGAAGGAAGGAGATGATGACACAAATGAAGAAAGTGAGGAAGGTGAAAAAGGAAAAGATAAAGGAGATGAGAAAAAGGAAGACAAGGACAAAGATAAAGAAAAGTCCTCTAATGAAGAAGAGGAAAGGGTAGAGAAAGAAGAAGATACCAACACCCAAAATAATGAAGAAGCTTAAAAATATCAATTACCCAAGCCCTCTAGTGAATCCTCTGGAAATCTTTTAAAGAGTCTACTACCTAAACATATATGGTACCAACTAGTTGTCTCTTCACAATTTTTGTAATTTCCTACTATTGATTTAAGTAAGATGCCTCCTAAGCATAAGATGTAGCTAAGTGATGTATTAAATGTATCAGAAAGAAAAGAGATCCTTGAAACATGTCAAAAGAGTAATGAGTTAATTGAAGAAGTCATGAATACATTATAGGAGATCACTCCAGGTACAAATATTGATACATCATTATGTTCTATGGAGAACTTCAAATTTTTGATTGAGTCTTTTATGGAGTATACCTTCGGTTTGAAAGGAAATATGGAAATAAAGGTTATAACAAGGCTTACAAAAAATGTAAATCAACCCATGCCAAGGTTGAAGAATGCTTGAAAGAGGTACAAGATTGTGAGGATGAGGCAAAGACACTGATTTTATATTGCATATGGTGGTCAGAAGACACAAAAATATAAAAGCTGAAATGGACTCAATTGAGTCTCAAATTACCAAAGAATCAGTGCCTATGATCTGGCACTAGATAGAAAGTATCAAACCTGGTCTACTATAATAGATTTGCATGACAGATTTGTCATATGGTAGAACTAGAAGGAAGAGATTATCAAGAAGCTTAGAAAGCTAGGGGACTTGGTACAATCACATCACATACCTATTTCAAATGCTCTTTCCAGTGCTGAAAAAATTTCACAGATAAATCTTCACCCTAGTACTATGAAAGGAGAAGATAATTTAATAGAGCTTGATTCTATACACAGGATGCTTGCAGCAACAAAAAGGAGTTGGAAAGAAGGAAAGCCTGCTTGGAAATCCATGCTACAGAAGCTTGGGTCAACATCTTCAGGTTGACCATTTCTATTTTCATTGCATTTTTCAGTTCTTTCAGGTTTTTCAGATTTCTTTGTACATATACAGATGTATTAGGAGTTATTGGTTAATTTCCTAAGGGGGAGTCAGTAATTTTAGTTTAGCTTGTATATATGGTTGAAAGGGAGTATACAATTTCTTTTTGTGTGCACCCTTTTCCCTTGATGTCAAAGGGCAAGAGTTGTGTGAAGAAATGTTTTGGCACACGTTGCCATCAATGACAAAGGGGGATATTGTTGAAAGAATGAAGTTGTGTGTTGTCATTGATGTCAATGCTACATGGTGGATATCAAAATGATATGGAGAATATTTTGCATAAAGGACTTGATTCAGAATTAAGCACTTTTGATATGTATCTACATTGACATTTTTTGCTCTCAGTGCCCTCCTGTAGATTGGCCTACATTCCACCACACATATAGATCTACTTTTGTGGTTCCAATATGTTTTTTTGGATGATAATAGCATTGAACTTCATAATTTTAGTTGGTTTGGAAAAATGGTTCAAAAGTTGCAAGTGACAGAAGTTCAACATTTAAGGTTTTTTCAATCTTCTATGTAATGAGTATGACCTATTCGATCTATGCTCCTCTGTGAATTCATGTTCAGACTTGTGGTTTTGGGAAAAAAATTATAGATGTTTGTGCATTACGATTTCTAGTTGGAATGATATTTTGAGATCCACATGTCCCATGATTGGTGATTATCCAACCTAAAGTATGCAAAGGGTTGCGGAGTTTAATAATGTGGTGTGAATGTAAGAGGAATCTATTATAGGTTCATGTCGACCCATATCACATGTTTTGTGGCGTGAAGGTAATTTTATTTGAATTGGGTGTCGACAAGGCACATTTTCCATTACTTTGGGTGACATCCAATTAGGCTGACCTAATTGATGTTTGCAATATATTTAATATATATAGAAGTCATTTTGAGTTTGTGATGAGGATGGTTTTTATAGATATGTGATTCGAATACAAGCAGAAAAGTGAATTTTTGCATAGGATTGAGAAAAGGTTGTGTGAATGTAATACTGAGCAGAAATTTGTATGTTGTATCAGGCGAAGTGTTTTGGGTCAAGGTTTTGAGCTTCAAAGGAACTAAATTCAGCATATGTTAGATGCACTTTGTATCAATTCAAATCTTGGCTGTGTAGCCACTTTATCTATCTTTCTTTTCTATGTGAATAGTGAGTTCACTTGGATAGTGAGTCCACCTAGTAGTGAGCCTTTATGTAATATTTTATGACCGATCATAATATATTGTGAGCTAATCCTCACCATTTTTTTCCCACTAGGTTTTCCATGTAAAAATCCCGATGTTCATGTGTTGGATGTGTTTTATGAGTTATTTATACTTTCATTTCTGTTAATTGCTAAGTATGCTGTGATAATTGGATAGTTAGTAATTAAATGGTTTTTAGGAGTATTGATTCACCCCCCTCTCAGTATTTTGGGTGTTAAAAAAAAATCCCTTAGAGAACAGGGAAAAACCCAATTTATCAAAAGTATCTTTAAGACTCGATTCCATACCTCTCTTGAGAAAGAACAGTGAAAGAATAGGTGTTCAATACTCTCATTCTCCTCGTATCATACAAAGCATCTATTAATTATTAGATAGCCTCTCTTAATAATATTATCAATTGTGAGAGTGCTACAATGAATAATAGCCCACCAAAAGACATTGATTCAGGGATTGGTTTAGCATTCTAAATCAAATTCTAGGAAAAACTTATAGGTTGAGGCAAAAGTTGGTCCATCATATTATAAGTAGACTTCACTAAAAATTCCTTGAAGGAGAGTTGCACCAAATCCACTCATCCCCCTTATTTAAGGAGAAGAAGAGGTAGTCACCTATTTGTTATTTAAAGCTTGGGATATAACTCCCCACTCTTGATGCCTCCCTCCCCTAAGTTTCCTTCCTCTAGTCAACTATTGACCAAAATTATTTCATCTTGGGGTTTCCCCAATTCACTCCACATAATTATGTAGGAAAATTCCATTGAATCTCCTTGATTTTATTTAATTGAGTTTGAAATGAAAAAAATGTGAACCCCTAGGGGTCCTCTCACCATAGGATTTCAATGGTGTGTGGGATTTTTCTCTAACATTTCATTTAAATTTTGAGGTAGTGGGAGTTTGATGAATTTGGACAAAGTATAAGATCGACTTGCAACCTGAAAGGTGAGTCAACTTTCCCTTGACCAAATATGGAATGGATTTAGGAATTAAATGCAATTAAATGACTAGGCTAGTGATGCAATCAACTATTCTAATGCAAAAATAGTAGATCCAAAAATTCATAGAGAAATTCAGACTTTAGAAATGGATTGAGCAAAGTATTATGCACCTATGATATAAATTTGGAGCTTGTTTTTGAGGACCAAGTCACCCTAGGAAACTATGTCCCAGTAGAGGAATTTTGGATATAATTTCATAGTCCTTTGATGTCAGATCTAAGCCTTCTTTTCCCACTTGTCACATTGTCAAATCTTTGTCATTTATTGAGATAATTGAGTTTTTGTATGGTCAATATGTAGGATTTGAATAAAACAATGAATATTTAACCTTCAAACTTCTCTCAATCTTCTTTAGATCGGAAACCTACACATTCAAAGAGAGAGGGAGGGTTGTGCCCTATAGGGGCTTGCCTCGATCAAACCCCATGTTGGTGTTTCCACCTCCACAATGGAAATGTCAATGATAGGGAGCCTATTATTTTGAGAGATAAGGCTAAAGGATAAAATCAATGATGAATCAACAATGGGCTACAACTCACGACTCAAAAATGGCTTCCTTGAAGGACTAAAGTCATGTACATATCCTAAAGGTTTGATTGTTATTGGATTGATTTTCTTGAAGACCTGCAAGGGTTAGATCTCACAAATAAAATGATAACAAAACATGAATGAACTTACATAACAACATGATGGATGCTTGACATAATACTTGACTAAAAATAATGTTACAATAATGCTCATAAATTTTCTCTTGATTGCTCTTGGTTGATCTTCAATTCAGTCCAAAATTCCCCCTTTCATAAATTGCTTCCTTAATACGCAAAATGAGAGGGAAAAATGATTAAATCTACATTTAAATTAATCCTTTTGGGTAGGGGCCGACCTGGGGTCATTTTCAAATCATAAAATCCTACCAATCGAAATTTAGGACATCCAAACTTTTATTTTTTTGGAAATGGCAACTTCATCCAAAAATGGAAACAATGTCTTAAGACTTTTTGGCCTAAATTTATAGGGATGACAAGAAATTAAATGTATTTTCTTAATCTGGCCTCAAAATTGGTAAATTATTATTATAATTAAATTTATAGGAAAAAAAGGGTGTCAAGGTAGTGTGAAATTGTCAAGGGTGATCATATACGACACTACATTTAGCCCCCACTTTAGTGGGAGTATGAACTTATGCTCAAACTCACACTGCAAGAAGAATATGTCAAGAGGGGTTCAATTGTCCAAACATCTAAGAGGTAGGATGCCAATGTATCTAGGGGGACATGCACAAGCCCCCAAGATTCAAGATCCCATGGAAAACCAGCATAAGCACAAAGGAACAGACATGTAAAGTGAAATGTAGCATGGAAAACATGAAGCATACACAATGAAGACACATAGCATAAAATAACATAAAGATGAAGAAAAATTTGAAAACAAACACGATGCAAAAAAAATACGAATACAAAGAAAACGCATAAAATACATGCAACAAAACACAAGGTTAGTACTAAAAGGATTTGATCATGTAGCAAGACCTCAGCCTTAAATTTTTCTCAAATACCAAACATCATCCATTGAATGTGCTATCTAAAGAAATGATGCTCTCACAAGGATGTAAAATCGCTTATGATCTATAAAGTCTTGCTTTAGGAAGCACATAAATTTTCACGTCCAAGAGGATGAACAAAAAACTTACCTAAGAAGGTGCATAAACGTCCAAGGGGATGAATTGATAACCATCCCTCGGGAGTTGTTATAAACAACACCACCACTAAGGGGGTATGTCAATAAGTCAAATCTCACAAGACATGTACGAAATGGATAGGGGTAATGTATGCCCCCCCTTAAAATGTCAACATACTTTATATGTTGGTATTTTAAGGAGAAATAGGGGAAGATGGGGTGCTTGAAAAGAATGAACACCTCCCAAAACTATTTATCCTTTCCCCCCAAGTGTAGAGATAAGGAAAACCACACAAGAGACTATCATGTTGTTGACATGAACAATATGGTTGCACTTAATACTTTACCACCATGAATGGAAATGAGCAAACACATAAAGCTACAAATGCAAAATAGTCAGGAGCAACACCATAGGATACATATCATCATTGTTTAGAGTGATTAGGTGCATCATCACATGGGAGAGCACCCTGATCACGAAGTTGTATTTTGTTACTCAAGGCTTGAAATTTATTAGTAGAATGACCATGCACTCGATGATACACAAAATGAATTATTAAATTTCTTTCATGTTTTCAAAGGAAGAGTAGTCAACCAGGCTTTGAGAAGCCTTGGCAAGATATGCTCTTGTTCAATAGTAGAAGACATTTATTTCTCTTGTGAAGAACTTTTTTCCCACTTACCATAATATGTCATACGTATAATAGATGATAAAGCATTAGATAAAGATGGGGATGAATATTGGAAACCTAGACCCTATTTGGAAAAGTGTAGTATGGACTTCACTTGATTCCTATCATTTTGTTTCGTGTTTGCATTATATCCATTTTTAGCAAGAATTTTGTATCCAAGACCATAACATTCTTCCAAATCAGATGAAGAAATTTTATCCACATGCTCCTGAGAAGAATTGTCTTTTTCCCGAGTAAGAAAATCCTTTTTTAAGTTTTTTAAAGTTGGGCATCTTACACTCATGATGGATGGAAGTTGAAGAACCCCCATCACCATCATGGGGTGATGTTTTTGGATTTTTTGATGTAGAACTAGATACAACACAAGAATATTTAGGTTTAGATTATGATATTTTATACTCTCCCATAAAGGAGGGTGTAAAATCTAATGAACTCCATTCATCATCTAAGATTTTTGTTATGAATGACATGTAATAAATATTATCATCAATTTGTATCGGTTCTTTGGACTTCGATGGCAAGATTTTAGACTCCCCTTTGAGACAAGGTGTAAAATCTAATGGCCCAAAATCATCATCCAAAGATTTAATCATGGGTGAAACACACTCTTCTTTGTGTTCAACATGTGTGGGTTCTACTTTTGAAGCTGGAATCAAAGTATTAAGAGAGTTGGAAGTTCTATGATCATCTTAGACTTGTGAGTTGTAACTTTTTTCATCAACTTTAACTATGTATATCTTGTTATTATATTCATAATTCATCTTACAATGAAGAGTAGATGGGGCTCCCTTCATTGCATGAACCCATGGTCTACCTAGGAGAAGATTATATGAAAGAGATCTTGGCATGATATAAATAGGTGTTTGTAAAGTGACAGCTCCTACCTTAATGGGTAATGTGATCACTCCTAATAGTTGCTTATTAACATTATCAACTCCATGAATTCAAATATCATTAGGTTCTATAAGATTATTTCCCACACCAATTTTATCTATAAGATCAATGCTACAAACATTAAGACGTAATTCATTATCTATGAGAGTATGCCTAACTTCAATTTCATTAATGATCACCATTATCATTAAAGCTTCATTTTTATTTTGTATCTCAAGCGAGGGTAATTCATTTTGAGGGAATAAAATATCTAAATTTTTCACTTGCATACAATCAAACAGGGTTGCTACATCATTCAGTTTAATGAAAGTTAGGACATAAATCTTCTACAAAGCCTCTTGGAGCATCCAAAGTTATGTAGGTGATGTTAGAATCAAATCCCAAAGGGAGATCTTTGCTAGAGTATTACAAATTTTCTCAACAATATCATATTATTTACCACTATGGTGAGGAATATTAGGTGTGGGTGGAAGGTATAGTTGGGGTAATGGGATGGATATTGGTGTTTTTTTCTTGCTTATTATTTTGTGTTATATAACTGAGCAATTGTGTGATATCTTGGTTGTTGTGACACATGATTACTAGTGAGTTGTTTTGCAAAGCTTAGGATATGGCCATGAGGTTTAGGAGGTCCTATAATGAGAGGTGACTTATGAGGTCCAATAATTAGACAACTTTTAAAAGCTATGATAATTTATGAGTTTTAGGAGGTCCAATAATTAGAGAAGATCTAATATCCAATTGTGCACTCATAACCTCAACTGAGTTATCTACTTGTTGATGATGTTCTATCGAGGGGGGATCTAATGACAACTTAGAATATTCATCTATGCAATCCATCTTATTGTATTTTGAAAGAAATGTATCAATTATTTCATCCCCTTTTCCAACAATATCTTCCTAAGTAGGAGATGTATTAGGAGAGAAACAAACAAGATTCTCATGACACTCAATGATTGGATCTTCTAACATCAAGATGCCTTCTTCACAATTAGGTGAGTTATCGAGAGAAGAAAAAACATGATTTTCATGGTTCTCAATGATTGCATTCTCTTGCACCAAGTTAACCTCACACATAGGAGAAATAGTGGGAGATGAATCAATGAAAAATAACAAAAGAGGAGAAATAAATTCATTTCCACATGCTTGTAACAAAAATGCTTTCAAATGCTCAACAAGATATGACAATAGAACATGAGTTATGACAACCAAATATTTTTACAATGAGAACATTGTGTTATGTCGTATGGATCAATTTGTTAATGTTTTTAACAAAACTGACAGTTATAGGACTGATATTCAAAAACTAAGGCTAGATCTGGGCAAATACCAAAGACAATATTTTACACATTAAAATTAGGCTCAATTTGGTTGGACTAGATCGCCTAGGGCGACTATGTCCTATACAAGTTTTTGCAAAATTAAAAATTTGAGTGTGTACAATATTGTTTAAAGTTCATGTTTTTGTGTGTGTACAAGTGTGATAGTGAATACTTTTCTAAAATTTTCCCAATTTGAGTTTATGTAATTCAAAATGCAAGTATGTAACAATTTGCAAAATATTCAAGAAAAAAAAGACAAATTATAAATACGATTTCTCAATCTATGATGCAACAATTGATTGATTCTAATATGCCAAAATCTGAAAATGATGATGTTGATGCCTTTTGAAACAAAACAATGCATTTTTTACTTTTTGAGCTATATGCAAGATGCTTAAATGAATGCAATGCCACTTTCAGATTTGATTTCATTTTTAAATGATCTAATGCATATTTATAAATGCAATTGAGACGTATATTTGACATGTAATAACTGAAATTAACCCTATTGGAACCTATAATATAATATAATATGTAATTTTTGAATTTTTATGTCATTTATTATGCAAAAATGAGTGCCTAAATTAATAATAAAAAATAATGCAATGCTAAACCTAGATCTAGGATGATTTGCTTCAGATTTAAAAATTTAATAATGTTTTGATTATATGGGAAAAATAGGTTTTGAAGGGACCCAAAACCCTTTACATCACATTACAACAAAATGCTACTATGAAAGAGAAGCACATTATAGCTTAAGAAACAACCAAACAGAAGTGACCTAATAGCAAGAAAGTAGAAATAGAAAAAATAGCACAAAGAAAAAAAATCACTTCATATTATTCAAGGTGTTGACCACATCAATCTCCTAATTGCAGTGTAGGTTAACCATTTCCATTAACTATTGTTTTTCTTCTTCAAAAATCTTCCTAAGGCTCCCCCTTGTTCTAGTGCTTGGGCCTTTAGCCTCTTCTTTGAAAATCTTCCTCCCCTTTCCCTTGAAGGTCTAATCCTTCTCAAGCATGTCCACAAAGTACATATGATCCTCCTAGAGCTAACTGATCTTACAAAATAGAACCTTGGAGAATTCACACTATTCTTTATGGAACTATGACTAACCTACAATAATTTCTTGATATCCTCATTCATTTCCTTAATCTTTTCCTCCATTTGACCAAAGTCATTTTTCACACTGGGCTTTGAAATAAGAAAAAAAGCATTCCAAATCCACCAAACTCTCAATAAGCAGGTCTGATGAAGATCCCTTTAGCTAGTTAGATATGTTCTCCTTCAAGCTCCTAATTTTAATGTTGATCTTGTTAAATTCTTGCAACACCCATTTAGAAAGTTTAAAGGTGCACGTAGCACTTGACCAAGCCATATCCAACATCCCATACATGTTAGTGTTATCATCATTAGGATAATAAAAATCCTCAGAAAGAGGATTAACATTTAAAGGATTCATCTTGTCAAGGTCCAGTTTCCCACCCTCATCCTCTCGCTTGAGGCCTCCTCACTGCCTAATTCCCCAACACCCTCCACAAGAGGTGAAGTCTTATGAATAGGGGAATTGTCAATATCAATAGAATTATCCACCACAACATTTACCTATTCCACAACCACATTCTTACCCTTTGGACCACCTTTAGACCCCAATTTTTACAAATTAGCAATCCTTCTAGAAGCCCTCTATAGAATCCCCTCATCCACATTGTCCCTAACCTCAACTGACTACTCCTCCTCATCTCTACTAGATGCAATAGAACCATGGCCATGAAGTTCAACATTCTCCTTGGATGGTTGGTAGAGAGACCCACCCAAGCTCTATTCAATATCTTCCCCATCAAATAGGGACCCATGAGAATCTAACTTTTGCATAATGAGCTTCATGGTGGTACCCTTCCTTTTTAAATTCTCATTTTTCCTTTTCTTAGAGGGGGAGGCCATGGGGGACAAGGAAAATCCATAGTAGAATCCTCATCCACATTCCATTCTACATCACCATCAACACTCGTCTCCAAATCGGATGAAAAATAATCCTCACTTATGGCCTTTTATTTCCCCTTAAAAGACTTAGCCAAGGTATGAGCTCTCACATGCTCCATGATGAGAAAAATGAGTCCTTCATGAAGTACAAGGGACCTACTATTCTTTAAGTGGGCATAAACTGAAACTTCTAGGGAAGAAATAAGAAAAAATAAAAAAGATGCATGCAACCCATGTCTAAAATGGTTTAGCAGAGTAAAATAATGCCCTAGAATAGCAATATATCGACCATCAAGAGTAACATATTGCATTATAACTTCCACAACATTAGACCATATTTTCTTTAGGGAAACCCATTCATAACCCCATGAGGGGAGCTTCACCAATTTAGTTCTTTCATTATCCTTGAAGAACCGGTCCATAATATCTTCATTACTCTTCCTTTCTTTATAAAACTTGCAGACATCCATCGATAGCCCAATAATGAAAGAAATAAAGTATTCATTGATGATGAACTCCACACCTTTCACCTTCATACATATATTGTGCCAACAAAAAACAAACTCTGTAAAGGCTTTGGGGTCATGGCCATGAAGCTTTTCCAAGTAGGGCGTGAAATGCCCATGTCTCAGAATCCTCCAAATTTTGCCCTTATTTTTTCACTTCTTGTAGGATAGGGTTTTGATAATGCTCCTATCTCCACCCATTTCAATTGCCAACATTAACACATACCAGATTTGAATCACACTTGCAAGATTACAATTGAGCATGGGAATGGGCAATACATAACCCATAAGATGTGTGGTAATTAAGAGGGTGATAATTACTTGATCACCCCAAATCACAAGCCCAAATCTAGCTATCATCTCACAATTAAAGCTTAGCCTTCTCAGTAAGGGAAGAGTACTCCTCCCATGCCTTTAAATTATTAAGGATGATAGCCTCATTTGCAAAAAAATCAGCAAGGGAATTACCTTCCCTATAGGTATACTAGACACGGGTCTCATCAAAGGATCTCAACATCATGATTGAATCAATAATAAGTTGCTTGACTGTCTAGCTCAACTTTTGATTACCAAGCAAGCAATTAACAATGTTAAGGGAGTCCCCCTCAACCCATAACTTGGAAAATCCCCTATCCATCATAGACTTGATGCTGATGTAAGTAGCTTCGGCCTCAACATGGTAATTAGTATGGTTTTCCAATGGGAGTTCCATAAGGTTTATAATTTTAACATGTGGGGTTCACCAAAATAAAATGAATAAAATGTGAAACATAGGGATCCTCTCACCCTAGTATTTCAATGGTGTGTGGAATTTTTCTCTAACATTTCATTTAAAATTTGAGGTAGTGGGAGTTTGATGAATTTGGACAAGGTATAATAATGACTTGCAACCAGAAAGGTGAATCGAATTTCCCTTGACCAAATATGGAATGGATTTAGGAATGAAATTAATAGGCTAAATGATGCAATTAACTATTTTGATGCAAAAATAGTCTAGAAAGTCACAAAAAAATTCAGACTTCAAAAATGGGCTGAGTAGAGTATTGTGTACTTGTGATATAAATTTGGATCTTATTTCTAAGGACCAAGTTACCAAAGGTGACTATGTCCCAATAGAGGAATTTTGGATTTGATTTCAAAGTCCTTTGATGCCAAATCTGAGCCTTATTTTTTCACTTGTCGTACTGACGGATCTTTGTTAGTTGTCAAGGTACTTGAGTTTCCATATGTTGTCAAGATGTAGGGTTTGAATGAAACAATGAATAATTGGCCTTCAAACTTCTCCTAATCTTATTCAAATCGAAAAATTCCACATTCAAAGAGAGAGAGGAAGGGTCATGCCATATAGGGCCTTGCCATTGTCAAACTTTGTGTTGGTGTTTCCACCTCCATAATGGAAATTTCAATGATAGGGAGCCTATCCTTTTAAGTTATAAGGCTAAATGATAAAATCAATAATGAATAAACAATGGACTACAACTCGCCACTCAAAAATGGCTTCCTTGAAGGACTAAATTCATGCACATCTCCTCAAGGTTTAATTGTTGTCCGCTTGATTTGCTTGAAGACCTACAAGGGTTAGATCTCACAAATAAAATGATAACAGAACATGAATGAATTTACATAACAACATGGTGGGTGCTTGACATGATGCTTGAATGAAAATAATACTATAATAATTGTCATAAATTTTCTCTTGATTGTCTTTGGTTGATCTTTAATTCGCTCCAAAATTCCTCCTTTCATAAATTTCTTCCTTAATGCCTAAAATGAGAGGAAAAAATGCTTAAATATGAATTCTAATTAATCCTTTTGGGTAGGGCTGACCTGAGGTCATTTCCAAATCATAAAATCCCACCAATTAAAATTTAGGATATTAAAAAAAATAAAAATTGGGCAATGGCGACTTAGTCAAAAAATGGTGATAGTGTCTTAGACTTTTTGGCCTGAATTTATAGGGATGATAGGAAATTAAATGTATTTTCATAATCTTGCCCTAAAATTGGTAAATTATTATTATAATTAAAGTTATAGGCAAAATAGGGCAAGGTAGTGTGAAATTGTCAAGGGTAACATTTTACGATGCTACAGATTTATAGAAGATAGAATCGATCCTTTGTTCCATAGTTCATCCAAGAATAAGGTCTTCCTTCCATTCTTTATTCTCCTTTTAACTTTGTGTTTCAAATTGTTTCTTTTTTTTATTAAGCTTTTCCATATTCTAGAGACATTTGTTAAGTTAGAGAAGTACAAAAATCTCCCATTATCAAGATTCCCTAGATATTTAGCTTTAAAGATATCTTCCCAATATTTGTTTCCTTCTAGAAAGTTCTATCAAAATTTGTACAAAAGAGCTTTGTTGAATAGTTTTAACCTGCTTATTCCAAGCTCCCCTGGCTTTTCGAGTGAACAAACTTTGTCCCAATTCACTAGCATAATCCTTTATTTATCTTTTGATCCTATCCATAGGAATTTTCTTTGAATTTGTTCTAGTTTTTCCACTATGAAGGTAGGAATCTTAAATAAGGAGAGGTAGTATACTAGGATATTTTGAAGAGTTTTAAAAGTTGGAGTTTACCAGCTTGGCTAAGAAGCTTGTCTTTCCATCCTACTAGCTTTTTTTGGATCTTTTCAATAATGTTGTTTGTCATTATTAGAGGGATTTTTTGTGCATAAAGGTAACCCAAGATAGGAGGCTAGAAAATTAATATATTGAAAACCGAAGATCCTCAACACTTGATCCTTGAGTAGTTGATCCACATTAAATAATTAGACCTTGCTTTTGGAATAGTTGATTTGTTGGTCAAAGGCCTTAGCATAATTCTAAAGGGTAGATTTCCACGGGGTTTCTTCCACCACTAACACTTCAGAAAAAAGGATCGTATCATCCACAAACTACTAATGTGAGGTAGGAGGTAGAGAAGAAGTAGATTTAATCCCTTTGAGATCCTTGAATGCGCTTCTTTTTTATATTTACCCTAAGGACTTCTACCACAATGATGAATAGATAAGGGGATAGGTGATCACCTTGTCTTAACCCTCTACCATAAGAGAAGTACCTATTTGGGACCACATTTATCATGATTGTGCACTTTGGGATAGTAACACGGAATTTTAGAATCTATATAAATCTCCCTTTGAATCCAAACTTCTCAAGAATAGCAAGAAGAAACAACCAAGATATTTATTCATAGGCCTTTGAAATATCTAGTTTAAGGGCCATGCCTAGTTTTTTATTATACTCTATTGAGTGCATATGTTCATGGGTGATTATGGTAACATCAAGAATTTTTCTACCTTTTACAAATCCTTTTTTTATTTAAAGAGATCATTTTGTAGAGAACCCCTTTCAATCAATTAACAATAATATTGGAGAATATTTTATAGATTGTGTTGCATAAGCTTGTTGGTCTATAATCCTGTAGAGAAGCAAGGTCCTCTTTCATAGGGATAAGCACTATAAAGGTTGAATTTATTTTATTGATCAATCTTATCGACCTGAACAAGTCCTTACCATCCTTGATTAGATCCTCAGAAATGATGTCCCAAAAATCCTAGAAGAATGTAGGAGGAAAACTGTCAGGACCAAGGGCTTTGAAAGCTCTGAAAGAGAACATAGCATCTTTGATGTGTGATGTTAACCTCATTAATGTTAGAGTGTTAATATTTTGCATTCAACAAGACTTAATCCTTGGTGGCCTCTTTGTGAGTCATGAAACTTCACCAATAGACCAATGGATACTTCACTAAGGTATTTTGAGTATATTTTAAATTTGTGAATGTGTATTTGAATGTTAACACCATTTTTCTTTATTAATAGTGCTTCTTGATCAACTATGTAGACTTTTTTTATCATATTAATAATGAATACTAACTCCATAAACCATCTCAATGGGTTCTTTTTTTCTTTCTCTACACCTTGGGTGGGCACTCAAACCTTAGACTTAAGTGAAATATATACATTAATTAGTTTCCAAGTGTTGGTAAAGTGTCAAACTAAGAAGTTCAAAAAATTCTATGTTTTGTGGTATTTTCTTTCATTCTAAACATCATATTAGGTCCATCATTCTTGCTTATATTGTATATAAATTTTTTCTTTCTTTTATCTCTTATGTATTGAGGAATTATCCTATTTTTTATTTTATCACCCCAATCTTGGTGTTTTCTCTCTAAATCTAGTTCTTCCAACTATAGATCTCACCATAATTTTTTATTTTCTAAATCCTAGATAATATTTAGGATGGTTATGATAAACCTTCATAATATACTATTCCCTTCTAAGGTATGCAATGTCCTATCTATTGTGGGTTTCAAATTTATGATGACTACCCTTGTTTTTTTGAGTTTATTGGTGTTTGCATTGCTCCTTTCAGTATCATCTTATATTGCTCTATCAAATATTATAATTGGAAGTACCAATATTACTAGTGGAGCATTGGTTTTGAATTAGTTAAGGTTGAAGGGTGTTTCCATGAGCCATTAGAATAGAATATATTGTCAAAATAAGAGGTATCATAGGTTATCTTTATAATTCAGTATATACATATCATTTAGGCTAATATCTATCTATCAAGGCTATCAAGTGATATTATTTTGAAGTTTATAAACTTTTTTGCGTTCACTTGTAGACCATATATTGGCAATGCCATTACTTATTGATAAACTTGGTTTAGTGTGTACTTAAGGATACATCATATCCACCTACATGTTAGAAAAATATATCAAGACCTATTTCCAATTCAACTTTAATATAGGGGTGTTAAGTGGCATGTTTTTTATTTCATCCCAATAAGAGGAAATAATTTCAAAATATACATCATATCCACCTACATGGAAAAATATACCAAGACTTGTTTCCAAGCCAATTTTAATAAGGGGGTGTTAAGTGGCATATTTTTTATTCATCCCAATAAGTGGAAATCATTTCAAAAGACACATCATATCCACCTACATGTTGTAAAAATATATCTATATGTCTTTCTAAGCCAAATTTAATATGGGGGTGTTAATTTTCATGTTTTTTATTTCATCCCAATAAGAGGAAGTCATTTCAAAATTAATTTTGAGTACATAAATATTTTTACCTTCAATAATGTATTAAAAGGTGAGATTGGAACTATCAAGATAATGGAAGAATTCATTTTGATGAGGTTTATGGGAAGCAATATTATTTATGATTATACTAGTCCAAGTACTTCATTTGGTTTTATTTTAAGGTTTTGAAATGCACTCACATTCCCCTATGGAGACATGACATTGGGAAATATTGAGAGGTCTAAATGTCCTTTTCAAGACCAATTTGCATCACAAGATCAGCAAAATGGAAATCCTTGTAAGCACAAGATAACTCCTACAATTCAATCTTCAAGAATATAAGGTTGACTTATTATCTATCCTAATCTAAGCCTAAAGTTGTGAGGATTAAAAAGTGAGAGATTTTTCAAAAGAAAATTCATACAAAATCTTATACCATAGATACATTCTCATAGCTAAATAATATTTTTGATTCTCATGATACAATAAAAAATAAAATAAAAATGCATAAGGAAAAAATAATCAACTCAAAATCATAAGAAAGAATCATAATTTTTGGAATTGAAACTTCTTATATTAATTATAATTGACCAATACACATTATTCATCAACTCTAGAAACATGCATAGAGGCTCCCCTACATAACTATGAGAAGTTCAATATTAATATAATGTATCAATAATTCTTGTAAGCTTAGTTTCACATCACTTAACTGAAGACTTAGCTTACACATCGCGAACAAAATCTTAGGTGTTGAAATTTGCATCTAGCCAAACATGAAGCATGCAAGCAACTATTATAGCCAAAATTCCCAACCCAAAATGATTCTTCCCCCAACCAAACAAAAATTAAAAATTACAAATAAAAAATGGAGATAGTGATAGCTTTGTGAATTTGTCTCCTCAAAGTCGCTTGTTGATGGTTGGAGTCCACCATGTAAGCCAAGGGTATATGATCAATGAAATCCATTGCATAGTACTATATTTTTTAGCTCTAGGTAGGTGAATCCCTTTTTTGTGTCATATGAGGACAGAATTTAGTTGGTTTTCAATGATAGATTGGTTTTTATGATAAATTTTGAATGTGAAATGTGATGAGCCCCTTCCCAAATCGCTTTGGAGCTACAAGGTAGCCTATGGATGATAAAATTATGGTGCCATGGAACATCATTGATAGAGATTATCACTCCACTTATTAGGAACTCCTTGAAGCACATTGTGTGGCATTAGTTATAACATAAATAAAAAACTAGAAATACTACAATGAGTGGTACTTGTTCAAAAGGAAATTGATGACTAACATGAACCAATAGTGATCCTCATACTACCAAGGTCATACTACAACATGTGTGCATCAACATTTAAAAAATATAGGCCATATAATATGCATCAAAATTCTAAAATTGGAAAATAGGGATGATTTTCCAATATCATTGGGAATTATTTTTAACTAAATTTAAGGCAAAGTGGATATGTTTCTTATCGTGAAAAATCAATATTATTTTGCAAATATTGGTATTTCTTTCACTATCAAAAGGATGTTCCTAGAAGTATATCCATTGGGCATAGATTCAATCATAAAATAACGAATATTTTGAAATTTTAAAAATTGTCTTACACATGATCAAGGAAATCCTTGAGCATCTCGCATTCTTCATCCTTAGGAAAGTTAATCCTTTATAGAATCTAGTATTCATGTTCAAAATTTATGATCTATGAATATGATACCTCTTATGCTTTATCAACTATTGTTTGTATCAATCTCCTCAATTCAGCCAAAAACTTAAAAAAATTATTAAGCAACTATTGTTTGTTCCAAATACAACTAGCTTGGTTGTGCTAGTAGTTTGGAGTTGTGAGATGAAAGCACATGATTCATCCATGATTGAGAGAGTTTTTCTTCAATGGAACCTAATTAGTATAATTATTTCCCAATTAAATCGGGTGCACCAAAATCTCACACACAACTTGACAGATAATTTATCCACTGATCAAGCATTTGTTTGGTCCATAATGATACTTCATTTACATGTCAACCTAGGGATGTACCTTTCGGTATTGTGTTGGTATTGTATGTATAACATTAGATTCTTGGGATATTGAGTCTCTAATTTTGTTTATAGGGGAAGAAATAAAGGTCATAGATAGGAAAGTAAATATTTTTTACACAAAAAATATACTCTAGAGGTGGGAATACTTTTAGAACAAATAAAAAATTAAACATTAGACATTGTAAGAGTGTATATTCTATAGGTTGATGAATCTCATTAATATTCTATAAAAAATTATGCTTTGAACTAGAAGTTTAGGAACCTATAATAGCCAATATAAAGACCTAGTTGTAGTCCACTGCAAAGTGGGCTCTTATTTGGTTAAAATCATGCCTTCCTCTCTTCCTCTAAGTAAAGTAGTGACTAAATTAGAATAATTTAAATACTGATAACAAACTATAAATGAAATAAATCATGAGATAGAAATTTAATATTATATATAACTTGATGAATTGTACTACATTCAAATATGCTCAATATCTATTGATGGCTACATTTCTCTATCTCTATTATATTTATTATACTATATAACACAACTATCACTATGTTCCTCCTACCACTCTCGGATGTGTAGGAGAATTTATTATTTATAAATAACAATTAGATTATAAAAATAACTCTCAAGCAAGTAAGAGACACATTCCCATCAAGAAAATATAATATTTATTATGCATCCTCATAAGGAGAAGTGATGGATAATCCATTGAGAATAATAAGGATGAGTATACTAAATCATTCAACTACATGAAAAAATAATCAATCTATTTGAAAATTCAACACACACCATCTATCTAAAAAAATGATTATTTTCTTTGTTTTTAGTGTAGTGTTGTAAAATTGCACCCTGTGGCAATTTCAAACATAAACATTTAGGCTTGTTGTATTTATGACAAAAACCTATAAGTCAAAATTTCATGATTCTTGCCTCATAGTCAACAATGATGAAGCACTAGAAACCTAAATTCCTAACTTGTGTAAAGTTTGGAGGCAAACACTTGTGTGATGCGTAGACATCTACGTGACATGCTAGCATCCCCAAAAAAATTGAGATTCAAATGCAAATATTATGTGTTCTTTTCCTATGTAACATGTCATTACAGTAGAAACACATGTGTAATGGCTCATCCCACCCATGCAACCTCACAAAAATCCATTTTCACTCTCTCTTTCTCTCTTCTTTCTCTCTCACTTTCATAGCAAAGCTCTATTGGATTACTCTATCAATAAATAGTCAAGGCTTATCTTGCATGCTAATCCATCACATTTATCAATCCAAGAGGAGAGCTATGGCTTGTTGATGTATAGGTTTAATAAACTAGAAATTTTGAATTTTGGGCTCTTATTCTCTATTTCATTAGAGACGACAACATGGGGCGCAAATGTCCCCACAATGGATTGTCATCCATGACTAAGAGATAATCCTCTTAATGGTAAAATATGTAGCTTTTGTATTTTCCATTTATGTGCATCAAAGATTTTAATTCATTCATTCATCCCTATAATTCAATGATTATGTTATTCTTGTCATTAGTAGTTTAGTGTTATATTTTATTAAATTGTGCAAACATTTTTCATTCTTGATCCCATCACCTAAGCTTTGATCTTTGAGGTAATTGAGGGATAGTTTCTCTTTGAGACTTCGTCACCTTGAGGGTAGTGAATCCTCTCCTTTACATTTTGGTGAAACTGACATGAATGAAATCACGCTGGATCTTTTTCTTCAAATTTTTAATTATTTTGATATGTTAGAAAATTCCCTAGATGACTTCTTAGAGGCATCTCCTTCTACTCAAAATTTTGTTAAACAAACTTCTTGATCAAAATCTTCTTCTTCACAAGTTGAAGAGTTTGTGAATGTAGTTGTAGTCTCTGCCATCCCTCAAAGGCCTAAGAGACCAGTCATTTATGTGACTTTGGCTAGCCTATCTCCTAAAATAATTCATTTTATTCATGGGTTTCCTGTCAAAAGTGAAATACCATACCTTGACACAAGATTAATGCAATCTAAGGTTCCCTAGATTATAGAATGGTATCCTATACATATAAAACTAGAAGGAATTAACAAAATGTTAATCAACCTACTTTTTTACCACCTTCTCTACCAAGCCTTCCTCAAGAACCTAGACCTGCAACTAAGCAACTGAGTGAGTATGATATTATCGATAAAATTTGTGTTTCTCTTGCCAATATCTCACTTTGGGATTTGCTTTAGACTATTTTGATTTACCAAGGTATGCTTCAAGAAGCCTTGCAAAAGATCATTTTCCCTTCTTCTACTAGGTCGATGGATGTTAGTGCGTTGATAGATCATATTCATGCAAATTCACTGAATATTACTTTCCATCCAAATGAGCTCCCACCTCTAAAATTACAAAATAAATTGGATCCTTTAATGACAATAGTTACCGGTTTGGTACTCAATGTATGTAGCATTGATCTATTGCCTAAAATTAAAGTAAACTCAACTTCCCTTTTTGCTTCTTCCTTGTACATTCATGGGTTTGATAATTTTGATCAACAAGCCTTCAACATGGTAATCTTTCCTTTAAGGTTGGGAACTATTACCGTACCCACCCTGGTATATTTCATGCTAGGGCCTTTACCATATAATCTTCTCTTAGGAAGTGTTGGTTATTTTTTATGGGAACCAAACTTAATCTTACCACTCACCTATGAATATGTCAGGATTCAATGGTTAGCAAGGGTAAGGATTGGAAAACACATAAGTAAAGGTTCTAAGGCCCTTACTTCTTCACTTTAGGTTCTGTGAAACCCAGGAGGGTGATCCCTAGCAATGTTTTCATAATGATACTCCTATGTCATTTATATCAATAAAATTGCAATATCCATAGATGATTCTCATATAGATGCTCAATTAGTAACTATATCCAAGAAGTTGGTTGATTCTCAAACATAATTCACACTTAAAGCATGAGAATGACAAAACCTCATAACTTTGTGACCCTTTTAATAGAATTTGATTTAATGAAAAGCTCTGAAAGGTTGCATTATAGTGTTTCAACATTTTTCTCTAACCCTTACTTCTTACTAGCATTCTAGCATTCAGTTTGATAGAAATTTACAACCATATTCAAGCATCTACATTAATTCTTTGAATTAATAAACAAACATAGAGCCATAAATCCATCTAAAATTAATAGAGACAAATAAGATAACCTTGATTATATTATTCATAATTTGTGAAACTAGTACATAGGAGAGTAAAATGGTGTTGAACTTGCACAAATACTATTCTATATTTCTAGTATTACTTTAAATATTACATATGGGTATTGACAGATCTAAACTTAAGACATATTAATAGACTATTTAGTAACCCTTTTAATCCCTATGTGACCAAAACTCGGAATAACTCACCACCCAATCCCCCTATTTCAGGCCCTAGAATCCCATTTTTAAAGACATGGGAGCAACAATCAATAGGCCGAAATACAATTACATTTATATTTGAGCATAAATTTCACCCTAATTTCAAAGATATTCTCCAAACAGTTACACTTAATCATTTCAAAACAAGGGGAAGCAAAAGATAACAAACTCCATGAATTCGGTTGAAGAAGATGAGTCAGCCTTCCAAAAGTCATCGTTCATCGATGAAACATCGCCCAAATCCTACGTCCACATAGACCAAAGAAGATTCTCCACAAGTACTAGGGGAAAAAACTCACACACTTCCTAGAAAAAGAATATTTTTTGTTGAGGATATCGAGTACAACACTTCTCCATCACACCAGCCCAAAATATTTCCATTTCAGCACCAAAGACAAAAAGCGACATTCATGCTATAAAGGACAATCTTGATGCAGTGGCAATGGTGTCATTGAAAAAAAAAAATTGACTAAGCCGCTACTCTGATTTATCAGCATCAGAGTATGCTTTTCCTTTCCATTCTCACATTGAAACTGGAGGAACAACTACTCCTCCCTCATCAGAGTCCTCATATGGTACCAAAGAAAGTAGATAATGGCCATACTTTGGGTCAGTATCTCCCCCATTGCCCAAAGGGTTGTCTGAAACCTCAATGGGAGAGTCGTGCCTCCCTAGACAAGCCTTGTGGTGCTTATTATTTTCTTTGCTTTCTTCTTAGTCTTAACCAACTCCTTCCCCTTAACTTTGATCAATTCTTCAGAAATAATTCAGCTCCTCAGATTGTAGGTGCTCTTAACATCATCTTTCTTATTTTTTACACTAGCTTTGTTCTTACCCATTGGTGGTGTAGAAGCCCCAGGTGCCTCATGCTCAGAAACAAAAATGTCCTCTTGAAATTCAAACATGTTGAGCCTTCTTGACCTCCTAATGGGTTGAACAGAGAAACCTGACTTACCCATATTTTTTAGGACACGAGAACAACTAGCAACCATCAATTATGGAAAGACGCACTGGCCAAAAACCCTTAGAAAAAAAAAACCCTCAAACCCAGAGAATGAAACTCTCACACCAAGAAATGCATGACATAGAATAGAGCTCATATGAAAACAAACTTCCCAAGGATAAACACTTGAATACCTCTGTAATTGAAAATTAAAAACTCACATGCTACCTCGTTTTGGCTCACACTTCACAATTCTTGAAGGCTACAAATGGTGAGATAAATCGATAGGAAATCCACATTAAGTAGAAAAATTAGGATTGTGTAGCCATTAATAATCAAATAGTTTCTTGCACTAGTGAGCTGAAAACTTAGTCGAACAACTTTTAATTTGGGTCATCGATCCTTTTAGATTTAAAACATCATCAATGCGATCTTCAAGCATCATTTTTGGCTTTTACAACTTGTCCCTCAAAAACGGTGATATCACCACAGAAAGTTGCCACATTTACTTTTAACTTCATTAGTCACCTCTAATCTGACAATTACCATGCATCACCAGCCTGGTTCATGCTCATTCATTCATATCAGCAAAGTACAAAGAGCCAAAAAATGAAAGAACAAATGTTCAAACATCCCATCACCCATCGTGGATCTGCCCCAACCTTCTAGGGTTCAATCAATGACAAGAGAACTGACACGATGAAATCATTACTGTTGGATTACTGTCCTTCTTAGAGATCTTCATCTCATATCACACATTGATGATACATTTCACCTTCCACAAGTTCTAATAGTGATGTAAGCATCCACGCAATAAGATCTTAGCCATTGGATCTAAGACCCATCCATGATCATGTTCCCTTTCCATCTCGCATCGCTAATTCATGCTTAATTTTCTAGATCACATCAATGATAAGAGATAAGGAAATGGAGCAAGATTATAATGTATCCATTATGATCAATAGGAGAAAATAAAAAGGGCACCAAGGTCAATCACGTATCGCTAATCCAGATTACAAAAAACATGAGAAATTAGTGATAAAAGAGATGCTAGTTAACACATAGAACAAGTGGATCTCACATCGCTAATTCAGCAGCGAACATTCAAAACCTATCTGCGATGCACGAAATAAAGGAGACACTACTCAATAAATGAGACACCGCTCATCACACATTTGAATTTACATTTCTAAAGCTATCTATGATGAGCGATAAAGGAGATGGTAAACGAGACTTAAGTGAAGAATTTAGCACATGCCCACAAGTTGTTTTGAAAAGGGAAATTTCCTAGGACAACAAATAAAAGGACTTAAAATGTTTTTGAAACATATTTTTTCAAAGGATGTAAATGCCAAACAAGGTCAATTGCTTAACCTTGTAAAATAAAAGAATTTTAGACCTAGGCATAAGGGGCTAGTAATTTCATGAGCTCTAATGACATAAGATGTTTTAAGATGATCGGGGATGAGAAATAGAGGGTCAACAATAGAACATAACATCAACCAAGGCAAAGACTTAGGGTTTCAAAATAGAGAAAGATCTTGACAACAAAATCCCAAGGCAAGAGCCATGAGCAAAACTCTTAGTCTAGACACACTGAAACTAGATAAATTTTATAAATTTATAAAAATGGAACCAAAATTTCAGGGGTTCCATCAGCGGCTCCAGTTGGAGACATCTATTCCTTAGGGATAGAGTGAGATTCCAGAATCTCAGGTGAAGCAAACCAAACACAATGGACCAAAAACCAAGGACCAGCCTAGGTTGGGCTAGAAAACTAGAGCAAAGCGAACCACATATGTACAATATTTACATAAGTTATAAGGCCATATACCAAGAGATCCAATTTCCATTTTCATTGAAGCCTCGTCTAATATGCAAGCTTTCACTCCGTATCCTATAATTGTACTGGACTTCAACTTTAATTCGGTGGCCCCAGGCCCCTACACTTAAGACTAATACTTGCCTCTGTCAAAAACCTTGTTTTCCACTTTTTGTACCATGCCAAGGCTGAGAAAATTCTCATGAATTACCCACTCACTGATCACACTGTAGATACTAAAATCAACCATTATGGGCATATGTATTAATTCATTTTTACCCTTGTCATTCATATCCAATTGAGAACTGCAGTCGATCATTGATTGGAACACATTATAGGTGTAGCATTCTATATGACTCAGCTTACAATCATATTTCACCAAATTTCCATCCAACTAGATAGGAAAATTGAAAAATTCATAGTCCATTAGATCACTATCATCATATAAGTTGGCATCAAAATTATTTTTCTCTTTAAATTGAAAACCATTATACATATTCCTTTCAAGAATCCCATCTAGGGGCACATACTCTGACCCTTTGAAATGATACTACAATTTCATTTCTAGTATTCCAAGGTCATAATCATCTGATTTCTACCCCACACAAAACACACATTCACTTTATGTAATGAACAAGAAATGTTCATATACAGGCTTCTTTTCAAAATGGTGCTCATATTCCTCAGAGCAGTATAGACCAATTATGTTTCCATTTGTTCTATTTTCTTGGGAAATTGATTCATTAGACTCCATAGCAATCTTGTTCTCACTTTGGTCATGTATTTCCCCACAAATAGATTTATCCAAACCATCCCAAGGGTCAAAGAATATCTCCATTTCAGGTTCATTAATATGGTTCAGTTTACCTCTTATATCAGAAACCATCTCAAAGCAGGATCTCTCATAAGATGGGCTGAATAGTTGAGGAGTGACAAGGCCAATAATAAAGTGCCCAAGTGTTTCCTCAATTGGTGAATCCACTGGCTCTAATATAAAAAGCTTTTTTCTACCTGAATGTTTCTCATTTGCAACCATACATGTCTCTTCACCCATTTCCCCTTCGATACAATCCTCATTGAATACTACCCTATCCATTTCTGCTAAGACATTCACATATTCTATTTTTGTTTTATATGGATAGTCATATATAATCGGAGTTTGATCCTATTGGTTAGTAGCATAGCTCTCATCATTCTTAGCATCATATCTAGGCTTAGGATTTTGAAGACACATAGTCTTATCTTTGAATTCATCACCAACCACACTATTACCACCTTCTAGTTATGATATAACCAAATTGCATTCTAATAATTTTTTACAGTATTTTGTTCATTTATTGGTAAGGAAAAATCCTTGTAAGAAATGATGTTGTTGCACCCTTCAAGTATGAAGAATGCCTCCATATTATCTTCACAAATAGATTCAAATTCCTCATAAGAATAATTAGAACTCTCATTTTCATTATCTGGGTTATCAATTTGCAAAGGTGCATCAGTAACACTTGCAAATCTACCAATGTCTTCCTAAGATCTCAATTTTTGCATGTAATCATACTTGGCCTCCTCAACAATTTTGACCCTACCAATTATCTGATCAAAATCCCAGGGTTTCAATTCCTTGGGTAAGGTACTAAGACCTAGCTCATAAATGTCATGGAATAATTCGATACATACTAGATCTTTAGGTCTCAACTTTTGAGAGATTTATAACAAGGCATCCAAGAACCTTGCTAACAATTCATATGGTGATTCTCCCTCATGTCTTTTTATGCTAGAAAATATTTTAACAAAGAACATCAAATCAACATTGCTTAAACTTTGTTGAGATTCATCATAGATATGTCTGTGATCATCATGCTACAATGTTGAAAGACTTTCAAAAGCATCATCACCCTGATCTCCTCTTTCATCCTTTTGAATTTCATTTATATGATGTGCTTTAGGACAACAAACACTTGCAGCCATATATCCCTTCTCCATTGAATATCTCATATTATTTTCAACATCCATTGCTATTTTATATGCATGTTGCAATGTTAAGGGCTCTTTATCTCTTAACATATAGCCCATCTTACTATCAAAGGTTTGCATCACTGGGTCTCATATCTTTGGGAATACTTCTTAATGCCTTTGTAAATATGAGTTGAAGACTGGAATCAACTCCTCTTCATCCTTTTGGATTTCCCTAAAATTTTCCCTTATTGCATTGGGATTAATCCTTTCACCGAAGTGCTCTATGAATGCCACCATTAACTCACTCCATGAAGGGATAGAACATACTGGAAAATATGAAAACCTGTCTCTGGCATCTCCCTTCAGAGATTGAACAAACAATTTCATGACAACATCTTCATGATCTATCTCATAATCCTCCATCAAATATGAAAACTCTTTCAGATGGTGAGATGTTGATTCTAAACTTTGACCCTTGAAGTTTGGTAAACGTTCCCGAACTTTATCAGGAACATGGTTTCAGAAACCTTGAATATCATTGAAAGTTAATGGTGTATATCGTCCTAGGAAAAAAATTATTTGAGAACATGACAAGGGTTGCATACTCTTCATGTTTACATTATGCTCCCTACAAGGATGTACAAGTGGATGTACAGGTGGATGATACATTTGCTTACACCCTTTCATAAACTTTAAAAATCAACCCTATAGTTGATCACTGCCCTATTTCTTGCTTTTAAAATATTACAATGCACAATATCAAATGCATCTTTATTTGAAATTCTCTCTAATGGGTAGATTTTAAGAACAAGAATACTTCTTCATACAACACAAAAAATTCAAATTATAGCTCAGAAGTATGAAAATATTACCCCTATCATTCCATGTATTTGTGCTTAATTCACATAATAGGGAATCAACATTCTTTCAAACTATTACATACGATTTTCATAGCAAGTTTATGCTCTATGAAAATCCAAATAGGGGAAATACCTGGACATGTTGTAACCGCCTTGAAGAATGCTTCTGATTGGAAAAGTTGTATAGATATGAAGCCTTCATCACTATTTCATCCAGTTTTTCATAGAGCCACCTCCTCTTTTCATAGAGGACCAAGACTCGGTCAATACAAAGCTCATTCAAAGATGAATTTCATTTTGGGTCTCCTCCAACAGCATGTCACACAAAGATTTTTTATCCTTTTCCAACAAATTTTTGTTATACCTTAAATATTGTACACTGATGTAGAGATCTTGGAGTTGCCACCCACAACTAATGAGATTATGAAAATATTCTAGAGTTATAGTTGATCTCTAGAAGGATTTTCAATTTCAAAAGAACACAGCAAATTCATGAAACATTTATATGATTCACTTGCAGACATCACAACTATAGAACTCAGGGGATAAAATACTTAGCAAAATATTCGACTCTTCATTACTTGCAATCTCTAGTTACCAACTATTTTGAAACCTCAATGACTCTCTAAGGCATAAAAATATTCTATCAGAATTTTCTCAGCTCATTCCCCAGCAAATTCGCCATTTCTATTGGTTATTTTTTATGGGAATCAAACTTAATCTTACCACTCACCTATGAAAATTCTAGGATTCAATGGTTAGCAAGGGTAAGGATTGGAAAGAACATAAGTAAAGGTTTTGAGGCCCTTACTTCTTCACTTTGAGTTATGTGAAACCTAGGAGGGTGATCCCTAGCAGTATTTTCATAATGATAGTCCTATGTCGTTTATATCAATAACACTGCAATATACACAAATGATTCTCATATAGATGTTCAATTAGCAACAATATCCAAGAAGTTAACTGCTTATCAAACATAATTCACACTTAGAGCATGAGAATGACAAAACCTCATAGCTTTGTGACCCTTTTAATAGAATTTGATTTAATGAATGGGTGATGGTCGAGTTAATTAACATAGTACAACAAAACTACTTAACCTAGTCCAGTGCCTCATCCTTGGAATAAAGTCAACATAAATACTTATATAACATGACAATAATTTTCACACCTAACAATATATGAAGCTTTGAAAGGTTGCATTACAGTGTTTCAGCATTGTGCTCTAACCCTTACTTCTTACTAGCATCCTAGCATTCAGTTTGATACATATTTACAACCATATTCAGGTATCTACATTAATTATTTGAATTAATAAACAAGCATAGAGCCATACATCCATCTGAAACTGATAGAGACAAATAAGATAACCTTGATTATATTATTCATAATTTGTGAACCAGTACATAGGAGTGAAATGGTGTTGAACTTATGCAAATACTATTCTATATTTCCAGTATTACTATAAAGATTACATATGTGTGTTGATAGAGCTAAACTTAAGACATATTACTAGACTATTCAGTAACCCTTTTAATCCCTATGTGACCAAAACTCAAAATAACTCACCACCCAACCCCCCTATTTCAGGCCCTAGAATCCCATTTATAAATACATGGGAGCAACAAGAAACAAGCCGAAATACAATTACATTTGCATGTGAGGAAAAATTTCACCCTAATTTCAAAGATATTCTCCAAATAATTACACTTAATCATTTCAGAACAAGGGGAAGCAAAAGATAACAAAATCCATGTAGTTAGTTGAAGAATATGAGCCAACCTTCCAAAAGGCTTCATTTGTTGATGCAAAATTTCCGAAATCCCGCATCCACGTAGACCAAAGAAGATTCTCCACAAGTACTAGGGGAAAAAACTCACACACTTCCTAGAAAAAGTATATTTTTCATTGAGGATACAGAGTCCAACACTTCTCCATCACACCAGCCCAAAATATTTCCACGTCAGCACCAAAGACAAAAAGTGACATGCATGCTAAAAAGGACGATCCTGATGTAGTGGTAATGGTGTCATAAAAAAAAAAAATCGATCGAGATGCTACTCTAATTCGTCAACATCAGAGTATGCTTGCCCTCTCTGTGCGCATGCTAAAACTGGAGGAGAAACTACTCCTCCCTCTTCAGATCCTCATATAGTACCAGAGAAAGAAGATAATGGCCATACTCTGGGTCAATATCTCCCCCATCGCCTAAAGGGCTATCTGAAACCTCAATGGGAGAGTTGTTCCTCCCTAGATAAGCCTTGTGATGCTTATTCTTTTTCTTTTCTTTCTTCTTAGGCTTAACCAACTCCTTCCCCTTAACTTTGATCAATTCTTCAGAAATAATTTGGCTCCTCAAATTGTAGGTGCTCTTAACACCATCTTTCTGATTTTTTCCATGAGCTTTGTGCTTTCCCCTTGGTGGTGTAGAAGCCTCGGGTGCCTCATGCTCAGTAATAGAAATGTCTTCTTGAAATTCAAACAAAATGAGCCTTCTTGACCTCTTAATGGGTTGAATAGAGACACTCGACTTACCCATATTTTTGAGGACACAGGGAAAAATAGCAAACAACCAATTATAAAAAGACGCACTAGCCAAAAACCCTTACATAACAGAAAACCCTCAAACCCAAACAATTTCAAGCAAACCCAGAGAATGAAACTCTCACACCAAGAAATGCATGAATCATAATAGAGATCATATGAAAACCAACTTACCAAGGATAAACACTTGAATACCTTGCAATTGAAAATAAAAAACTCACAGGTTGCCTCGTTTTGGCTCACACTTCACAGTTCTCAAAGGCTACAAATGGTGAGATAAATCGACAGGAAATCCGCATTAAGTATAAAAATCAAGATCTTGTAGCCATTAATGATCAAGTAGTGCCTTGCATGGGCGATTTGACAACTTAGCTGAACAACTTTGAATTTGGGTTGTCGATCCTTTTGGACTTAAAACATCATCAATGGCGATCTTCAAGCGTCATTTCTAGCTTTTACAACCTATGCCTCAAAAATGGTGATATCACAACAAAAATTTGCCATGTTTACTTTTAATTTCATTAGTCACCTCTAATATGACAATTTTACCATGCATCGCCACCCTAGCCCATGCTCATTCATTCATATTAGTGAAGTACAAGCAACCGAAAAATGAAAGAAAAAATGTTCAAACATCCTATCACCTATCGTGGATCTGCCCCAACCTTCCAAGGTTCAATCGGTGACAAGAGAACCGACGAGATGGAATCACGACTGTTGGATTACTATCCTTCTTGGAGATCTTCATCTCACATCGTGCATCACTAATTCATGCTTCATTTTCCAAATCACATCAATGATGGGAGATAAGGTGATGGAGCAAGATTAAGACACATGCACCTACGTGAAAATCAAAGGCACAAGATATATCGCTCACAAGAGCAATTCAAATCAGTGAAATAGAGCTTGAACAAATGATCCCATCGCTCATCGCTAATTTGAAACTCAAATCTTATAATGGATCTATGATGAGCGGTAGGATAAAATACAAAGAGCACCAAGGGCCATTGTGTATCGTTAATTTACATTACAAAACACATGAGCAATTAGTGATAAAATAGATGCCAATGATAACACATAGAACAAGTGCATTGTGCATCACTAATTCAACTCTAAACATTCAAAACCTATTCGTGATGTGAAAAATAAAGGATACACCGCTCATCGCTCATCACACATTTGAATTTACATTTCTAAAGTTATCCATGATGAGCAATAAAGGAGACGGTAAACAAGACTTAAGTGAAGAATTTAGCACGTGCTTGCAAGTTGTTTTGAAAAGGGGAACTACCTAGGACAATGAATAAAATGCCTTAGAAGGTTTTAAAACATATTTTTTCAAAGGATGTAAAGGCCAAACAAGGTCAATTGCTTAACCTTGTAAAATAAAATAATTTCAGACCTAGGCTTAAGGGGCCGGTAATTTCACGAGCTCTAATGACATAAGATGTTTTAAGATGACTAGGGACAGACAATAGAGGGTCAACGATAGAACATAACATCAATGAGGGCAAAGACTTAGGGTTTCAAAATAGAGAAAGAGCCTGAAAACAAAATCCCAAGTCAAGAGCCATGAGCAAAACCCTTAGTCTAGGCACACTAAAACTGGCTGATTTTACAGTTATAAAAATGGAACCAAAATTTTAGGATTTTCATCAAGAAGGCCACATATTCATGCTTTGGGAGAAGTTACTTCTACCTTACATAATTCCATAAAGATTTTTGCTAATAATGAGGTGATCATGACCAAAGCTAACCTTGATATTGTACACTTGTATGAAATAGCAGTTGATGGTCAAAATTTGGTTGCATCTAGTCTCAAAAATATTATCCCTTTGTTATCTTCCATGCATTGACATCTACTCCAGTAGTATTATTTACAAAGGACACTCTCAATATAGATGTCCCTAACAAAGATCCTCCCAAAGAAAAGATTCCTAAGTCTACTTATTCTACTTCTTCTTCTTAATCAAATGCATGTCTTGATGATGATTAGGGATCCTTGAAATTTACTAAATCTTATGTTGGGCAGTACAAAGTAGATCTAATCCACCTAGATATTCTAAAAATATCTTTCGCCTCTACTAATAAAGATGATTGTCCTTCTACTAAGAAGGATGAACATGCTTTCGCTAAAGAGGATGATGATTATACTTCTGCTAAGAAGGATGATTATGATTCTATGAAGAAGTGTGACACTTATAGCATGGATTACACTCTTTACTCCAATCCTCATTTTCAAGAATTGTAATCATGTTATGGACCAAGATTTAATATCTTATCTAAAATAATTTATGAAGTTAAAGGTTGTGGGCTTAATGAATAAGGTATTAAAGTCCCCTTAGAGGTTGAACTGTGTGAATCTAATATTGGACTTGGATATCACCCCGCAAATTCTAAGGATAAACCATGGTTGAATCTCAACATGGTTTTGGCTTAATCTTGTCCTCTTAAATTGGTTCATCCTGAACATATCAAAAATAAGGTAGAATATAAAGAAGTCCCTCTAGATTTTTTCTCCTTGGATGAAGCTCTAGAAGAATTATTAGGTGTATATTCTAACCTACCTTCTTTTAATCATAAATCATTATTCTCATATTGCTTGAATAGGCAGGCATATTTTGGAGAATTTGTTGAGTTCTAATGAGAAGGCTTCTTTATTTAATATAGATGAAACTACTTCTATGAATCATCTTGAAGACTATAGTATCCACCTTAAGGTAGATACTTTTGATTTTTTCATGGATCCTAAATCTTCTGATAAGGTGGTTAAGATTGGAAAATGTCTCTCTTCAAAAAAATCTAAACAACACACTAACTTATTGCATTCCCATCTTTATATCTTTTCTTGGCCATATGAGGAGATGCCTGGTATTGATGAAATTGTGATGGTTCATAATATTGTCCTGTGTCCCAATTCCAAGCCTGTTAAGCAGAAGATTCATAAAATGAATCTTAAGGTTATGTTATTAGTCAAGACTGAGATAGAAAATCTCTTAAAAGCTAGTTTTATCTGTCCTATTGACTATTCACCTTGGGTATCAAATATCATTGTCATTAATAAACTTGATGGATGTATTCATATTTGTATTGATTTTTTTTTATCTCAATAAGGCTTCTCTTAAGGCTTATTTTTTATTACCTAATATCGATATGATTGTGGACTTGACTATAGGCCACACTTTTATATCCTTCATGGATGGCTTCTCAGGTTATAATCAGATATGTAATAACCCAAAAGATTAATATAAGACACCCTTATCTACCCCCTAGGGTAATTTTTGTTATGTATTCATGTCATTTGGATTAAAGAATATTGGAGAAACTTACCAATGGGCAATGACTTATCTTTCATGATTTCATTCACAATATCTTAGAAGACTACGTCGATGACATCTTGGCTAAGTCTATAAATTTCTAAGATCACATTGAGAATATTCATCTTATCATTGAAAGGCTTTGAATCTATAAGATGAGACTAAATCCTCTTAAGTGTTTCTTTTGCATAGATGTCAGCAATCTTTTATGATTCATCATATCACATTGTGGAATCAAAGTTGATAAGAATAAGATTGATGCAATTGTTAACATGCCTCCACCTAGGAATATCTCTCAACTACGTAGATTTTAGGGGAAGATTTAGGAAATTCAAAGATTCATATCTCAATTCATTAATCGTGCCCTTCCATTTGTATTCTTTTTGAAGAAAGATGTCCATTTTTGATGGGATGACAAACGTCATAAGGCTTTTAAATCTATCAAGTGTCATTTGGATAATCCTCCCATCTTGATGTTGACTATGTAGGATAGACCCTTTTTACTTTATATTTCTACATCACCTTGTGCTTTAGCAACTTTGTTGACTCATATGATCATAATGGTAAAGAAAGAGTGGTCTACTACATTAGTCATACTCTATTTGATTATGAAACTTGGTACTTTTCTATGGAAAAACAATTTCTTGCTCTCATTTTCACAACACAAAAACTAAGGAATTATTTTCTCCATGCAAAGACTCGTGTGATCATAAAGTGTGATCTTCTTAAACATCTATTCACTAGAATTGAACTTTCTAGAAGGTTAGCAAAATGGGTGATGTTAATCTCTGAGTTCGATATTAAGTTTGTGACTCAAAAATTGATTAAAGGATAAGTTGTTACTAATCAATTGGCAGAAGCTCCCTCACCTCATTCCTTTCCTAACTTGGACTTATTTTTAGATGATTTTTTTTGTTAGACCATGAACCTATTTGGGAAATATATTTCAATGGATTGAGATGTCAAATTGGCTATGGTGTAGGTGTAGTTATAATCCTTCCCAAAGGGATGATGGTTTCTCTATCTTGTCGATTAGAATTCTATTATACAAATAATTTTTTTGAGTACAAAGCCCTTTTTATTAGCTTATGTGTCACAATAGCATTAAATATAAAATACATTTGTATTCATGGTGATTCTAGGATTATTGTAAATCAAATCATAGGAGTGTATCAAGCTAAGAAGAGCAAGCTATCTCATTATCGAGATTTGGCTTTATCCTTGATTTATTATCTTATTTTACCAGAGATAGTGTTCCTAGGAGAGATAATCATCACACAGATGCAATGGCAAGTGAAACTTCCCTTGTACCTTTGAATGATGGTGTAGATGAGTACCTCTTTATGGTTCAGATTCTCCACTCTCTTGTTATCTTGAATCAACCTAAACCTGATAGTCTCGTGTGTACTCACATAGACTCAATAAAATGGTATTCTCACATCTATAATTATCTAAAAACTAGAAACTTTCTCAATGATGCAAATAAGAATACTTATGTCTAGATACAAAAATTTTCAGCCTGATACATTATTTTTTGTAACATTCTTTATCAAAAATCTTACAACGGTATTCTACTTTTATTTCTTACTAAGGTTGAAATACCCGTTGCCCTTCAAGAAGCCCATTTGAGCTTTGGGGGTGGATATTTTTGTGGTAAATCCTTAGTGCATAAAATGAATCATATGGGATATTATTAGAAAACAATGGAGAAAGACTCCTTTACCTTTGTCAAGAAATGTCCTCAATGTCAACAACACAACAATCTTATCCAAGATCCTACACAAGAGCTCCATAATCAGACCTCTCCTTGGTCATTTGCAAAATGGGGGTTGGATATTATCAATAAAATATCACCTCCTTCTTCTAAGGGACATACCTTCATCATCACAACTATTGATTACTTTACGAAATGGGTTGAAGCTATTCTGCTCCAATCTACTAACATTAAAGCAATCTATAGTTTTATTATAAATTATATCATTGCTCACTTTGGATTTCCTTCTACCCTTTTTTCTGACAATGGTACTTCATTTAAGAACAAAGAGGTAAAGCAATTCTTAGAGAAGTTTCACATTCAACATAGGTTTTCTACACATTATTATCCTTAGTCTAATGGACAAGAAAAAGCATTTAATAAAACTATTGAATTGATTCTTTGAAAATCCATGAATAAACATGGTAAAGACTAGCATACTCAATTGACTTACATATTATGGGCCTATTGTATGAGTGTTTGTACAGTTACTGGCACAACCTCGTATAACCTTGTGTATGATGTTGTGGTTATTGTGCCTTTAGAGTTGGAAATTTTGTCTCTGCAAGTTTTACTTAAAAGGTTAATTAATGATGGCACTTATCATGTTGAACACCTAAACCAACTTGAGTTTCTGAATGAGCACTGATTGTAGGCCCTTGAACAAATTCAGGCTTATCAAAAATATATTTCCAAGCATTATAATCAAGGTGTTATTTCTTGTACCTTTAAGGCGGGTGATCTCATTCTCTATGAGAATCAGGGAAATGTAAATGCACCACCTGATCAAAAGGGGAAGTTTAGCCCTAATTGGACTGGGTCCTTGCATAATCACCTTCATGTATGGTTATGGTGCATATGGATTGTCGTTTATGGATGGTACTCCTCTAAAAGAACCGTTCAATATAATGCATCTTTGTAGATACTATGCATAAAGTCTATGCGGCATGGGCATACACTCGTCCCTCTTCAAGGATTGTAATCCCTTATGCTATAAAATTTCTTCATTAAAGCATTACATTTTTAATCTGTGTTATGATGTAACATATGTGTGTAGTTAATTTCTTTAATCGGGAATTATATATACATTTGTTTTATTTTTATGCTATGTATTGGTGCATTGTGTTTGATTAATACTTTTATCCATACATTCTATCTATATCATCAAACATCAATTAGATCATCATTGTATTTAATTAATCATACATCCAATGTGTATTTAATTAGATCATGATAGAATCTAATCTAAAGATACATCCATAGAATAATCATACATGAAAAGGAAACATACACATAAGACAACATGATGTTGATCCAAAATCTCATATATGTATATCAAAACAATGTCATGTACATGTATCACACTATTGTGACAAAATGTGGTGTCTGTATATATGAATATGTACATACAAAAATGCTATACAATGATGATATGATACAACAAAAAAATATCTCTAGCCACTAGGGGTGTGGCTCCCAAAGCCCTCTAGTGTTGGTGGTCACAGAGGTGGCTACTAGATAGAGGCATGTGAATGAAATTGGTCTGATCAGGGAATGGACATGCTATGTGACCAAAGTCCTCATAGCTCCGCATACAACAATCACACCTACTCTATGAGGGACATGACGTGCTCTATGAGTGTTTCCTCCCACCACCACATTATTGCTAGCTCATCTTGAAATTGTTGCACCTAAGGATTCTAGAGATCAATGGGTGTTGTCCTTGCAACATCCAACTTCCTCCTAAGGTCATTGACCTATCTCTATAGAGCATCAAGTGCATCTCAGAACTCTCAGCTCACATCCCAACCTAGTCTCTCTTAGTGAGTGTAGCAAGGAGTTTTGTAACCCTCTAATCCTACTACTTGATCATTTCTAATAGCTTGACATTACATTGAGCCAACTCCACCTGAGTCTCCTCGTAAGCGTCCTCAAATTCAGTATAGGCTCAAATAGTTGGACATGACATCCTATTGGGGGAGACCTGTAGGCATCAAGGACCTACCCCTAAATCTAGAGGGTTGAGACCATCTCTAAAATGCACCAATTAAAGAAGTCGAGTTACTCATGTGTGAAGACTACAACAACAAATAAAGTGAATGATATTAGTATCACATCATCAAAGCATATATATATATGTGAGAGCATATAATAAAATAAATGAAGTGAAATAACATATATCAAATCCAAATCCATACCTAGTTCCCTAGTCTACTAGTGTGGATCTGGGGGTGGAGCACCACTACTAGAAGTGATTTTGGCCTTGTAGTAGCCACAAAAGGTGGCACAATCGGTCAAATTTTGGGTGGTACGATTAAGACTGCTATAGCATGTAATGATGATGCTACGTGCCACTGCTGCCTCAATATCCCCTCTACTCTGCCTATTGTTGCCTCATCCTCCTCTCCACTACTCCTGGCCACCTTGCCCTTAGACCCCTAATAACCAACATTGCTTACGGGGGTATTGGTTTGGAAAATCAAGGTAGGACCTATTGTTAACCACTAGTTGGCAAAGAAAAGTGACACTCTAACATCATCAATCACTAGGGCCTCTAGATGATCCTCATCCTCACCATCATCATCATTAGGTGTGACATCGATGATGGTGGGATGAGGGTGTTCCTTGCTCTATTCATGATGTGATGTGACTGTATGTACATAGGCACAACTAGTGGTATGGCTTGCAACTATCTCAACTATCATGTGACCCAAGACCAATAGTATGGTATAATAATATGGTTTGACTTATCACTAGGAATCTATCTTATTTCATCCTCTATAGTTTCCTCCCATTCAATAGACAGACCCCATCCACCTATATGATTGCTAGTGGACGTCGTCATTCCTCAAACTATAAAAACTATGTCTCCAAAAAAATTAATCTCTAAGCAGCCAATCACACAACAATGGGTATGTGTGTTCTCAAGGGTCACTCTGCACTAAGCCCCAAGGATACTCGATCACCCATGTGTATGTGATATGCTCGAATGCCCACACTTGTAGGAACATGTAGGTGGTGATGCTATGATACTCATAATGTATATACCACTCAAGGTCATGGTACAAATGAGCAAGCATGCTCCAACCCCAAGCATAGACAATCCTCTCCTCCATCATGTGAATATAATGGATGAGGCCCCCATAAAGGTGAGAGCCTTTCCCATCAATGATGACACATAATACGACTGTCATGATCATCACATGGCATACTAGTGGTACTTCCATGTGAATTTATTCCAACCACCTCATATAAATATGGTTGGTGGTGTCCTCAAGAATAATAGGGCCGATGCAGTATTATTGTGTCACCTGCACATCTTGGGATGAGTGCCCCTCCTCATAAACCACCTTCTCTCCACAAATGGGAAGCTGAAGGATGTGGTAGACATCCTCAAGTGTGATGGTCATCTTCCCTATCAAGAGATGAAATAACAAGGTTTATGCATCCCACCTCTCCATCAATTCCATCAACATTGATGCATGGAAGTAGATCTTGATTATGGTGTATACCCACCACAACCTGACCCACTAAAGCAATGTGTGATCACCCGGTGTGATCTAATCACTATGACTCCATAGCAGTGATAGAATAACACCTCTACCATTCTCGTAGATCTCATGCAACTCCTAAAAAACCATAAAACCACTATGTCAAGGAAATTCATCTCTCTTCTACATCTTTACTCTGTATGTCTACTCTAGATCTAAAAAATTTTGTCTCAAAGACAACAATGCACCACATAGATCTCTACATGGAACATTGGAGCCCAAGGCCTAATCAACATATGATAGTGTGCAGGAAAAAAACTAGCAAAGTTGACGTCCTCGACACATGGGATGCTAGCACATCTATAATACATCGTTATGTCAGTTGAACACCTACACTTCTCGCAATCCTTCTAAGCTAAAAAAATGCTCAAAAATGAAAGGTTAGTAGAAATTTTTCCTTGTACCTTGTCCAGTGGCTCACCCCTCTCCATGGTGGACTATAATTTCTCAATCCTCAGTAGTTAAAAGTCTCATCTATGAGGCATTATATTGAAAACTCTCAAAATTTTGACAAAATCCTTGAGTAGATAATGAAAATGACCCTCCATAGGCCCACATTGGACATATATATGCCAATTTTTGTCTATTTTTCATAGAAAATTGCATCTTTCCCACTTTCATGTTTTCACCCACCTAGCTGGGGGTAAAAGTAGGATGGGAAATATATTCGCTTCTTTATCGAATTTTTCTTTTGATTCACCAAAAACTTCCTTAAGCATTCTTCTCACCATGACAGTTTCTTTTGATTTCGAACCTGACCCAATTTTGAGTTTTACAAAAGAAAACTTCACATCAAATGTTGTAGTTTCTTTCTGAGCTTGAATTTTGGGGGCATCATTAGTAACTACTTGCTCGACCTTTGTGGCCTCTACGATATCCTTTTTTGCAAAAAAATCAAAAAATTCAAAATTAGCATTCATGTCTTCTTAACTACTTTAGTGTAGATGATTTTTCTAAAAATCTAGCTCACTAAAGTGGGGGAAAATGTAGTGTCATAAAATTGCACCCTGTGGAAAATTCACACTTACGCATTTAGGCCTGCTACATTTATGAAGTAAACCTATAAGTCAAAATTTCATGATTCTAACCTCATAGGAAACAATGATGAATCACTAGTAGCCTAAATGCCTAACTTGAGTAAAGTTTAGAGTCAAACACTTGTGCAATGTGTAGACATCTTCCTAACATGCTAGCATCCCCAAAATTTTCAAGATTCAAATGTGAATATTTAGTGTTCTTTTTCTATGGCACGTGTCATTGTAGCAGAAATGTGTGCAACAGCTCCTCCCACCCATGTAGCCTCATAAAACTCCATTTTCACTCTCATTTCTCACACATTTTCACTCTCTCCTCTATCACTTTCATAGAAAATCTTTTCCAGATTTCTCTCTTAAGAAACAATCAAGGCTTCTCTTGTATGGTAATTAATCATGTTTATCAATCCAAGAGGGGGGCCACGAGTTATTGATGTACAGGTTTAACAAGATGGAATTTTTATATTTGGGCCTCTTATTCTCTATTTCATCAGAGATGGCAATGCGGGGCACGGACATCCTTGTGGTGTGTTGTCATATGTGGCTAAGAGCTAATTCTCTTAAGGATAAAATATGTAGATTATGTAATTTCCATTTCTATAGATCAAATATTTTAATTTGTTCATTCATCTCTATAATTAAGTGATTTTGTTATTATATTCATTAGTATTTTAGTGTTTTATTCAATTAAATTGTGCAAACATTCTTCATTCTTTATCCTATCACCTGAGCTTTGACCTTTGAGGTAATTGAGGGCTATTTTCTCTTTGAGTCTTGAGAGTAGTGAATCCTCTCCTTTACAATTATTTTTCTACATTCCTTGGTTGTAGGAAAGCTACAATTATAATTTCATGCAAGCTATAGATGTGGCTAGAGGCAAGCTACAACTGTGGTTGTATATTTTAGATCATAGTTCTTGTGATAAATTGGTTAACTCTACTAAAATCATTTTATTGTACTTGAAAACTCATCACCATGTCAATCATTATATCAAAGATAAAAGTGTTATTTAAAAAAAAAAAAACTACTTTTAATACATAATCACAACAAAGGTTGTTTAGAGGGTGTGAATGTATATGAAGTAAAAATTAAAATAAGGACAAATGAGTCTCTCATGAGGGAAAAATTGGGGTTCACCAAAATTGACCTCTTTTTAATTATGTCATCTTGCACCCTAGAAAACTCCATGAGTTGAAGTTTTTGTGTCAAGTATGTTGAAAAATATTTGATCTCCTTCTAGTAGGTCTTTCTAAAAGCTTTGTTTAGTTAAAGGGATCTCACAAATAACTTTAATTCTTTGATATTGGCCTATAGATACTTCATTACTTATTTTGATGACTCTAGCTTGATCTCTAGATTATATCCCTTCATCATGATCCTCTTGATGGTATAATCTTGTCTCTCTAAATTAGTTTACATCTTGTATAGTTGGTGATCCTAGGCAATAATTTTTTTCCATGGCTCCTATTTCCATTATTGCAACTCTCATGTTGGCTCTCTTGAGAAATTTGAGCCTTCAAGTCTTTGACCTACTTCTTTAGATTATTTATAATGATATTTTTAGTGATCATTTATATTTTTTTGGTGGTCAAATCCATCCTACCCTATATTATTTGTCTAGACCTCTACTATGTTTCTTTGATTGCTCTACCTAGGTGTCTATGACCTTAATGACCATTTCTACCAACATAGATATTTATCCCTCTAGTGCCTTATTTTTATCTTAGAAACCTATTTTTTGTTTGGTTGTATTTATCTTGGTGTATTTATTCTTGAGATTCCTCCCTAATTTTATTAGATATTTTTCAATAGCCTTCATACTCTCCTATGAAATATTTACCCTATCTTCATCCCTCTCGTCCTTAATGACAATCTTGACTCCTATATGGAAATCATTGGAGTGCATTTGGTCTTCAAACTTATCCACAAGAGGACTAAACTACATAGAGTGCATTATATTGCATGTTGGGTCACACTTCATCCTTCCCCTCTTTGTGGACAAATTTTTTTCTTGCTTCATTTATTATTTTCCTCTCCTTCCTTTATCTGGTAACCTAAATTTGTCTCATCTACTATTGGTATAGGGTTGTATCTCTTATGATTGCCACAGTATTAGGAATATGAGATTCCCTTAGGGAGAAGATTAGCATCATTGCAGATATTTTTGTCTTGCAGCAGAAGGGTTGAATGTTGGTGTAAATAGGTAATTTACCTAACTATTTCATTATTGGATCGTATTTACATGTTAATTTTACTTAGGTCCTAGGAGGGATATTTCTAGAAGTTGTTAGTTGTCATTAGATATTATTTTATCTTTTGAATCTAATACTTTTTTCCTAATCCATTTAATATTATTTTTCTCATGAAATTGGATTAAGACACTTGTCATGATCATGTTTAGTCCTATGTCTCACCTTGGCTATATAACCAAGTGGTCTCATGTGTATATTAGCATTCATAACAAGAAATTGATGAATCATATCATCATAATCTATCATTTTCATCCTTTGATGGAATAGCATTATTATCTCATAGTTGATATCTCTTGTGCTTTCATGAAGTTCCTATATCTCGAGTGGCTATAATATACAACCAAATCTTGCATGGTGTAGAGTATTCTATACCAACTCTCACAATGAGTTTTTGGGGGTCCATGAGCTAAACAACCCTTGTGGGAAAAGTTGATTGTGAATCCAAGGCCTAAGGAGGTTGTAGAATAAGCACTTGGAAAGTATGTAGATGATAACCTTTAGCTAATAAGCATTAAGATATGTGGTCAGCTAATAACATATGTAGTTGGCCTTGTAGTACTCAAATACACCTTCTCTAAGGGAATGGAGCTAGTGGATATGAAAGTGACACATATTAGGCTAACCTCATCCTGAACCAACTTAATTCAAACAATTTGTAAGAAATAGGATTTCTTAGTTTAAATCTACTTCAATCTAAGGATACATGCATGCAAAGGAGGAGTACACCATGTCCAATTGTGGAATATTCACCTTTCCTTTTTCTAACAATGGATCAAACAGCATCTATTTGGCTTGACCTTTGTCCTTCTCATGTCTACTCATCTTATGTTGCTTTGTAGGCTTACTTCTTACAATTGATTATAGTGTAAGGTTCTTGGTTACAACAACTTGTTATAGGAAAACTCTTAAACTTTTAAGGTTTGCAATAGCTCTTGTAATTCTCACATCTGTAGTGTTTTTATTAGCAAGAAAAACATGTTTTGAAGGGACCTGAAACCCTTTTCATCAAGACATTGCACAAAAATTATAAACACATCCAACTAGTAATCAAATAACAACCAACAAAAATCAAAACAAACACCTACAAACTACTTCATATTCTTCAAGGTATCAGTAAACTCTAACTCCTGGTTGTAATGTAATTTGACTAGGTCTAGTAGCTCATTCTTCTCCTCTTTGAAGTACTTCTTGTTGCCTCGAGTTCTAGCACTAGGCCCCTTTGCTTCATCTAGAATTTATTTTTTCTCTTTTTATTTTATAATTTTTTGTTTTCTTTTTCTATTCTCTAGGATAGTTCTAGCCATTTGTTCCTCCCTTATCTCCTTAAGCTTCTTTATGAGGATCCTCAAGCCCTTGGCACTATTCTTAATCAAGAATTGGCTTATCTTCAGGAGATTCTCAATATTGGTATTAATCTCCTAAATTTTCTTTTACATATCAAACATATGGCTCTCATAATATTTTTCCAAAACAATGATGGATTCCTCTACAACTTCCAACCTAGTTTGCAGCTCCCTATTTCTAGACCCAAAATGGTTCCTCTCCTCATTAGAGAATTTTTCATGTAGACCTCAAAGTTTGACATTGGTTTTATTAATCTCTAAGAAAAATTGTTTGGCCAATTTGAAATAATTATCCACTCCCTCCCTTGCTAACTCTAGTAAATCATGTATTGCATCTATATTAGCATGTAGGTAAGAAAAATCTTTAGATAAAGGGGGATATTAGCAGGATCAATGTTTTTCTTATTAGGACCTTTCATGGGGGTTTGGAGTATGGACATCCTATCTTCAATTTTCTCCTTACCTTTACCAACCTCCTCCCTAATTTTGTCCTTACCTTTTCCAACATATTCCCCACCAATCTTTGAATTTTTTTTGCCCCTTCTTTTCACTTTCATTCCCACCTCCTCATCCCCTATTTGAGATCCCTCTGACCATGAAATAGCCTTCTTAGATTTAATTTTTGGAGAGATATTATTTCCAACAACCTACCTTTTCTTCTAATCTTCACTATCGGAGGGATTCAAAGATAACACTTCAAAAGAGTCATCCTCTTCTTCCTCCTCCTGCCATTCTTCATCATCATCTTCTTCCAAGGAATAAAAACTCATGTCAAAATAGTGTACTACCATTGGCTTTGGTTTTTTCACGATAATACCCTTCCCCTTAGAATTCAACATAGGGGTTTGGGTCTTAACATATTCCATGATTAAAAGGACTAAACCCTCATGCAAAACAAGGAATTTATGGTTTTGCAAATGCTCTTTCACAAAATTATCTAGTGAAGCTAGGAGAAAATAAGAGAAAGACACTAATAGCTTATGCCTAAAATGATTCATGAAAATAAAATAGACACCCAAGATAGTTGTGTACCTTCCATCTAAAGTAATGTAGTGCATGATAACCTCTACAATCTCAGCCCGGATGGGTTTTATAGAGATCTTTTTATATCCCATAAGAATTGATTAAGGGCTTCATCATTAGCCTTCCTATCATGGAAGAACTTTCTTCCCTACATCAGCAACTCAATTATCTTCCTGATTACCTCCTTTGTTATTGAAAATTCCTTGCCATTCTCAGTCATAATTTTCTTTTCCAACCCTTGATGAAAAGATTAGAGGCTTCAGTATCATGCCCATGTAGCCTTTCCATCTAGGGGTCAAGCCTCCCTCCTCCAAAATTTTCCACACCTTAGGCTTCCTATAGACCCTATCACATGATAAAGGCTCCACACAGCTTCTATCTCCTCCCATGGTAACAAAAATTCTCCTGGTTTGTAAACCCCAAATGTTGATCCTAAACTCCAAGCAAAAACAAAAAGGGAAAAGACCCTTTATTGTAATTACCTCCACATCCCATCCTCCAACATTTTTTGTGATAACAATTATTATTAAAAATAGTTAGAGCTTCAATGGGTACTGAAGAGTACCCATCCCATATTTTAATAGATTTCCTTCTCACTCCTTCATTAGCAAAGAATTCCACCAAATAATTTCCCTCACACATGGTATGAATAATCCTTATGTCATCAAATAAATTGATCATGCCTAAAAAATTAGAGATTAATGATTCAATATAACAACTAGGGGGGTGCAATTTATTAAGACACCTTATAATGTTTAATGAATCCCCTTCCACCCACACTTCCTTGAAACCTCTATCATAGGAAATTTTTATAGCATTATACGTTACCGTTGGTTCATATCTTTAGCTATATTCATCTTGTTGAATGAATGGTAGAGATTAGATATCAAAGTTACATCTAATAGTTCTCTATACTTTTAGCTCTAATGAGAATTTAAAACCTTTTGAAATAGTGAGAGACGTTGAATCAAAGTGATGTACCAAGATCGATGGCTCATATTCGAGATTAGGAGGTTACTTGAAATCTATGGCTCAATTTCTGATTAATGGTCCTAATTATAAAATATGATCCATCAAATAATTCTCAAAGATTTTGATTTTGACAATCATTTGAAATCTCTTAGAGTATCAAATCAAGTCAATCTATTAATATCAATAACTCAAGATGTAATTTGGACCTCAGTAGGATTGGATGGATCACTTTATAATCAATGATGTAGATTGAAATATCTTGAGCCATTCAATAAGTTTCAAGAGTTTTGTGTTCTAGGTTTGAACAAGATTATATAAGATTAGTGAGAGTTGTCAGATCAAATCTAATATAGAAAGATCAATGGTCTATGTGAATTTTAGTATGAATATTATTAATAGAAAAATATTCTTTCTAAATGAAGTATTTATGCAATATTTTTCTACCACAACTTGTAATTTCAATAAAATTAGACAAAAGGAAAGAATACCATAAGATAATCTTAATGAATTACTCCAAAATTGGGAAGACAATCAAAATGGAGATAGACATAAAGAATGAAGGGCACACAATATACTGAGATGGGGGTGAATTAGTATATCAAATATATTTAAAACTCTTTAATTCACCATGAATCTCCAAACATGAATCAAAATAGCTACTAACAATCAAGCAACACATAAGCACACATTCACACAATGAACACCAAGTATACGTGGAAACTCGGAATGGGAAAAACCATGATAAGAAGAGCTGCTTGGAGCTACTATCCAAATCCAACTACACAAAAATAATGAATATGTTACAATCATTAAGTAGGAACCAACCTATCGGAGACACCAATCCCATTTTGTATTTGTAAGCACCAACCGATTGGAGATACTAATCCCCAATACCTAGATCTGAGCACTAGCTCACTAGGTAAGACACCAGTCCTATTGGATTACATAAATAAATTTTGTAGATCTTTAGTATTTATTGCACAACTTACATTTGATTTGATCTTCCTTTAGATACTCTCTCACACAACTTATAATCTTTTGATGATGGTGCACAATGATTGAGATGCAACTCCCATTGAATTACACTTTCTTGCATAATTTATCACACACACGGACCTCACATTCACTATGATCTAAGATTATGATGACTATATACATCTCATTAACATTAAAAACATTTCATGTCAAACAAGAATCCCTTAACACCATCCACAATTAACCAAGTCGGCTAAGGTGGACCTAAATTCATTTTTTTATGAAATTTGTAGCGATTATGTCATAAATAAATAAAAATTCCACCAAAATAACATGATTCCATGCACTTTAGAAACATTAACTAGGACCTATTTTACCATCCCACCCTACCTCCAAAGGACACGCGCTACAATTCACTTCTACATAATTCCAAAACAACAACTTGGTTGGTTAACTAACACAATGACCTTTCTATCACTCAAACTTTTTTCCTATTGATAATAAATTCTACAAACTCTAGAATAAGTTATAACATGTGTAGACATCCTCTCAATTCAAACCATAGACCAAAAATCATATCGAAGAAGAAATACAGATCATGAACATGTTTCCAAAAAAATATCTAGATACTTGGGTAACTGACCTCAAACATTTCAGATCAGACTTCCACACTACCTCTATCAACATGAATAGGTGTATACTGATACTACAACCATACCACAAGAGCCTTCTTTATTCTTCTCAAACACACTGACATGACAAGACGGAAATACACCCTGATTTCAAAAAGTATGACTACATTTAATTCTCACTAAACTACTGACATTACTCATTTGACATCAGTGAGCACCTTTGGAATAGATGAAAGTATTCCTTTAACATCAATAACATGTGTTCAACAATATCCCCCTTTTTAATTAATGGAAAAAAAAAAAATTTTGTTAGCACAAGAAGATAGATCTAATATGTTTGGATCAGGAAGGTCACCTCACATTGAGTTCCACTTTCTCCCCTTAGATGATTTAGCATTTTGAGTTCCATTTTTACCCTTTCTCCATCAAAGGAAAAGGTCAACTGCTTATTGCATAATCTAGAAACTTATTTCCCAGATAGACTACCTTGATTCAATGCTTCCATCAAACCTTCTGAGCACACTCTTTCTTAAAAACCACATTTAGAAATACTCTACAAGATTGTCAAGCCTTCTTGTGGTAGGGATTCAACACTCCCCCTTCAACCTATGCTTCCCCTTGATTCAAGAGGAGGGAGCAACAACTCCCAACTTCTGTCAGAGATACTCAAAGGTCTCCTTGGAAAGAGGTTTTGTGAAAATGTCTTCTATCTTCACCTTTGTTTCAACATACTCCAACTTCACCTCTTTGTCAGCAAACTTCTCTCTAAGAAAATGATAATTGTATTATGATTTGTTCTTGAATGCATCATTAAATTCTTCGAAATTTTTATATCGCTAGTATTGTCACACAAGATGGGAATGGGTTCATCAATCTCTATTTTCATCTCCTTCAAGTTTTGTTTCATCCATAATACTTGAGTGCAACGTGAAGTTGCCACAATGTACTATTCTTTTGTTGTAGATAAAGAAATTGAATCCTACTTCCTGGTTAACCACGATACAAAATTGTCACCAAGAAAGAAATCTCCACCACTTTTACTCTTCGGATCATCTATGCTTCCTCCTCAATCTACATCTATATATGTAGTTAGTATGAATTTTTCACTCTTAGGATACCACAAACTAAAATCTATTTTAGCCTTCATTTATCTGAATATCATTTTTACTACCTTAACATGAGTTTCCTTAGGTTCTACCTAAAATATAGCTACCATCCCCATTGCTTGCATTATATCTTGTCTAGATGTAGTCACATACAAAAGCCTACCAATAATTGATCTATACAAGGTCTAGTTTGTTGGAGTAGATTCATCATACTTAGTTTACACCTAGTAGCCATAGGTGTACTCACTGATTTTCATTCTTCCATCTTAAAAATGCTCACTATTTCTCTTATGTACTTGTTTTGGGAAATGAATATACCTTTGTTTGATTGAGAAATCTATAAACCAAGAAAGAAAGATAGTTCATCAAGAATTGAAATTTCAAACTCACTGTGCATTGCATCTTGGAACTCTTTGCACATAGCATCACTACCACCACCAAAGATAATTTCATCAACATAAAAAACAATCAATAATTAATCACTTCAATTTTTTTGTACAAGTTACTGTATGTACTACCTCTCCTCAAAAAAAGTTGCAGATATCTATCCAATCTAGAGTACCATGCTCTAGGAGCCTATTGGGAATCCTTTTGGTTGTTTAGTGTAGACTTCTTCTTCTAACTATCCATTTAGAAATTCATATTTCACATCCATCTAATATACCTTGAAATTCTTGAATTTCGATAGGGCCAAAAACATTTTGATTGCTTCCAACCTTGCTACCAGAGCAAATGTCTCTTCAAAATCAATTCCTTCAACTTGATCATAACCTTTGCATACAAGTTTGGCCTTGTTCTGGATCACTTTTCCATATTCATTCAATTTGTTTCTAAAATCCCATTTGGTGCCAATGCCATTTTTATCTTTGGGTCTCAAAACTAATTCCCATGTTTCATTCTTCTTAATCTTAGTTAGCTCTTATTCCATAGCATCTATCAAAATTTTCTCTTTGCTTGCCTCTGTATAAGAACTTGGTTCATTTTTTTAATAAGGAAAAATGTACATGTTCATTTTTTTTCTCAATTATTATCCGGTTCTAAACCCCACTATCCTTATATCTTATAATTTGATCTTCAGAATGATTATTTTGAACATACCTAGCCGAATTCTTTGTAACTATGTTCTCAAAATCAATTTTTGAGTCTTCATCATTGTTGTGGATTAGATCTTCATTATCTTCTTCTTCCAAAATATCATTAGACTGTATTGTTTCATCAATACTTACATTGACACTTTCCATAATCCTTTTCAATCTTTTTTTATAGCATCCATAAGCCTTGCTTTTCATCGAATAACCAAAAACAATACCCTCATCGAATCTAAAGTCAAACTTACCCAAATGTTCTTCATCTATTTTGATGTAGCACTTGCTTCCAAATATCTTTATATGTCTAACATAAGCTATTCTTCCTTTCCATAATTCATATGGTGTTTTATCATTCTTGGTTTGATTTGAGCTATTTTCAAAATATGCACTACGATTTGAACTACTTCTCTTAAATGCATATCAGACAACTTTGTTTGACTTAGCATTGTTCTATCCATCTCTTGTATGGTTTTATTCTTCCTCTTAGCTACTGCATTCTATGGTAGAGTTATAGGAGCATAAAATTATCTTTGGATCCCATGCAACTCACAAAATTCATCATACCTATCAAAAGTGAACTCTCCTCCTTTGTCTGATCTCAAACATTTGATTGTTCTTCTGGTTTCATTTTCAACCATGGCTTTAAATTCTTTAAAATTCTCAAAAGACTATTATTTTTCTTTTAGAAAATTAATCCATTATTGGTGCATTCACAGTAGGAGGGTCCTTAAAGAGAACAATCTAGATCATGCAACAAGAGTTACACAATAGAAGCCACTTGAAAAATGGAGGCAAATGCAGAATCAAACATTCTTATTATCAGAAATTTCAATTGCATACAACCAACAACATCTGGGTTTAGATATTGGGCTCACAAGCCTGATACGACATGCTCAAAATACAGTATTACTACATGCTCCTTAATGCGAGCCAAAATCTTATAGATCAAATCCCCTATTCATTATAATTGCTATCCTAATGATCTATTACAATGATTTATATCACATCCAAGATCTAGAATCATCCGCATTGGCCAAAGATCACTAAAATATCCGATGAAGGAAACGTAACATGCATGAAATAGGTCGGCCTTCAATTTGAATTTCTCCTCGGTAGGTGCATATGATGAAGTGTGGACCTAAATTAAGGTTGAGCACACTCCACCGAAAAATTCAAAACACAACACGAGGATCCACAAGTTATGGTAAGGATCCGCAAGAGATCAAATTAGTTGTTAGGCTCGAAACTGCTTTGGTGCTTTGTTCTAGAAATTGTCACTTAATTTGAAAGCGATAACTTGCCAGAAAAGGATCCAATCATGTTGAAATCTTGGAATAAGGAAAATGAACATTTCCATGATGAAAAAATAGATCCATAGGGTCTGGTGAGAAAATATGATGAAATACTAAATCTGCCAACTTGAACTGAACAAGAACTGAAATGAAAATATTTTTGGTTGATGCAAGATTGAAAAGAACCAAGGATGCTCCTGCATCAGACATCTAGGATTATTTGAAAAGTGAGTCCCTCACTTTGTTGGGGCTAAAGGAACAAAAATAAAATCTACCTCAACCCTAGAAATCCAAGAAGAATCCTCCACTAGTCTACCTTTCCACTTTACAACATATTCTTTGTATTGTCTTCCACGTGTTGTCCTCCCATCTCTGATATCCAAAACCTCTTCTATCTCATTTGATTGTTGTTTAGGAAACTATTTCCCCAATTTTTATTTATTTTCTTCACTAAATTATGATTCATGGTACTAATGTAGGTCTGCAATGTTGAATATAGGTGATATACCCATGCCATTCAGTAACTCTACTTCATATGCATTTCCTGAATCAAATTTCTTTAAAATATTATAGGTTCCAAACTTCCTCATCTTGATCTTATTGTATGTGCCAACTAGAAATATTTCCTTTCTCAAATACACCATCACTTCATCTCCAACTTCAAGCTCCTTATGTCTCCTCTTTTTATTTACTCGCTCCTTATACTTTTGGTTCATATCTTCCAATTGTTGCTTTACTTGAGTATGCACTTTCTTCATATGTTTTGCAAATTCCTCTACTTTTGCACTCATTTTATCTTCCTTGCTGACGTCTCGCAGCTTTGAGATACCTCTAGGATGAACTCCAGTAACAATCTCAAAAGGTTTCTTTTTGGTAATCTTGTTCACTGAATTATTGTAAGCAAACTTTGCTTGTGCAAGGACTAAATCCCAACTTCTGGTCTTTTCCCCAACCAAACATCTCGAAAAATTCCCCAAACTCCTATTTACTACCTCTGTCTATCCATCAGTTTGTGGGTGAAAAGTAGAACTAAACTTTAAATCTATCGTTAACTTCTTCCAAAGTATACTCCAAAAGTAACCAAAAAACTTTGTATCTCTGTCTGAAACAATACTCCTAAGTAATCCATGCAATATGACTACTTCCTTGAAAAACAAGTTTGCTACATGTATTGCATCTGCTGTCTTCTTACAAGGTATGAAATGTTCCATTTTAGAAAATCTATCCACCACCACAAATATAGAATCATTACCTCTCTATGTCTTTGGCAAACCAAGTATGAAATCCATGTTGATATCCTCCCAAGGTCTCTCCATAACTGTCAAAGGCTTATACAATCCAACATTTTGACTACTCCCTTTTGCAGCTTGACAAACTCTACAAATCTACACAAATTTCCTAACATCCTTATGAATCTGTGGCCAAAATTAATTCTCACTTACCAATGCTATTGTCTTATCAATTCCAAAGTGTCCTGCCAATCCTCCGCTATGTTTTTCTTTCACCAAACTATCCCTCATTGAATTCTAGGGTATACACAATTGATTCCCTCTGAACAACATATCCTCCTGAATGAAATAATCCAATCACTGACTCCTATCCTCCAAGGCTAGTTCTTTACAAGATCTCTAAGGTTCTACAAAATTTTATTCTTCCTCATACAAGTTCTTCAATTCATCAAAGCCTAATACCTCCACTCTCATTTCTCCCAGTAAATTCCTTCTCCTACTCAAAGCATCAATGATTCTATTCAACTTTCCACTCTTATATTTCAAAACAACATTATAACTCTGCAAGAATTTCACCCATCTCATGTGTCTTTGATTCAACTTACCTTGACTATTCAAATACTACAATGTCTGATGATTTGTATACAACACAAAATCCTTAGGCAACAAGTAATGTCTCCACTTCTTCAAGGCATGAACTATGCCATAAAACTCTTGGTCATACATTGAATACCTTTTCCTAGCATCATTTAATTTCTCACTGAAATAAGTTACTGGTCTTCCTTCTTGACTTAATACTACTCCAATTGCATTTCCACTTGCATCAAAGTCTACTTGAAATACCTTATTAAAGTCTGGTAAAGCCAACATAGGCTGCTCAGTCACCTTCTATTTCAACAACTCAAAACTTCGGTCTACTCCATATCTCCACCTAAAGTCTTTCTTATGTCCTCTAATTGTTTATGTCATAGGACTGCAAATAGAACTAAAATTCCTAATGAACTTTTGGTAGAAACTAGCCAATCCATGAAATGATCTTACATCTCCAATTCTTTTTGGTGTAGGCCATTCAAATATCGCTCTTACCTTCTCAGGATCCATCTCCAATCCATCAACAGATATCACAAATCCTAGATATACCAATTCTTCCTTCATGAAACTACACTTCTTAATGTTTATCAGCAACTACTCTTCTCTCAACCTTTGCAAAACTTGTCTTAAATGAAACATATTTTCTTCTCTAGTCTTACTAAGAATCAAGATGTCATCCAAATAGACAATCACAAAATTACCCAATAATTTCTTCAATACCTCATTCATCAGCCTCATGAAAGTACTTGGTGCATTTTTTAGTCCAAAACACATCACCAACCACTCATACAATCCTTCATTTGTCTTGAATGTTGTCTTCCACTCATCCCCTTCAATGATTCTAATATGATGATATGCATTCTTCAAATCTATCTTTGTAAAGTACTTAGCTCCACTCAAACAATCCATAATGTCATCCATCTGAGGCAAAGGAAATCTATACTTCATTGTGATTTTGTTTATGGCTCTAGATTTTGTACACATCCTCCATTCTCCATCCTTATTAGGTGCTAGCACAAAAGGTACTGCACAAGTAATTAAGCTTATTTGATCAAACCATTCCTCAACAACTCTTGTACTTGTCTATTCAACTCTTCATTCTTTGTTGGTTTCATCTGGTGTGCTACTTTATTAAGAAAACTAGCTCCAGGAATTAGATCCATGCAATGACTAATACTCCCCACAGGGGGCAATCCATCGGGTACATTATTTGAAATGATAGCTTCATATTCTGATAGAAACTCCTTTATCTCCTTTGGTTGTTCTTCTACATGTTGCAAGTCTTCAACCTTCTTAGGAACCAAGACATAGCACATGTTCTCATGTCTCAGTCCATCCAAAAATCTCCTTCCATCAACCAAAAAAATTCTAGCATTCGTACAAACCTCAACTTTAGGAACATCCTCCAATGGAAACAAAGTTTGCTTCATCCCATTAGCAACAATGGTATATGTGTTCTTATTTCCATCATGAATAGCCTATCTATCATACTACCAAGGCCTTCCCAACAAAACATGGCATACATCCATAGGCATGATATCACACAAAACTTCATCATGATAGTTTCCTATCTACAATTTCACCAAACATTGTTCACTTACCAATATCTTATGCTCATCTTGAATCCATGCTATCTAATAAGGCTTTGGGTGTTTCAATCTTTCCAGTTTCAATTTGTTCAAAATTTCTTTAGAAACCAGGTTCTCGGAGCTTCCATTGTCAATAATCACTCTGCAACATTTATCGGCTACCTTGCATCTAGTTCGAAACAAATTCTTTCTCTGTAACGGTTCCTACTCCATCTCACTTTGACACAATACTCTTCTGCTCACCAACACTTCTCCCTCTTCCAGATTATTAGATGATCTGACATGATCCTCCTCAAAAAAGGTTGTTCTTCTATTGTTCTTTGTCTTTCTACTTATCTCTCCCTAATTACATTCAAATGCTCTATGTCCTTCTCCACCACACTTAAAACAAGTTCCCCTGAATACTCTTTTCTCCTACCCTCTATCACCTTTTCTATAACCCTCATTCTGGTAACCACCATATCCTCCTCTCCGATAAGATTTTCCATCATCTCTATGGTATGGATTATCATTCTTACTAAATTCCTTGTCTTTATTCTAATCTGCAAAAGATCCTCTTCCTCCTCCAATAAAAAATCTTCCTCTTTGAAATCTTTCACCTCTTCCTCTATGTCTCTGCTCATATCTTTTATTCAGCTTCTCTTATGCTTTTAGGGCACATTGATATGCCTCCTCCACACTCATCAACTTGATCAAATTGATCTCATCCTGTATAGATGGCTTCAACCCATTCACATATCTAGCTACTTTCTCGGTCTCATCCTGTGAATGTCTGGATCTGATATCCAACTTGTAGAACTCCTCAATATACTTTGTCACACTTGAATCCTTTTGCTTCAAATTTTGAAACTTTCAGAACAAACTGATCTAATAGTCTATGGGCATAAACTTTATCATTAACTTATTCACCATCCAGTCCCATGATTTTATCTTCTCCTTCCCTCTTCTTTGCCTATCAGTTTGCAAGTGTTCCCACCAAAGGATGCATTTCCTTTCATCTTTGTACAAGAAAATTTCACCTTCTTGTCTTCGGAGGTACCTTCATAATTAAAATACTTCTCCATCTCCATTATCCAATCAAGCAATTCATCTGAATCCAACTTACCACTATAATCTAGTGGATTGAAATGTGGTTTAGTATTTACTCTAGTTAGGGCTCTTATGAACCTCTCTTCTCCCTAATCGAGGCCAGGTTGATTTTCTCTTTCCCCTTCTTCTTGTTCTTCTACCTCTTCATCACTCACATCATCAACTGGTCGACCTCTCCTTTGGGTTGTTTCGACTGCTTCTAATCTAGTAGCAATTCCTCTCAACATCTCCATTATAGTTGGGTCTACATTTCCGTGCACTCCATTTCTTCTACCATTTATTCTTTCCCCCATATTTACACAAGTCCTTTGCAGCTGCAGGTTGGATCCCCATTTTTCCACCCCACAACAAATCTTCAACAAGACTTCGCAAACTCTGACAATCTTTCATGGAACGAATCTCGCTTTGATACCAATTTGGTGTAGTCACGATAGGAGGGTCCTCAAAGAGAATAGTCTGGACAGTGCAGAAAAAGTTACACAATAGAAGCCACACAGAATATGGAGGAAAATGTAGATTCAGACATTCTTATTATCAGAAATTTCAATTACATACAACCAACAACATCCAAGTTTACAGATTGTGCTCATAGGCTTGATACAACATGCTCAAAATACAATATTGCTACATGCTCCTTAATGCAAGATGAAATCTTATAGATCGAATCCCCTATTCATTCTAATTGTTATCCTAATGATCTATTACAATCATTTATATCACATCTGAGCTCTAGAATCATCTGCATCGGCCAAAGATCATTACAATCTCTGATGAAGGAAATGTAACGTGCATGAAATAGGTCGGCCTTCAATTTGAATTTCTCCTCAGTAGGTGCATATGATGAAGTGTGTACCTAAATTAAGGTCGAGGAAACTCCACAGAAAAATTTGAAACACAACGTGAGGATCCGCAAGTTACGGGAAAGAACCACAAGAGATCAAATTATCCATTAGGCTCGAAACTACTTCGATGCTTTGTTCTAGAAATTGTTACTTAATCTGAAAGTGATAACTTGTCGGAAAAGGATTCAATCGTGCTGAAATATTGGAATAAGGAAAATGAACATGTCCATGATGAAAACATAGATCCATAGGGTCTGGTGAGCAAATATGATTAAATATTGAATCTTCCAACTTGAACTGAACAAGAACTGAAATGAAAATATTTTTGGTTGATACAGGATTGCAAAGAACCAAGGACACTCCTACATCAATTATATAATAATCATCAATAAGCATCATAAATACCTATCACCTTGTATGATATTTGTCCTTATTGGTCCATGTAGATCTATATGAATTAGATCTAATGGCTTTGTTGTCAAATATTCATTAGTAGGAAATTTGGTCCTTGTCTGTTTCCATCATAACTTGATTTACAGCTGGTAGACTAAGGCTTCTTGATCTTTGGTATTTCTCTGGCTATTCCTTTTAAATTGATCCTTGCAAGATCATCAAAATTGATGTTTCCCAATATTTGATGCTAGAGCCAACTCTCCTCTTTTTCTATTGCAAAGAAATTATATTCATTTACCTTATTGAGATGATATACATCAATGTTAGTCCTTCTTCATTCTACAACAATCTCACCGGTATTGGTTTCTCTTATTTCACAACCTTTAGCACTAAATGAGAGATTATATACTTTATCACACATTTGACTTATACTTAGAAGATTGTGCTTTATTCCTTCTACATGTAGAACATCATGAGTTTTTTTTCGACCATCAAGATTCAAAATACCCTTATCGGTAATCTTAGCAATAGAATTGTTACCAAGATTTACAAATCCTCCATCAAACTTCTTAAAGTCCATGAACTTACTATTGTCTCTAGTCATGTGACTTGAACACTCGTTGTCAATGATCCATAGATTCTTCTCCTTTTGAGCATGTAATGCAGCTTGAGCAATTCCATGGATTTCTTTGATCTTTTCTCCTCTAATTTCTTCTTCCAAACCTTATCTATTTCATTATTTTGAAATTTTGACTTATCTCCTTTTATATTTGGTACAGGAGGACTCACAAAATTGATTCTACAATTTCTAGCAATATGTCCAAAATTGTTGCTTTGTGACAATAATATTTAATTTATACAAAGGTGTAAATGTATTTCTTCTAACAAAATCATTTCTCCTTTACAGAACCTTTCTATAATTCGCATCCTTATGACCAAATTATTATAATTAAAACAATAACCAAAAAATAATTATAGAACCTGGTAATATATCCTTGTCCTCTTGAAGCTTGTCTTTCAAATATTCTATTTTGTTTGTGTATTACAAGGAAACTTTCATGCACCGCCTTGCTTTCATTGATTGTTGCAACTTGCTAAGACTTTGAAGTTTTGGAGCCACTATTTTCTAAATTCCCATCAAAAGATTCATAGGTTGTTCGGTCACCTTATTCTTTTGTACATCAGTAAAACCAAGACCAATTTTAATATGTGGTGATATTTTGCTTTCTATTATCTGATTCAAGATATCGATGCTCTTCCCAAAATTTAATTTCAACTGATGATTTACCTTTTCAAGATCTTTCATTGTGATACAATATCTTCTTCAAGTTTTTCACAATCCTTTTCTCTTTATAGAAATCTTTTAGTCAAAACTTCTTCAATCCTTTTAGCCTCTTCCACTTGAATCTTCAGATCAATGACCATCATTTCTACCTACTCAATATTCCAAGATAGTTTTCCCTTAGATTTCATTTCTTCCATAATCCTTTTCCTTGACCTTTTGCTTTCCTTTTCAATGTAGAACAATTTTTCCACAAGGTCTACTTTTGCATCATCTTCAACTTCAAACTTTATTTCTAGATCTTCTTGAGAGGTTTGCATAGCCATGAAAAGATCCTTTTCTCCTTCATTCCCAAAAGTGGCTTGGTCATCATCATCAACTGAGTGGCCTTCCTCATTGATAAAGAAACTTCTTTAATTTTATAAAATATTTTCCCTTTTTGAAATTATTTCTCATCATTGCTAGATTCTTTATATGGACAATTATGCATGAAATGACCTACTTCACCACAGTTAAAACATTTTAAAGGAAACTTACCTTTATACTTTCTAGATCCTCTTTGTAACTTTTTTGTCAATTTTTTCTTCTTTTGAATCTGGTCCATCTTCTAAATCTAGGTCATCTTGCTTCTTGGATACCTTGAATGTAGCCTCTTTTCTTACAAAATTATCATTCTCAATTCTCATTTTATAGGCAATCATAATTCCATGTAACTCATGCATAGTTATAGTATTCAAATATTTAGCTTCTTCAACAACATAAAACTTTGTATCAAACCTTTTGGGAAGGGATCTAAGTACCTTTTTTACAATCACACCTTCTTTCAATTCTTTACCAAGACCTCTGATAAAGTTGACAACTTCATCAAGCTAGAGCAAGAATGTCGCAATGTTTTCCTCTTCCTTCATTTTCAGACTTTCCAACTAACCTCGATGGGTCTGAAGATTTACTTTTTTGACCTTGCCATCACCTTCATAGATGTTGTGCATCTTACTCCATATTTCCTTCATTTTCCTACAATGCATGATCTTTACAAACTCAGATATAGATAAACCACATAGAATAGCATTCCTTGATTTAGCATTATTTTCACAAGCCTTCTTTCTATCCTAATCTCTTAGGGGACTTTCAGGATCTCATGTCCATCAATAATTGATTGCCAAAATTTAAATCCTAGGGCCATCAAGTATGCTTATATCCTTTCCAAAATGCATAATTGGATCCATCAAAGAGGGATGCCTTATTTGAAGACAATCCTTCTTGATCCACTGAGTGTGTCATCCTAAATCTACCTCAATTTTTTAAGCTTCTTCAAAGGAACTTGGCTCTGATACCAATTGAAGGGAACATGATATATTGAGAGGGGGGTGAATTATTATATCAAATCTATTTAAAACTCTTTAATTCAACATTAATCTCCAAACATGAACCAAAATAGCTACTATCAATCAAGCAAAACAAGAGCACACACACACACACACAATGAACACTAGATATATGTGGAAACCTAGAATGGGAAAAACCATGATGAGAAGAGCTACTTGGAGCTACTATCTAAATATAGCCTCAAAAAATAATGAATAAGTTACAATCATGAAGTAGGCACCAACCTACCAAAGAAACCAATACCCTATTGTATTTATAGGCACCAACCTACTAGAAACACCAATCCCCAATACACAGATATGAGCATCGGCTCACCAGGTAAGACACCAACTCTACCAGATTATATAAATAAGGTTTATGGATCTTTAGTGTTGATTGCACAACTTACATTTGATCTAATCTTCCTTCAAATACTCTCTCACATAACTTATGATCTTCTGATGATGATACACAATGATTAATATGCAACTCCCATTGAATTACACTTGCTCACACACACACACCTCACATTCACTATGATCTAAAACTATGATTATTATATGCATCTCATTACATTAATAATATTTCATGTCATCCAAGAATCCCTTAACACCATCTACAATTAGCCAAGTTGAATAAGGTGGACCTAAATTCAAATTTACATGAAACGTGTAGTAGGTCGATCCTAAATCAAATTTGTTATCGTCAAAAGAATGTGGTTTTGTGTGCTTCCTTCAAGAACCTTAACCAGGACCTATTTTACCATCCCACTCTACCTTCGAAGGACACACACTATAAGCCATTGTTGTACAATTCTAGAACAACAACTTGGTTGATTAACCAACATAATAACCCTTAGGCCACTCTAAAATTTTTGCCTACAATCATGAATTCTGGAAACTATGGAATAAGTTAGAACATGTGTAGAAATACTCTCCATTCAAACCATAGACCAAAACTTACATATAAGAATGAATACAGATCATGAACACGTTGCCAAAAAAATCTCTTTGCCTAGGTAACTAACCTACAACATTTCGGATCAAACTTAAATTGGATTATCTCTATCAATATGAATAGGTGTAGATTGATACTATAAGTGTACTACAAAATTCTTCTTCGTTGTTCTCAAAAATATTGACATGACAGGACATAAATATACCTTGATTTCAACAAGTACAATTACATTCAATTCTCATTTAATTGTTGACATTACTCCTTTGACATTAGTGAGCATCTTTGACATCAATTATAGTATTCATTTGACATCAATGACAACATATATTCAACAGAGACAACATATATTATGTAAAAAATAGACAAGGACTTACAAGGGGGAGATGGATTATATAGATGAATGGAAGAAAGTGAATAATTATATATAGTGGAAAGGAAAATACTTACATGTAAGTTTTGAGGTAAACTCCATTCACCAAGATTGCCAATACAATTTCTTCAAGAATTGACAATTCAAATGTATTAGCTTGCTTGCATTTTGTAAGCATATTGGAAACTCCATAATGATTATAATTTCTCATGTTAGCCAAGCTTTTCTCTTTTATCATCCCATTTGAGAACAAGGTTGCTCACTTTGAAATCCTACATCATGGCTCTCTTGTCAAATCACTATTTGATTGTGCCTTGATACTAACTTAATTGACCCTATTTTACATCTCTATGTTCTTCCAATTGCATAAATTCAGCCATTCTGATGGATATTTCACCATTTTCATCAACCTCCCACCAACATATCAACTCTTATGCTATTATTTTTGTTGAGTTTGATATCCTTGTTAATTTTCCATAAACCAAAGAAAAGGGGGAGATTTGTATGGCGTACTTGGGAGTTACTATGTCTACCCATAGAGCTTCCATAAGGTGGACATGATGTCATTATCTTATATTTTTCTCCAATCCTTTTGATTATCCTAATCAGGTTCATGTTGGTGAATTCTACTAATCCATTTCCTTAAGGATAATGGTTTGTATTTCTTCAAATAAATACCATGATCATGAGCAAACTGAGTTATGCATGTCCCCATAGATGCCTTAGCATATGAGTGATGAAATTATTTGGTGTTTCAAACCTCAAAATGATCCCTTTTAGGAAGTCAATGATGACCTCCCCTATCACGTCCTCTAATGTTATGTCCTCATCCTATCTGATACAGTAATCAATATCTTTTAGGATGAACATGTGACTAGTGTTGGATAAATGATTGGTCATTCCTATAAAATCAAATCCCCACAAGGAAAAGGTTTGATCCACAGAGATGGGATTCAAATGAATGTATTTTCCTCTTCTTTCCAATTAGTAGTTTTAGAAATTTATTACCCATTTGTGAGCATCTACAAATATTTGAGGCCAATGTATCATGCTCAAATAGTTTTTGTTGTTGTATGCATATAATAGTGTTCTCCCAAGAGAATGTGGTGAAATTCTTTGAGGATGGTTGGATCCTTTATTCTTATACATGCCTTAGCAATATCCCATCAAAATTTCATCAAATCATGACTCCTTCAATAAATCTATAGAGTGTGGTTTGAATATTGTATGCTCTTATTTTTGTGGGCTTAGATTCTCCAAGTACTACCTATCTAATTGTGTCTAATTTTCTCTTCAATCCAGTTGAAATTTGTATGCTCTTCATTAATCAATAAGCATTATTTTTCTTATTTTTTCTCTTCTTATTCAAACCCTCTAAGGACCAATATATCTTCTACCAAGTTTTATCATAGAGCTCTTCCATTTACCAGCTTCATTATTTGGCATCATTATCATATTCTAAGATCTTTTTGATCCAAATGGATTTGTCTTTATTGTCATTGCACAAAATGTGCTCTTTATGCTTGAATGGGCATTCATAATATTAATTTTGTTTGAAGAGATAGTGTCTAAATTTATCCAATCCCTTTACTAGAGCATAGGCCTACTTCTCTGTAAAGTTATACCTCTCTTCAATATAATTCAATGTTTGGCTAAAGAATGAATTTGAATGTTCATTTTTGTTATATTCTCCATTATTTTGAGTTAGCAATTCTTGATTCTTCTTCATACACATACAAAATTAAGTCCTTAAATAATTTTGGATTGATAAATGTTGGTGCCTTTGAAATGGTTGGATTAATTTTCTCAAATGTTTAATACACTTGAATTATTGATCATTTTTTAATATCAAGGTGATGGGGCACAATATGCTTGTGAAGTATAATATAATCTTTCTTTCAAAAGTAATATTTCCCAGGAAATATTGTAGGCTCTTTTTATGTTGAGAAAGTGAAAATTCAAGTATAGCTTGTACCCTTTTTAAATCAATGGTAATAGCTTCCTTAGAGACAACAAGTCTTAGAAACTTCCCCTAAGCTACATTAAAAATGCACTTAATCCAAATGAAATTTTTTGATATGAAAATGTGCCTTATTTCATGGTGAATGTAATTTTGTGTTGGTCCTCCTCTTTCACTAATATCTAAATGAATCCTAAAGGTTCGGAGGTTTAAAAAGAATAGAGTTTATAAAAATAAAATAATATGCCAAAAAATTATCATAATCATAGAAAATATTTACAACTCATAATAAAATAAGAAAACAAAAATGAATACATGACATTTAATAGTCAACTCATAAGCATAGACAAGAATTTTTAAAAAAGGAATAACAACTATTTATATTAATGTTCATAAGATAAATTGCCTAGTATACACAATACATCAACTCTAGAAACCCACATAGAGGCTCCTTTATATGACTATGAGAAGGTCAAAATAAAGATCTTGCAATAGGATTTAAATCATAGTTGCACATCACCTAATTTGAGACTTAGCTTACACATCAGGGTCAAAATCTCAACTATAGAGAAATACACCCAACCTAATATGAGGCACATAGATAAATGTCTATAGCCATAATTATTATTTTAGCAAGAAAAGTGGGTCACAAAACTACTCAAGGAATTATTTATGAGTTGTGTTTATACTCTAGAAGTAGCAATAGAAAAAGGATCACAAAATATAATAGAATGTGGTATCTATTTTATGTTATGAATATGAAGTATAATCAAAGACCCATCACATGGTACACAAAAAATTATAACTCTTCTGATATAATATTATAATATCATTTCTTTATATATATTCTCTTTCCAATTACATTATAGTCTTATGTCCTTTTCTTACAGCTTCATACTTTCTTCCACAATATCTATTTATACATATATATGGATTTAGGGATGTGTCCCTTACAAAATATCCATAAACCTATGAGGACTAGTCAGCTCTTGTCTCTGCATTTCTTTTGTGGTGGACTGTAGTGGGTTTTTTTGTTTGCTTGTAGCTTTGTTCTATCTTTTACCACTTATCCTAACAACATCACCCCCCTTTCAAAATCATGTCTTATCCTCAAGACATATAATTTGAATCACTTTTCTAGCAAGATTTTCTTGTAGATATAGTTTACTCAGAGGAAAAATTTATCCCATTAGACTTTGGCTTGTTACAGAAGGTGGGTCTGAGCATTAATCTAAGTCAAAATTATCTCTGGTTCTAGTAAGGTGATGGGGATTTAGATATTTTTTGTCACCTTATCTGCATCACGGATGAGGCTAGTTATATGGGATAACCTTAAGCTCACCACTTCCCTTAATTTCTTCAACTAACCCTTGATGTGTTCACGTTGATCTTCAACTTGATGCAATTAAACATATAGGGCTTTCATTTGTTCTTTTATGCTACCGTCTATATCTTGAAAATCATGATAAGTGGTGGTCACCAAATCCTTTCCAACTTAACTTTCTTTGTGGTAGCATCCCCTAAATTTTAATCACCAGATATTCGTTCATGAACTTCTATAAGTATCTCTTCTCTTTTGTTCTCATATACCACTCTTCAAATGATGTCATCTCTCCCTGTTTTGTATAACTCTCCTTTAATCAATGTAAAAGTTGGATACTTCCACAATAAAAAATATATATTTTGCAGTGACATGTCTAGTGGATGTTCGATTGTAGAGAGTAGTGAGGTCACATCATGAAGTTCTTCAATTTTTCACCTGTATCAATTTTGGAGAGATAATTCGGTCCTTAATTTTTCCCTCCTAGTTTCACCATAAAATTAAAGTTAAATTTTTTCAATAGTAGAAATCATCCACATATCCTTCCTTGAATTACTAGACTATTCAAAAATTACTTCAATAGCTCAAGGTCAATATAGAAAGTGAATGGTGTGTACAAGAGGTAGTACCTAAACTTTTGTAATGCATACACCATTGTCAAAGACTCTTTTTTTGTTTTATATTTTATATCTACTTGTGAAAGTTTCCTACTTGCGAAAGAAATAGGATGATCCTTGTTTACCCTAGGTTGTGCTAATATTGCTCATATAGCTATACCAGATGCATCCACATGTACATGGAGATGGGTTGTCCAATCTGGGAAGATCAAAATAGGTTCTATAATATTTTGTTTAAGTGTGTTGAATGAATGTTGGAAATATTATGTCCAATTATTGGTTTTATTAGATTTATTATTTAACAACTCTTCTAGTGGTGTTGTGATTGTCGCATAGTTTCTAATGAACTTGTGGTGGTACATTGTATATCTCAAAGAACTTTTAACTTATGGTGTGGTTTTTGGTGGGGTTAAAGTTGAGATAAGTGCAACTTTCATAGGGCCTGCCATTAATCCATATTTACAAATGATATGACCTAGAAGTGTACCAAATGGTACCATAAAGATGCGTTTATTTTTATTTAAGGAATTTTGTAGAATCTTACATCTCTCCAACATTTTTCAAAGTGTTTGTATATGATTTTTCACCAACCCATATAGTGTCTAGGCATTTAACTACACTTCTATAAAATCATGAATGAAATAGTTAAATATGTTTACCATTATGTGGCTAAAGACTCGCAAAGCATTCTTTAGTGCAAAGGGCATGATTATATAAATGAATTATCCCCATTTGATGGTGAAAGTGGTTTTCGGTTGGTCTTATTCTCTTATTTTCACTTGATGGTAACTTGGAAACCCATCAATGAAAGAATATATTTATCTCCCAGCCATAAACTCCAAAGAAATCAATTAATGGGGTAGGGAATGTATCATGGATACAAGATTAATTGAGTTCTCTAAAGTCTACTCAAATCCTTATCTCTCCAATTTTCCTATTTTGTACCATCATTGGACTAATTTACTCTGCATCTTCAACTACTTTGATGATCCTTGCTACTAGCATCATTGTCCACTTATTTTTTGACTATATTTTTCATATTAGGATTGAACCTATATGGTTGTTTATTTTGTATTTTGTACTCAAGAATCTTGAGAAAATTCTCTACATTCCTTTGCATTTGAAGATATGGCCTTGAAATTTGGATGTTAGACAGAAGAAGATATGAAGTATGTATGTTCATTTTTTCAAAATAATAATTACCACAGAAGTTTTCAAAGCTAGTATAATGAGGACTATGTTGTTGCAATCAGGAAGGTTCAAAGAAATGCTCTATATTTCTCCATAGTTGATGTTGTGGTCTTGTATTTTGGAGAATGAGTTCAAATTGTCTATTCATTTCCTCATTTCAAATTTCATGTATTGTGGTGTATTGCAAGTCAAGTTTTCAATGTTATATCTCAAGACTATGTTTTTTGGGTTTGCAAGTGATGTTGGGTTCAACTTGTCTATTTGGTTGCGCCAATGTAATGTTGCATGAATTGGTAAGAGGTGTGTATGATAATGTTCTTGAATATCATATAATTCTTTTAATATAATCTACATGATTTTATTTGGTCTCTCTGGTATTGTTTTTGGTCTAGAGTCATGCATGAAAGGTTCAGTGTTTTTTGGACTAACATGGAATGTTGCAGTGTTTGCGCCAAAATATTTGAAATGTGCACTATTATGGGAATGTGTGATAAGGTAATATAGGTCCTTCTTTTCTCCTATCCTGGACCACATTTAATTCCCTCTTCTCATAGATGTTTTGGAGCTGACTCATTATTCCCATTGAATTTTTTATGTTTACACATTTCAACTTGGTCGACAAGGAGAAACATTTTGAAGCTTGTGGAGGATATAAATGGAAGATTAGGTGTGTGATCAAGATTATTCAAAGTGATCAATCTATAATATGTGAAATGTGTTGTAAGCAATGAGTTGAAGGCAGTGTAATGTGTGTAATGTTCTAAAAGCAGTGTGTTGAAAGCAAAAAAGAGTGAATGTGTATACGAAGAAGGAAGCATGTTGAAGGAAGTGAGCCAAAAGAAATAGTATTTGTGTGAAGTGAAGAAGATTTCCAAAATTAGTGAGTTGAAGGTAGCAAAGTTTATTAAGAAGAGATCCAAAAGTAGTGAGCTAAAGGCAGAAGAGTGTTGTTGTGGTGATTGATCAAAAAATTGTGTACAGAGGTTGTAGCCTCATTATGTAAGTGTTGTTGTTTGTAGGGAGTTGTAGAATTCCTTTGGTTGAAGCCATAAAACTTGTTGTAAATATTGTTTTCATTTATGAGGATGGATTTGGATAGTAGATCCAAGAAACTTTCTCGTCATGGTTTTTCCCTTCTAAGGTTTTCCACATAAATTTGGTGTTATGGTTGTGCACTTGTGTTTTTGATCTGTATTTTATTGTTTATCAGTTTAGGGAACTAAGAATTTTTGGTTGATAAAGTTGAATTGGATAATTTTATGGAATATTGATGCACCCCCCCCCACCTCTCTTAGTATAGCAATGTGTTGTAACACTCTCTCCTTTAGACACCTAGATATCTATTTTTTATTCTTGCTCTCCATCTTCCTAATCTTTTGTGTAGCATACTTTTTCTTGGTAGATAGCTTTATTATTATTGTAGAAGATTTGACACCCTCAAGATGACAAGATTTCAAAGAAAAAAATGGTCCTCAACTACCTCAAAGATCAAAGCTTAGGTGATGAGATAAAATGATAGAGGGTGGTTATTTGTGTAGGAGTAAAATGAGAGTTCAAAAAATTGAAAGAGTAAGTCATAGGGGTCTTCTAGACAAACTAAAAATCTCTCGGCCAAGGACAATAGTGTAGTGCATGGACATCCTGGAGACGTGTTGGCATCTCGTATGAACTGAAAACTAAGACTGTCATAGAAGATTACTAAGGACCTACTAACAATTTGGTAATCGAACTCCTAAGACTCAAGAAATAAACATGCAATAATATAATTTAAAATAGACTAAACTAAATGTAAAATCAACAATAAAATGAGAATTACGAAAATACTCATAAGAATTCTAAGAATGAAGCCTCCAATGAAGATATACTTTCAATATTTGCACACATAAGATCGAGAAAATAGGTTGGGGTTGTTAAGGGGAATGCCTCAATCAAACCCTCGTGTTGGTGTTTCCACCTCCATGGATAGATAGATATGATCAAGATAGAAATAAAATAAATGAGATAAAGAAAAGATAGAAATGCTAGAATAATATGCTAAAAAAATAAAGAGACAATGCAATAAAGAGACTACAGTTACCTTCCTTTATCAAGTGAGAATGTCGAAAGGAAGAAGCTTTAATTTCTAAGCTTGAGAACGATATGCCAATAGTGCCAAAATTGTAACGTGGAGAGAAAAAATGCAATAGAGGTGGGTAAAATTTGGAAGTTGGGTCCACGAAGAGGGAAGTTTTGGCCATAACAAAAAAAATTGTAGGAAATACGTACATGCTTTAGATCGGGTACCTGAGCCTAAATCTGAATGTGTATGCATTTAGATTTGAGTACGCACCCTAAAATGCATACATGTTAATAACACATACGCGTTAACAACATGCACGTGTTAACAACACGCACGCGTTAACAATGTGTACGTGTTAACAACGTGTACATGTTAACAACGTGTACGTGTTAACAACACGTATGCATTTTAGGGTGCGTACTTGAATCTAAATGCATACACATTCATATTTAGGCTCAGGTACCCAATCTAAAGCACGTACGTGTTTCCTATGATTTGTTTGTTATGGCCAAAACTTCCCCTCTTTGTGGACCCAACTTCCAAATTTTACCCACCTCTATTGCATTTTTTCTCTCTACGTTACAATTTTTCCACTATTGGCATATCATTCTCAAGCTTAGAAATTATAGCTTCTTCCTTTCAAAATTCTCACTTGATAAAGGAAGGTAGCCGTAGTCTCTTTATTGCATCGTCTCTTTATTTTTTTAAGCATATTATTCTAGCATTTCTATCTTTTCTTTATCTCATTTATTTTATTTCTATCTTGATCATATCTAGCTATCCATGGAGGTGGAAAAACCAACACGAGGGTTTGATTGAGGCATTCCCCTTAACAACCCCAACCTATTTTCTCAATCTTATGTGTGCAAATATTGAAAGTATATCTTCATTGGAGGCTTCATTCTTATACTTCTTATGAGTATTTTCTTACTTCTCATTTTATTATTCATTTTTCATTTAGTTTAGTCTATTTTAAATTATATTATTGCATGTTTATTTAATTTTTTAAATTGACGACTGTGTTATTCATTTTCTCACTGCATTTTGTCTACACACCTAAGGGAGAGCTTAATTCGCGTACGCATTTCTAAGGGTCAAGTTCAATAAAATTCTCACTACCACCTCCTCCCGTCGACACAACCGATCTCAGTGACCTCTAGGTTGGTTGAATTTTGTTTTTTTTTGTTTTATATCTTGCATTTTTTTTTGTAATTGTTATTTAGTTTTTGTTTGTTTTATTTGTTTTATGTTGAATATTTTATAGTTTTTAAATTGTATTTAAAACCAAAAACATCAACCAAACCAAAAACGTTAAATTGTAAATTGAAAACCATAAAATCCATAACTAAATTAACTAGAATTTAACCTAAATTGGACACATTTAACTTAGAAATCAAAACCTTAAACCCTAGGTTCCAAAAAACATAGACCTAAAAACTAAAACCCTTAATCCTAGGACCTAAACCCCAAAACCCAAACCTAAAACCCTAAATCCTAAAACGTAAACCTAAATTAGATTTATAATGTCTAGATTTGTTGTCTTTTTACTAGCCTTGAAATCACACATAATCCCTAGATAGGTCTATTTATAATCTCATAAAATTATAATCCCTAGATAGGTCTATTCATGCCTAGGTGCACAACAAAATAATGAGGTCACATTAAAAAAAAATAGATAACCAAACATTAGGATTGTAAGTTGTGTATTATACTTATCTTTCTTATTCTCATTGACAATCATTTTTGTGAGCTATTTACTAGGGGATGTGAGACTAATAGTTTCATCACACTATCTAAACCTATTTATTTTTATTAGCTTTTATAACATATTTGCAACATTCTTCGTATTATCAAATTTATCTAACATCTCTCTCCTATCCCCACCACATCATAAAAAAATGATACTTTACATCAACATGATTCACTTATATATGAAAGTTTAGGTTCTTTGCCAAGCTAATGGCACACTAAATATTGTATTATGTTCTAACTACAATAGAACCGAACCCAACATCTAAACACAAGCTATAAATATAACTAAAATCCTTAAAGACAAGAGTAGCTACAACATACTTTGTCATTATAGTAGATATAGAAACCACAATGTGCTACTCACTCATCTCATTTATTGTACCACTAAACAAACTAAACACAAACACTAGTTGACCTCCTACTATCTACATCTCATAATAAATCTAAGTTAATAAATATCTAAATCTCAAATAAAATTGCAAGTGCCTCTAAACTTTCTATGATATAAGTCACCCATTGTACCATTGCCCCTTTTTTACAAGAAATTGTTACCTTTAGGTTGCAAGTGATTTGTAGTCATACTGCCAATTTATTATAAGTGTCCTATAGTACCTCCTTGCTAAAAAATATAACTTTATAGTTACCCACAAATACATGTTAAGAATCTCTCAATTTCTACCATTACAACACCTTTAAAAATGCATTCAATCTACACATAGATTCACATCCACCTTTTTTATTACATTAATTTACAATTTATCACACATAGATGCCTCTCGATGAGGGTCCCTTACTATTATATCTTGAAGGAGATCAATAACTTGATGACCACCAATAGGATTCATAGGTGGGTTCTTAGCCTTCCCCTCATTCCCACTTTGACGAGTGACATGATGCCTAGGAGGCATCTTTCATTGACAATCAATGCATAGGTTAGTACATACATAGAATCATCTAGAAAGCGTCACTAAGGTATGACATTCATTAGTCCAAGATAGAATGAAACAATAATTTGAAATTAACAACCACACACCACTCAATTTTAACCTTGCAAGGAAAATCAAACCATATGGTTACTAGAAGATAAAGTGCTCGAATTTAACCAAGAGTACATGTACATGACTTTAATTGTATAATTTAATGTACATGCTATGGATTTTCATGTTATGGATGTTGGCAACACAAGGGAAAACAACTAAGAGGGGGGTTGAATCAGTTGTCACAAAATTTCAAACTTATTAAATTTATTAATTCCTATTCTCAGATCTGATTAATAACCATGAAAGCATAAATCAACAACACATCAAAAACACACATAACACCAAGATTTTTACGTGGAAACCCTGTTAAGGGAAAAACCACGGTGGAGGTCAATCCACAAGTTTATACCATGTTAAAAGTATAAGAAGAATAAATGGGGAATGCACATGCATTCAGGCACACTACCTAGAGCTCACTGCTCAAATACAAAGGAAGACTCACTGTCTTACAAAAACATTTGGATTACAACCATCCAAATTTTGAACTGAGAAAGTAGCATCTGCTAATGCCTGATTACAGTTCTGGTTAAGCACATGAACACTTCTTCTCTTCTTCACTCTTCTTCACACTCTTCTCTACCTTCAAAATATTTAGAACATTATTCGCACACACACACTTGCTCGCTCACATTCAAATGAAGATAAAATCACTTATATATATCTGCAACAAGGAATTACATCATTTTATGTCGGCTTCAATAAAATAATAAGATGAATACAAACTGTCGGCCCAAAACAATAAAGATTATTAATGCAAATCAACCAAAGTTGTCCATAACATAGTAGGGAACTAAAACAATATCCTCAAACACAAAACACCTTCAAACATTATTCCTCAAAGATCCACAACACACTACAGTCACCCTATCAGCCATGAACATGAAAAACATGAACACACAAGAGAAAATATTTAATCACGAGCACACGGATCAATGCGAACCAACAACGTCGATAGAGTACGATCTAGAAACATCCAAAAACACCATAGGAGCATTTGCAACAAATCAGATTACCAGAATCACATTATCTTTTTCCAAGAACACCAGCTACAGTAGCAGAATAACTGTTAGAACACAGAAACTCATAACTTGCTCAAATCTTCATGTGAACCTCTGAAACTTTTGGTGGATAAACTAGATACACCTAAAAACATACCCTTTAATCTGCAACTTCTCACCATCAACATACTAAACTTTCCATCATACTAATCTTCACTGCTTCACAAACAACCTGTAACATATTTTATTACAATTTTCTCAATATCCTCGACATATACAGTCTTAAAGACATTAATGCTAATAGTGTTGACATCAATGACAACCACATATCAGCAACACAGCCACAAAATCCAACAATGGATTTTTTAATGTTATAAATTGAATGTGTCTTCAAATGAAATGTATTTTGAGTTTGTGCACATTCAATGTGATTTATAACTTTCAAATTATGTACATTATTTAATTAGTTTATTGATATATATTTTTAAATTGTTTAACATGCAGTTGCCATTTCATTGTTCACATGGAGCCTAAATTTAACATAGAGGATTTTATACCTAATGCACAACTTGAAGATCCCATACATCTAGATTCACCACCACAACAAAACCCCACGCCTCCACACTCTCCACCTCCTAACCCTCCATGCCTTATAGTAGATCAGGCTCAATTAAGAGAGAGCATTAGAGCAAACCATAATGTGATTCAGGAAAATATATATTTGATTAAAAATGAGCCTAATATCCCCCCACCTCACACGGTTTTCATATTCAATGCAAACTATTGTCAATTATGTTCGATCTATTGATGCGAACCTAGATAGGTTCCATCAATGGAGACAAGAGATGAGACAATTCTATGCAAATGGATTGTCCTATAAAGAAATTCATGACCTTAAAATTACCAAACAAGCCATTTTCCGACATTTTTTTAGCCCCCAAACAAATGAACCAATTCCACCCACCAAAAAATGAATTTCAATTAAATGGTGTAGGCACTCGTAGATATCTGCAAGTTTTTGGGATAGATGGTGGATGGTGTTTGATACTCCACAACATGGAAATTGTGAGGTGCCCCTATACTTTTTGAGAAAGTTATGGGTTGAGTTTCAGTTGGGTTTAAAACCCAACTATTTTGATATGAGGTCATTTCAGGGAGTTGGGCGTGGCATGCCCCAACATATATTAGGAGCACATGTCGATCCTTAGTGACGTGCTTTGATTGCTCCTATTATTTCTCCTCCTTCTCTTGGTGTTCCCACTACATTTCAGCAACAAACGATGTTGTTGACATTAGGAGCATTGAGTTCTCTTTCAGGACATCTCACTCATCGTACTACACACGCGATGACTGAAATGGGAAATAAAGAGCATGGAGGCTCAAGCTATGGGAATACTCAGGCATCCGCTTCAGGTGAACCACATGCATCTAGGATGGAGTCATATATGGATTTACTATATTTTGAGGATCATCCTACACAGGTATGTTCATCTTTTGAACTTGGGCACATTTAAATAAGTTGTTTGAAATGTGCAAAATTCATGTAAATAATAATATCAATATATATATAATATAATATTAATTCAAGAAGTGTTTGGTGTAGATGCTTGATCACACGATGCCTGAATCTCAATATGACCGTGTTTGTATTTCAAGTGTTGTAGATTTGGGCTCACCTTTTGGTCAGGTACAAACCAATATATGTTTTAATTTATGTGGACATATATAATTTAATTTGAATTTGTACCGACCAACCACAAGTTGTGGTGAGCACTCCTAAGTCATCATTAGCTTAGGTGCATGCTTTCAAAATTTTGTTAAGTTTAAATTAAATACACATCATAGATCTAATTTAATTTGAATTTGTACATATGTGTGAATGATCTATACATTGTTGTATCTATATGCAGGGATTTCATGTGATACCCATGGCGGGCGCACCTGAGACATTGTCAGCATTTATGCATGGGTAATCTTAGGTGCGTGATCATGAGGTCATATCATTTGAGGTTGTAAACTTTACTAAATATCCTATACAATTTTTAGGGACCTTTTAAATATATATATTCGAAGTTTTAACATATTGTTTGCTTTATATGAATATGCAGGATATAGTAGATCAAGCATTTGGATCTTCTCAATTGATAGTTATGCTACCCATTGAATAAAATGTGCTAGTAGATTCACATGACCATATGGTAACTTATGCATACTAAAAATCAATTTTATTGTATTTACTAGATATTTAATTAAATTTATTTTTATCAAGTTTATATTTTCAAGTGTATATGCTAAATTATATCAAAATTTATAAATAACTTTAAATCTAATTTCAAGTTCTTGTACTCTTTTATAGCATGATACAGGTACATCTAGTCCACGTGGAGCAAAGAGAAGACTTGATTTGATTGATCGCCTTGATAGTTAGATGGTTTTAAATTTTATGGACTATAGATCTCTAGTTTTATTTAAATATGTGTTGGACTTGACATATACATTTTGAACATGTTATTTCATGGACCATTTCACATACATTATATCGATTAATATGATCATGTTTGTGTTTATTTATATCAATTGACTTTAATATGATGATATATATGCACTCAATTATGATTGTGTTATGTTCATTTTGATGATTATATGCACTCATGTATGTATATATATTTTATCTAGTTTTCAAGTAATATGCACCATATAAATTCTTATCTAGAATCAAATTTCATATATATTTACATGCTATTGTTGAATTAAGTTTAGACATGTCTTAAAATGATTAACTCTTAAATTTCAATAATTTATCACATGGTTAGGTGACAAATTAAAATATTCCTTAAATAGTTTAGATCATAATTATAATAAATTAAGGGCAAGTAATTTTAACTATTTTCCAATTCTAGCAAATATTTGAATCACTTAACAAAAATCTATCTCCTTGAATGTATAAAATGTATAATCTATACAATTGAACAATTATATAAAATGTGGTAAATACAAGACATGATTTGTATAAGATTTGTATAAGATCAAATTGGAACAAGATATTTAAAAAGTGACTAATAAGTTCATTGAAGTTCATACATCAAACAAACATATATAATGTATATTGATGTTTAATACAACTATATAACATGATGAAACATATATGTGCATGTAGATACAATTAAAGCTTATCAACTTTTAGGTCAAGACCACAAATTGATATTTACATAGTCTCTTGATAAAAAAATTTACAGCGACAATCACATGGTAGACCGACTTGATGAGAACCTGCAAAAATAATTAATGCAAGTAAAGTAACTATATTTTTTATGATTCATTTAACTAAATAATTCGTGCGAGAAAATAAAAATATATAGTAAAAGTTAGAAAATTGGATCTTATAAATTCCTTACAAATTCAAGTGATGTTTTCCATAGGATGGATTAAGGAGACCTAAGAGGATATAGCTTAAGGGGTCCTAAGAGAATGTCTTAAGGGGAGTTAAGAGAATGACTTAAGGGGATGCAAGAGGGTGGATTAAGGGGAGTTAATAGAATGACTTAAAGGGATGCAAGAGGGTGGTGTTGGTGTTTTAAAATGCAACCCAGCTAGACCTTGAAACTCTCTAAGAGGTAGCCAACCTCTATATTAAAGAACCACAAAGACTAGTGGCCAACTGACAAGATTCAGTCAAAGACTGACATCTCCTACACTTCTGGCTCTGCAGGACCAAGGTGGGTAAACCTATACAATGTCCAAAACTTAATTCACTCATACACTGACATTGCTTTATAAAGCAGATAATTCCCAATGAACATACACTAAGGGAGGCATTAACAACTTCAAACTTGGCTAAATTCTTAGTAACTCAACCCTCTCTCAGCCATTGGAAAGCAGGACACACAATAACATAGTAAGATTAAGAATGATTTTGCATTTAATTTTGTTTTTGAGATGCATTAACTGCAAACAGATCAGTGCCAATTCTGGGCCATGGAGTCAAACACATAAAATGAATTTCCCAGCAAACAATCTTCAACCAGTGGATTTAAATTTTTGATGCTTTGCATCAACTATTAGTGTCTTGCACCAACAATCCTTCTCTTACTATCAATCAGATTCTTCTTATCAAATCCCATCTGCACACCTGAAATCACAATCACCTGCTCAAAGCATTTTAACCATTTCTTTGAAACAGAACAATGAACAGATAAAACAACCTCATGAAACTTGAGATGATAAACTCAAAGACACTTTATATTATTGAATTTACATGACTAAAAGTGTACAAATATGGAGACAATCTGATGATATTCATGAATGTAGAAACACCTTCATGATGTTAACAGCATAAACTAGTTGTATTTACTCATGAATTCATAAAATTACAGCTTACAGACTCAAACAATGATTCAAAAATTACAATTCTCTATCTACCCAACCCAATACAAAAACTTAGAACCTTTTACAATGAGAGAATAATAGAAGATATAGAAGAAGAGAAGCAAGCAAGAGAAGCCCTAAACTTCGATTTGGAAATGTCATTTGGAAGCTTCATTCACCATTGATCAAACTAAAAAGAGTATCTCCTCTCCTTCCTTTGCAGCAACAAACTTGTTCCCTCCAAGTGCCTCAACTCATCATTGCCCAATAACTGAAAACATGTCCATGTGGAGATTCTCATCATTTTATCCAGCTGCTCTTACCTCGTCCTTTTCCCGTGCAAAATTCTATTTATGTTTCTCTTTACTTGCTGCAGCAATACTTTAGCAAATAATAACCTTTGTTTACAAAGTGAATAAATTCACTTTTCAGCCCAACATAGAATATTCAATCATAAAGTGAATAAAATGAATATTAAATTCACTTTGCTTATGCCCCCAAGTATGAAATGAATGTAAAATTCATTTTACATGATACCCACGGTGAATATTTAAATTCACTTTGTCCAATGAGAATATTAAAATATTCTCACCCCCGTGGATAAAAATACTCCACTTCCATTCACATTTTACATTCTTATTCTCTAGCAGAGAGAATATTTCACATTACTTCACGTGCCATTTAAATATTCACTCTATCTAATTTTATTTCACCTTGCATATTTTACCCGCATCCCCGATGATTAAATAATTCCTTATAAAATTACCTCGGGCATCAATAAATATTTCCTATTTGAAGTATTTTACTCTTTTATTCCTCGGGCAATATTTTACCATTTAAAAAATTTGCACTGGACCCACCCCAATTCACTTCAAACATTTAATTTTAAATATTTTCTTCCCTCCAGGATCAATCTCGCGCACGTCGCACATTTTCTATGGCGTCACCATTTATTTTGTGAGGTGTGTGAGCAAAGGTTGAAATTGCCCTAATTTCATTTTAGATTTTAAATATTTTTCCCTTTTGGGGATTTTCACGGGGCCCACCTCAATTTTTAATCAAAACTATTTAAATTTTGAAAAAATCAAAAAATGGCCCCTCCCGTGAATTCTCGCACACCTCGCGACATTTTCCATGATGTCATCTTTATTGAGCAAGGTGTGCAAGCAAGGGTGAGACTGCCCTAATTTCATTTTTGTTTACTCGGGCATTCCCGGGCTCTACACATGGCCGCCATTCACGGTTGGGATGCATCTCCTGTTTTCTTGCACACTGCTCCATACCATTTCCTGTGCATTCTTGTGACCTCCTCTCCTTATGGCTAGTGCACCTCATACTGCAATGCATGTGCCTTTGTTTCAGCTAGTCATGCCTTCTTCAACATAGCATAGTCCCTCGATTTCAAAGCATCCTCAACAAGTTCATTTTGGGTATTCAAACCTTGTTGTCAGGAATACATTAATCAGAGAAAAGATTTTCTTTTTCAGCATCATTTGTCCACTAAAATAGCCAAGCAGGATTACATAGTGTTGTAGCCTCACCCAATGGTAATTCGGGTGAAACACCATCCACATCTAGTTGATGGAAGACCCTAAATTCTGTCACATATCTGATTGAGGTATTGGGCCTGAATCCTTTGGTAATGAACACATAACTCCATTCATGCATTTCAATAAACAGATCAATTGTGTATATCCTTTGTTCATATGAAACATATTAGCCCACTAAAATATTTCCCCAAACAATTGTATGTAGTTGCTCAAACAATTTAATAAGATTAGATAAATTTGTGACTTTGTTTTACGGGAAACCAAGTGACACACCACTCTTTATCACATTTCTTTCCATACCATCATACTTTTGTAGCCTGAGCAGAGAGTATCACTAATTAGTGATTATTTGCAACACCACCCTAGTGTAATTTGAGGGACTATAAAGATGAGTAACTCTATGCGAACTACAACATTTTCACCTTTACTTATGCAAAGCATGTCGGGTCCCGGGTCCTCATGTGGGCCCAATTAAAAAAAAATCATTTTCAAACAATCTTTACCCTCAACTAACTCAAATTGACTTCATGCAACTTTTGAATGCATCTAGAGTTGAAAAAATGAACTGGGTTCTCATTAAAACTTGCTTTCAAGCGCTTTTGCAAAATGGTCAAAACAGGTCAAGTTGGCTCAGGAATCAAATTGGGAAACTAGTCAAACGACCTTGTGAAACCATAAAAACTTGCAAGAATATAGTCATTTGATCCAAAAGTATAGTGCAAAATACGGCTCAGAAAAAGGAAACCCAAGGAACCAGATATTAATCGACAAAGTTGCCCAGCTGAACCTTCCTGAAAAAGCAGCTGTTCTGAAACAATTAAAACTCATTCAACTGCCAATTTGTAAAAATAGCAAATCAACCCCTGACGAGCTGCCATCAGACATAGTAAATCATTTAGGTACCTTGAGCACGTGTGCAAAATGAATTTTTTTGAAACATCGTTGATCAAAAGTTATTAACGATCAAAGTTGACCACTCAGAAATGCTGTCAAGAATGTAGATGTGAAACTAAACAAACTGCATTCGGTTTCGATTTGCTAAAAATAGAAAATCAGATCATAAGGCTCTGAAAATTGACATGTGAGATCATTTAGGTATGGAGAACACATAACAACATTCATTCTGATATGACAGTCAAGTGGCAATGAAAACCAAGCTCAAACAGGAGGCAACTTTGCAAAGCAAACAGTCTGCAAACAGCAGAACAGTATCAATACCCTCCAACTTCACTTCTCGAAACCCTGTCAAAACTTATCATGGGAGGCTAAAATTTGACATGCCTGCTCACATAGGTCAATTGAGTATATCTGCAAATGGGTTTTGTATGACAATCAACAGAACTCAAATTACAAGCCTCCAAAGTGGGTTACTTGGACCGATTCTTTAGGTACACTTTTAAAAGTGCAGAAGCAAAAATTTTGAAATGGGCATCTCAAATTTGCAAAATTTGAGAGTTCCATCAGGTGGATTAAGGGGAGTTGATAGAATGGATTAAGGGGATTCAAGAGGGTGGATTAAGGGGAGTTAAGTGAATGACTTAAGGGGATTCAAGAGGGTGGATTAAGGGGAGTTGATAGAATAACTTAAAGGGATGAAAGAGGGTGGATTAAAGGGAGTTGATAGAATGAATTAAAGGGATGTAAGAGGGTGAATTAATGGGATGCATGTCATGAACCCTAGGATATGGCTTAACGAGTCCTAAGAGGATGACTTAAGGGGAATTATGAGAGTGACTTAAGGGATTCAAGAGGGTGGATTAACGGGTTTTAAGAGGATATGACTTAAGGGTCCTTTAAGAGTATGGCTTAAGGAGATGCAAGAGGGTGGATTAAGGGGATTTGATAGAATGACTTGAAGGGATGTAAGAGGGTAGATTAAGGGGAGTTGATCCAATGACTTAAAGGGATGTAAGAGGGTGTATTAAGGGGAGTTGATAGAATGGCTTAAATGGATGACTTAAATGGATTAAGCATCTCGTGAACTCTATAAACCCTAAACCCTAAACCATAGGACCTAAATCCTAGGAGATGAACCCTAAACCATTAAAACCCATATAGATTTATTATTCTAAGCATCTCATGAACTCTAGAAACCATAGGACCTAAAGCCTAGGAGATGAACCCTAAACCATTAACCCATATATATTTGTTATTCTAAGTATCTCATGAACTCTAGAAACCCTAAACCATAGTACCTAAAGCCTAGGAGATGAACCCTAAACCATTAACCCATATAGATTTGGTTTTCTAAGCATCTCATGAACCCTACAAATATTAAACCCTAAACCATAGGACCTAAAGCCTAGGAGATGAACCCTAAACCATTAACCCATATAGATTAGTTATTCTAAGAATCTCATAAACCCTAAACCATAAACCATACGACCTAAAGCCTAGCAGATGAACCCTAAACCATTAACCCATATAGATTTTTTATTCTAAGCATCTCATGAACCCTAGAAACCTTAAACCTTAAACCATAGGGCCTAAAGCCTAGGAGATGAACTCTAAACCCTTAACCCATATAGAGTGACTTAAGGGATGCAAGATGGTGGATTAAGAGGAGTTGAGAGAATGACTTAAAGGGATTAAGCATCTCATGAACCCTAGAAACCCTAAAGCCTAAAGCCTAGGAGATAAACCATAAACCATTAACCCATATAGATTTATTATTCTAAGCATCTCATGAACCCTAGAAACCCTAAACCCTAAACCATATGACCTAAAACCTAGGAGATGAACCCTACACCATTAACCCATATAGATTTTTTATTTTAAGCATCTCATGAACCCTAGAAACCCTAAACCATGGGACCTAAAGCCTAGGAGATGAACCCTAAACCCTTAAAACCCATATAGATTTGTTATTCTAAGCATCTCATGAACCCTAGAAACCCTAAACCATAGGACCTAAAGCCTAGGAAATGAACCCTCAACCATTAACCCATATAGATTTTTTATTCTAAGTATCTCATGAACCCTAGAAACCCTTAACCCTAGGATCTAAAGTCTAGGAGATGAACCCTGAACCCTTTACCCATATAGATTTGTTATTCTAAGCATCTCATGAACCCTAGGATATGAAGATCGTAAACCCTTAACCCTAGGATCTAAAGCCTATGAGATGAACCCTTAACCCATATAGATTTGTTATCCTAAGCATCTCATGAACCCTAGGATATGAAGATCCTAAACCCTTAACCCTAAGACCTAAATCTTAGGAGATGAATTAAGGGGATGCAAGAGGATGGATTAAGGGTAGACATACAAGGATGGATTAATGGTGCATAAGAGGATGGCTTAAGGGATCCTAAGAGGATGGCTTAAGGGGAACTAATAGAGAGACTTAAGGGGATGCAAGAGGATGGATTAAGGGTAGACATACAAGGATGGATTAATGGTGCATAAGAGGATGGCTTAAGGGATCCTAAGAGGATGGCTTAAGGGGAACTAATAGAGAGACTTAAGGGGATGCAAGAGGATGGATTAATGGTACATAAGAGGATGGTTGAAGGGGTCCTAAGAGGATGGCTTAAGGGGGATTAATAGGGAGACTTAAGGAGATGCAAGAGGATGGATTAATGGTACATAAGAGGATGGTTGAAGGGGTCCTAAGAGGATGGCTTAAGGGGAATTAATACAGAGACTTAAGGGGATGCAAGAGGATGTATTAAGGGTAGATATACGAGTATGTGGCTTAAGGGGTCCTAAGAGGATGGCTTAAGGGGTGTTGAGAGAGTGACTTAAGGGGGTGCAAGTGGATGGATTAAGGGTAGATATATGAGGATATGGATTAAAGGGTCCTAAGAGGATGGCTTAAGGGGTGTTGAGAGAGTGACTTAAGGGGATGCAAGTGGATGGATTAAGGTTAGATATATGAGGATATGGCTTGAGGGGTCCTAAGAGGATGGCTTAAAGGGTGTTGAGAGAGTGACTTAAGGGGATGCAAGAGGATGGATTAAGGGGTCTTATGAGGATGGCTTAAGGGGAATTAATAGAGAGACTTAAGGGGATGCAAGAGGATGGATTAATGGTACATAAGAGGAAGTCTTAAGGGGTCATAAGAGAATAGCTTAAGGGGATATGAAATTAATTATAAACTTTTTATAAAATGATAATGAATTATTTAGTTTTATATTTATACTATCAATTAAATGTATCTAGAACTATATATAGTTACATGTCTCTAGATTCGAATTCCATTGTAATATATATGTATGTCCTCTCTTTTTTGTAATGTATCTAGTTTTGGGAGACCTGAAACAAAAAAATGATATAAAACTTTTATTATGAAATGACTAAAGATAAATATATATATAGACATGTATATGTGATAAATTCTTAACTACATATCGACTATCAATTAAATATATTTACAAATATATACTTACCAATATTTATTTACTCTATTGTACCATCTGCATCCTCTCTTTTTTGTAATGCATTTATGATTGTCTCATGATCATCCATTGAAAGTTTCCATAACACTTTATTAGCAGGCCTCCCTTGATATCTAACTAGTTTTATATTGGTTGCCAAAATAAAATGTGAATAGTGTATAATCTTTTTGTGTCTTTCATAATCTTCAAATATAGGCAAGCCATTCTTTCTTATCAAATATTTTTGAATCCAGGTGCCAACAACAACCACTGAACCAATTGGATACTCAAAGTTGTCATCATCCACTCTAGGATGTACCAACTTATGTTTTCTCTCAACACATCTAGCCAACCAATACTCTGTCTCCTCTTCATTCCCTTTAGGTGCAACAACAACATACACATGTCCTACAAAAATAAATAAAAAATCAAATAAAGAGTGACTTATATTTAATTCACATATAAACATGCATACATATAAAATTCAATTCAATTTAATGTACCTTATTGTACAAGATTTGAAACATGATCATAATCATCTGATGCGAACACTTGATTATCTTCAATTGTTGTTTCATGTTGAACATGTGTCGATGTAGGTGTTAAGACTCTTTGTTGCCATTTTTCAACCATTCCATATTTTCACATGCCTCCCAATCACCTACAATACAAAATTGACTAAAGCATGCAAGCTCCCTTGTCCATATCATCCATGTGTTTGCATTTGAACTCTTAAACAAATGCCATTTTTCAGATCCATTAATTGTTTCACAATCTTGTCGAGAAAAAATATCATTTTCTTCAACTAACCAAAGAAGCATCGAATTATTGAGCTCTCACTTGTTCTTGTAGATAATTTGGTATTGTACCAATCTACAATTGCACGTGCATCTCTAAATTTTGTAGCATCCTCAAATTTTAGTTGCTCTCTAGCAAGAGCTATTTTCACACATACACCTGCTCCATCATGTTCTCCTTTACCATGTTCAACTTCAAAAAAACTCCGCATGTGTTGGATAATATTTCCCTTATGAACTCTACATAACCAATAAAACATTCTAGCATTCTTGAATTGACCTGTGCAATTATCCGACCATATGAGATGTTCTTTCATTTGAATTCCTCTCTTTTAAATTTTTATAAAATATATTAAAACAATATTGAACAAACTCAGATGAATGTATTCGATTATCACTTACATAAAAATGGTACTCTCTCAAAAAAATTCTATTATCTTCTCTACTATCATCTACATGTCTATAAACAATATGAACAAATATAGCTACTTGCACTAAATTATAATACTGTGAGTGAATTTCTTCTTGTGGAGCAAGAGTATAATTTTCAGCCAGTATAGTTCCAATTGGGAATGTGTTTTTACATAAATTAAATTGATTATCAAGCCAATGATCATACTGAGAGTGTTTAACATATTTAGGTACAATATTATCTTTAAATTATTTAATAAATGTATGCACACTAAATTTTTCCACAATTAGCTCACAACGTTTTCCAATTTTTCCATCTTTTAAAGAACACTCAACATTTTAATTTTTTTTACATCCACTAATTTTTGTCCAAATTCATCTAAACTACTTGCATGCATACATTCTCCTAACAATTAAAATATACCACATCTATCACATTCTCTATAAATACATGCTTTTAAATAAAAAAATGTTTCCATTAGAGGGTTCACAAAAAAAACCTTCTATAAAATCTTTGATTGTTTTAGGTGGCATATTAATACCACAAATGTCCTGCATAATTTGGTTAGCATGCAAAGTACATCATATATATCAAAAAATATCATAATAATAACGAAATTGTACATGAATCTTACAACAAGAAATTTGTTGTTTATTAATTCTAACATACCAAGGTTTACACTTTTCGAATGTTCTTTGACTTATGCTAATATTAAATGGTAAGATTGAATCATATAAATAAAAATTATATAATTTAGTTTGAGTCATATCTAAGAGATTCTTTGGATGAGGTTCACGAATTTTGGAACCCACCCTTAATTTTAAGTCATCTCTAATGTTAGGTGATACTCTTGTATTATCATGCCAATATTTTTCGATTAAAGATTTGATTTCATTAGTTAATTTCATGTTTGATCTTGGAAGTCTACCACTAAAACTCCAACATTGATTAATTGGATCATTTTCAATAATTTATCTTCTTTCAACAGCTCTTATCAAAATTTTAAGATTTAATTTTATATATTTAATAATATTACTTAACATTCTTTTATTTGAAGTTGCTTTATTAACTAGAGCAGTTGTTATAGCACGATGAACTGCATTCTTATCTTTAGATCGAGATTTCTTACTTATAAAATCAATAGCATTAGCAACACTAGATATGACTTATTCTACTAAATCATCTTTCTTTTTTGGTTTTACAAAAATGTCTAATTTTTTCATCACTTTTCTCATTTTCGACATTCTCATCAATTGCACTGAGTTGACATTGAAATCCTAATTTAGTTCTATAAAAAAAACATTCCATATATTCTATTTCCATAAGTTCTCATTTGTCTCCAAGAAACTTTACCAGGAAGGTTATCTAGCACATCTTTTTCAATTGTAAAAAAAACATTTTCATTTTCATCCATACAAGGGGTTTCATTTCCATTTTCAAACATAAAAGGGATTTCATTCTCATTTTCATCTATATGAGGGGTTTCATTCTCATTTGCATTCTTATAAGATCATTCATCATTTTTTTGTTTTTTCATTGTTTCAACCCTAGAATTATTGATACCATCAATGGTGTATCCAGCTTCCTCTAAATAACTAAGATCAATATTATCAAAACTTGGGTTTGAAGACATACCTAGATAAATTGTTTGAATAGGTGCATTTTCCATATCATTGGGAGGTGGATTTGAAGACATACCTGAAGTTGTTTGCATAGGTGCTATTTCCATATCATTCAAAGATGAAGTTGAAGGCATAGTTGGGTTTGTCTCCATAATTGCATTTTCTTCCATATTCACCATCTCCACATTTGCATCATCTCACCCTTCATGGTTTCCTTTGATGAATCCTTTCTCTTCTATCCCTTTGTTTGTGTGCCTCCATTTCTTTATTTGTTTGAATTTCTTCGAGTGTCATTAAATTTCTAAAAAAAAATTCCTTTGCTTTGATCCCATGGCTACCAAACCCTCTTTGACAACAAAACAAATGGTTCTTAACCTATTTTCAAATTTCCATCTCCTTCAAATATTCAAATAAAACTATGTAGTATGAAAATCCTTTCTTCTATAAACTTTAAGTACAAAAACATCACGAATACATCCAAAAGTTCTCTTTTTCCATATCTTCTTATAAAATGTTCTTGTACTTGATTCCACTTCAAAACATTCAACCTGCACTTGTCTCTTCCAAAATTTTGAATAGAATATGCCCTGTTAAGAGATTGCACAAGAAAATATTGCAATAAAAAATATGTACGAGTTATAAAATGCATACACGTTCTATTTTAGGAATGTGTATGTGTTATATAATGTGTACATGTTCCTTTTACCCAATGGGTAAATAGATAACGTGTACGCGTTATATAACGTGTGCGTGTTATATAACGCATACACGTTTTATTTAAATAATACGTACGTGTTTTAATAACATGTACACGTTATTAAAAAATTGAATCTCCAACCCACATGCAACCTTGGTTTTAGGCTCAAGAAAGGCTTGGCAACCCGACCCTTAGCCTTTGACCTGCAACTAAAAAACAAAGGCAAATTCAAGAAGAATGTCCAACTTTGGCAAAATGGATGATGGACTTTTTTTCTGAATCAATTTATGAAATTAAAACCCATTAGAGAACACGATGTCTAGTTTCCAAATATATAATTTTTATTAATATTGGATTACATTTATTATTTTTAATTAATTTCTAGGCAAACTTTTCCTTAAACTTGAAATATCACGCTTTTTTAATTTTTTGATAACTTTTTTTTTGGTTAAGTTTCTTCTAAAAAAATTATATGGCATCAATCTTCAAAAAATTCTCTACACAATGAAAAAAATATTCAAAAAATGTTTAGTTTAGGTCCAATTATGTTGTTCGTACACGTTGATTTTTAAAAACAACAATTAAGGCCAATAAAAATTCAATAAAAAATATATTCAAAAAAAATTAGAAAAAATATCCTCATCAATCTTCATGTTGTTAGCTCTCTTTCCCAAAAATGAATTAGCAAAATACTTTTATTTGGATCAAAAAGTGGTGTTCGTACACGTGCATGGTATGGTACAAAAAAAATTTTAAAAGGTGGTTTTTATACATCCCTATCAAAATTTAATTTCTATCATCTAAGTATTTGAATAAATTACATATTTGGAAACTAGATTCAAAATGCTAAATTTCATATTACTAACTTTTTTTAAGATTCATTGTGTAAATGCCTCAAATTTTCAATCCAAGTGACAAATTCTGAAAAATAGCAAAAACACTTCCACTTTTTGAGCTTTTTGTGGACCCAACTTCTTGCATCAGCCCAGGTGGTAAAGAAAGGTGGAGAAAGTGTGAGAGAGATTGAAATATCTTAAGAATGTGAGGAAGATTGATTGAGAATGGAAGAGATCCCCAGATTGATGCAAAATGAGAAGTTTTGAGAGGTATATGCATGCAAAGGTTCGTTCCATCTTGTCTGCAAGCTAGCAAAGGTGTTGCACTCACAAATAGATGAGAATTGTAACATCCAAATGACTATTGTAGTCGAGAATATTTTTGGCACATTTGCACGATGCGTAGACGTCTTTGTGACACACGTTCATTAGCAAAATGAACTCACCTTAACAACCAAAAACAAACGGGTTAAGAAAATTAAATGAAGGATAAATTACATTATTGTCTTTAATTTATCTAAAGGGGAGGCTTATAGAATACAAAATTGCATAGTATGCAATTTATGACATTACAATTATCATCATAAAAAAAGAAGGTATAATAGTCTTGTTGGAGTTCTCTCCAATCCTTTGTTTTTATCTTTTTCTCCTAGTTGATGTACTAAGTTTGTACTATCGATGTTAAGATCTAATAGAACAATTGTATGTATAACCTAGTATTATACTCTCTCATTCCTTTCCATGTTGTTATGCATATCTCCAAGTGGTCCTTATGTGGAATTCATCTATGATACTTAGTGTTATTTCATATTCCCCTTCAATGGACAAGTGTCTTATTCTAATCTATATTTTGAATGCATGGCACTAGGAATATTATTCTAGTGGGTCTTCCACTAGCATTAAGTATTGCACACTAGGGTATCTTGCAATGCAACAATCTATAATTCTTGTTTATCAAAGGTTCACTCCATCTCTTCTATGTACCCATTGAGATATCCAACTCCTAAGTATCAGGGTAGCTTAATATGTGATACCTTTTGAGATATGATTTATGTACCTTGGTTTCTAAGAAATAGGGTGAGGGGTATCCCCTAATTCATTTTATGTTTTTTTTGGTGCCCTTTCTTCTTTTGCAAATATTTGTAACATTCTTTCAGGATGTCTATGTGTCATAAATACCTTTCTAAATCCATATACCTTCTAAGATATTATTTTTGGTTCTTCTTAAAGCTAAGTACTCAAAAATTCTTCATTGTCTGTACTTCCATCTTCACTTTCTATGTCTATTTCTCCCTATTTGTTTGGTTCTTCAAAAAAATCAGTTCTTGGTAACTTAGAAATGGAGTAGATTAATCTAGTGTTATCAACTTCATCTTCCTCTAGAGCCGCTTCTTCTATGTATGGTTTGTATGCATCTATTCTTAAAGGTATATGAACTATTTTATTCTCATTTGCAAAGGATATTTCTTCCTTCTTGGAGTCTACAATCCCATTGGCATTGACAAACCATTGTAATCCTAATAATGTGTTGAAGGTATCAAAGGGTTCCTTCATTGCAACAACCTCAATATCAACAACTAATTTCACCTTGAGGACATTGAATCCTACTTTCTTCCATGTCCCCAAAGTTCCCATAGATGAACCATAAACTAGACTTTAATGGTGTATGGCATATTTCCAATTTTAGGTTTTCCCAATTTTCCCAAGTCTTGTGGGATCATGTTGACATCTAACCCCAAGTCAACCATTGTCTATTTAATTTTATTATGATTAATATGTGTGGAGATCATTAGTGGTTTATTTTTCCATTCTCTATATATCTAAGATAATCTTTGAACTTGTGGTCTTATTCTCTTACTTATTCCAGTACTTGTAGAATTACTTTGATCTTTCCAATAGGTTATTTTGATGTACTGGTGTAATTATTTTTTGAGTGCAATCACTTCTTTTGAGAAGTAATTATTTTCCTTTCATTTCTATTGTTTTATGAATGTTCTAGATTTTCTACAATCTAGTCATGTTGTTGTTTGTTAGGGAAGAAATTTGCTTCCTCTTCTTCGTCTTCTTCATCATCATCATCTTCCACATTTAAATATCATGTATGAGTCCTTTTATCTTTGAAGTATCAGTTCCTTGTCTTGTGGCTGTCATAGTCTTGTTTTTCTTCTTATTTTTAACATTATTCTATTTCAATGTTTTCATTTCCTCCTAGTATTCTTCTTTAGAAGTTGCTTCCTCTATGGAGGTATCTGATTGTTTGATTTATTCCTTATGGCACCTCTTGGCTCCTTGTGGTGTCTCTTTAGGTACTTTCCTCATAACCCTAGCCCCTCTAGGTGTGTTGTATCCTTGCAACTCGTCACTTTTACATTATGTTGGTGTATTTTGAAAGTAATGCTTTTCTTTGTTTCAATTGAATAGGTCATAATTTGGATTACTACAAAAAGTACATTTTTTCTTTTTGTTGGACCAACATTTTGTGGAGTAAAGGCCCTATCTCCCACACTTGTAATAGTTGTTGTATTATCTCCTATGATTGCCTCTACCTCTTCCTTGTCCTCTTTTGTAGTTATTGAAGGACCTCATGTCATTGTTCTAGGTTTTTAGGGAGTCATTTTGAAGTGTGTTAATATTTCTCTGGTTTCTCCACATAGGTTGTTTGTATCCATGATCTTGTGTATATAGTGAGTGCTTCACAAGTCCTTTCATGTATGCCATAATTTGATATATTGTCCTATCAGGACCATAGTGCATTGGGAAATGGAATTCATGTTCATCTTGTGCATCTTTTAACCTAGATCATATTTATGAACAATCATACATTTCATGGTTGTCTCATTCTCCACATAAACCACAGTGTATAGTTTGGTTTCTCTAAGGCATTGCTGTAAATTTTACTCTCATTACAAAAGCCAACTTCTCACCTTTCATCACTGAAAATTTATTCCTTATCTTCCCTTCTCTAGAGAAATATGCCCACCATATGTTTTATCATTATTATTTTATTTTATTGATATTTATTGTTTTAAATTTAGTTGTTCAATCTTTAATCTCATATTTTCTAGTTCAATGTTTTCTTTTTATTTATCTATTTGTCTCCATGTTTGTGCTTCTATGCAATAGGATAAGATTACTGCATCCAAGTATCAAAAATTCTCCCATCTAGGGATGCCTTAATTTCTTGATTTAGTCTGGATATGAACCATTCTACTTTTTGCTTCTTAGTCAATGGTTTGGATGACCTCCTTAAACCACTTGTCATATTATTTTATGGTTTATTCTTCCTTTTGTACTAAGTCCCTCACCCTTACACTTTCTGTTAGAACTTTCGAAGTGACAAAGTTAATAAAAAATTATTTTCTTACTTCCTCTCAGGCCTGGAATTTGATGGTCACCCTACTTGTCATATATATTGTTTTTGACGGTTTGGTCGTTTTACAACCTTTCAATTGACGTTTTAAGAATATTATAAATTGTCAAAAAATGTTAAGTGAATTTTTTTATATTGAAAGAATGCAACTTATAAAAAAATAGTCTAAAGATGCAAAAAAGAGCAGCAATCAACAACAGTCACAAAAAAAACTACAAACAATAAGACCTCTTCCTTTGGAGAAACTTCATGGTGATCAACTCATATCGATTGTTTCAAGTGGTTCACCTTGACATTCACAACTGTAATATTCTTCCCTTGGCTACTACATAGGATTCTTAAAGTTGATCATTGACATTGTTACCATAAAATAAAGAACAGTCAATGGATTACCAAAAATAGGCCATCTCATCAAACCAAGACAAAAATTGGGCCATAAAGTTGGAAATCGATAGATGTATAGCAGTAGGGTCTAAGTAAGACTATCGAAGAGCACCAAGCTGCTACACAATCTAAAATAATAGTACAAATTCTATGCATAAAAAACCCTTGCATCAAGTTGGAAGCTAATTCTCAAATTTTTATTGGAGACTCTTCTTTACACAAAGATTTGTTTCTAGATTGATTTTTAAAAAAAATAACAAATATAGACAAAGCAAAGATTTGTTTCTAAATTGATTTTTAATATAAAAAACAATAAAACATAGCAAAGATTTAGAAATATTTGTTTCTAAATTGATTTTAAAAAAAAACAAAAAATAACAAGTATAGACAAAACAAAATTTGTTTCTAAATTGATTTTTAATATAAAAAACAATAAAACAAAGTAAAGATTCATTTCTAAATTGCTTTTTAAAATTTATTGAAGATAAACATTCTTTGAAAATATTTTAATTTAATATATATTTCTACATCAATTTAAAAAATTCAAAATAAACATTGTAAAAAAAAATCATTTATATTTCTATAACAAATTATTATAAAATAATATTATAAATAAAACTATTATATTATATTACTATAATAAAATTTTACGGTTTACAAATAATTTAAAGTGTCATATATACGGTTATGTAAAATTTCAGCAAGTCAAATTATACAATCTAATAAATTTTAAAGTTGTAAAATACAGTCTAAAATGACAAAAACGGTCAAATAGACCATCAAATTCCAGGCCTGCTTCCTCTCATGTTTTGGATGGCTTTCCCTATACCATTCAGAGCAACTTTCCTCAAAGTTCCAACAAAATCATATAATTTAATCTTGTCTTTTTCTATTCCCTTTTTCTTCGAGAGGGACTCCAATACAAATATATGCTTCAAAACCTTTGTAGTATCTTTTTTCAAAAATTGGGAGCTTAATTTGAGAATCCATGGTTTCTTTAACTTCTTTTTTCTTTACTTTGCGGTAAGTTTCTACTACTTTTGTTCATTTTAGGATTTCTTTTTGATGTGTAATTATTCTCTCGTCCTTCGTCTCTTTCTAACATGATTTCAAAATATTCCTTCCCCAAATATTGTGTTGCATTTTTAGCCGATAGGCTATATATAGTGTGAGCTTTGAGTAGAAACAAGTCTCACGCCTGAAAACTCCCTCCCGAGAAACAGGTTACCACTCACTTATTTTTCAGCATGTATATTGTCAAATAAATGTAGAGTTGCAATGTCGGCATATGGGAGAGTTGCAATTTAATATGAAATCATATCAAATTCAGTCTTCTTCCATCAATAAAATCTCCTTTGATCGTTTAGGAGTGCACGCATTTAAATAAATTTAAATCTTGTTAGTGTTGATAGATTGGATGGGATTGCTATCCCCAAGTAAAATCGGTATCAAGATCAATCTAATTATCTGGTAGTCGATCAGATTGTAATAAATGTGGAGATATCCATTTTTTTCCACCTTTGCCACCGCCCTAACTCCTACCGACTTTAACACTGCTTAAAATTGTTCTTACAAAGATATTAAATCTACTTATTTTATAACAAATGTTTTGCAGTGGAATTTTTATAGGGATTAAGGTTATGGAAACTATTTGTGCTGTTAAGCCTCATTTTCGTTTTTTGTCTACAAAATTTTTCCCAAGCTGCCATATTCTTGTGGTCTTTTTTCGATTCAATAATATCAATTTACATGAAAAAGGTGTTATGTCTAAAAAAAATTTCCCAAGCCACATAGTGTCAACAAAAAATTATCACAACGTTGCAGCAGGCAAGGTATTGGAGAAGAACATCAAGAGTATGTTTTGTTTTACTATTTTACTTTTGTTTCTTAACAATATTTTACTTTTGTTTCTTAATTGTTTTATGTTAACTGTTTCAGCTATATGCGGCTGTTCTTGGTAATAGTAGTAATTATGGTCATAATTTTCATTTCTATTTTTTACTTTTACACTTGCCTCCATTATGTAAAAATTAATAAACCTTCAAACCTCAAAATAAATTGAAAATTTTATTTACTTTTGCTTATTTTCTTCACATGGATGGTAAAAATTGAAATCTTTTAGGGAAGCTCTTAGTTATGTACAGTTCAAGGCAAGGTCCAACTACACCTTTTCCTGGTAAATTATTGAAAGAAAAGACAATAAATACAAATAGAGACTCAAAAGCATATAATTACTTCAAAAAATATGCTCCAACAAAGAGTGCTCAACTGTCATCTTTTGAGCTAGTTGTGCCTCATAATGATAGCCCTGAGTTCCCATATGGCATCGAGTTTACTATTGGGATCAAACAATTGTAATTAAATTCTTTGTATTATAATTAAATTGCCACAAAATCACAATTTATTGGAAAATTTTTGGGAACAAACCTTCTGACACAATTTTTTGCCAGTTTGTGGGTTTAAATTGTTTCCTCGTCTAATTTTCAAAAAAATGCTTTTGGCAATATTTAAACAGAATTGACCAACAAAAGTTTGGGGAATAGGCATGATAGAAGCAAACCATGAAATAGAAGTGAAAAAAAAAAGTTAACAAGGCTGTAGAAAAAAACAATTACATCAGTGAGGTTAAGAATGTAAACTAAGCTACCTCTGAACCAAATATAGTCTAATATATTATTATTTTGCACTTCTGCAATGGAGATGAAGAAAATATTTTATCAAACAAACTGAGTCAATTACTAGCTGGACAGGACTAGCTTTGACTAGCAAAGGCCTGTAGCACATTAGAATTTATAATCCTCTTTGGGTTGACTTTCTTTTACTCACGAGGCATTCTATGTTGGGTAGACTCTAGCCAGAGAATCTGATTTGCATCTCTGTACTTTATTACAATGGGTCTTCCGTGGAGATAATAATTATCAACAACACCAACTGTTAATTGTGGAGGCCAGGGGAAAAATGATCGCAATCTTCCTGCAACCATAGAAATAATTAATACAAATTTACTGGCCGAGTTCCATTTTCCACTGAAGCTATATGGCACATCTATGCATATGCCTTTTGCTTTTCTGAGACTGCATGAACAACCCATCAAAAGGCCCACGTTCTTGAAAGCACTACGACACATGAAACCCATTATATTAAAATCTCTATGTAGCCTGATTTTAAATTTTGTGCTGAATTCAAATCAGATTTTATTTGGGCTTACCTCACAACTTCTAAAATGATGTTCAGGACAAAAGAATTGATCCCTGCTTTCAACATGCTTATTTGGGCAGTGAGCAGTTTGGATGGTGCATTGTCTTCCCTCGTCCATGGATTGCTTGTTCTACCCAACACTCCTGCGACCTTTGTTATTAGGAAAGTTTATGTTTTTCCCCTTTCCACATTGCAAATGGTTTTGTCCCCCACGTTTCATAATAGCCTTCTATGTGGCAATAAAATACTCTTAAGATTTGATACCTTTCTTGTTAAAGATCCGTACATTTACAGTAACTTAATGCATGCAGCTATGATGTGTCATAAGGTCAAATCCAAGTTTTTAGCTTTGGATTTAATGACATCTACCCTTTTGTTGGGTTGTCTTTAGTGATTTTGTTTTTTTTAAATCCTTCCATATCCAAACTTTTTAATTCTTATAGAAATTTATTCTATTATTTTTCAAAATCCCCAGGTGATTGATCTTGCACACTTAATTCACTTAATTTTATATAAAGTTAATTTCCATTTGGTTTATATAAATAATTTTACCTACATTTAATTGTGCACATTGAGTTTGTGTTTTCATATCAACAATTTTATATTCACAATTTTCTAAGCATATAAGAACAATTACTTTATATGCATATTCAGATAGCTCTTTTGATCGATATTCACAAATGGAAAGCAGTCCATACACAATTGTCAAGAAAAAGAAAGAGCTCCGACTACATCTGATTTCATTATGAGCAATATAGGTACACATTTTTACTTTCGAACTTCTCTACATCAAATTTTACTTAATTCTTATTAATATGCTCTTCATAGTATATGCTTTACACATAAATTACAAACTAATTTACTCACATCTTCATGGTCTATAGGTGGTTGCTTAATAATTGTAGTTCTTTTCATTTTTGGATCAAGTGCACCTAAGATGCCACCCAAAAGAATATTCTCTCTCCTATAGTTCCTTCTTCTACCAATTGATTTCATTTTTTCCTTTGCTTTTTACTTTCCAAATAAAACAATTGATGTAATTATGATGTAAGTGTTTTAACTTTTTCTTTCCATGTTTAGGAACAAATAACTAGACAACAAAAGCTTTTTGATGCAGACTCTTTTCATACAAGCATGTGGAAACATCAACTATAAAAGCATCACAAATGAAACTACTATGAATCATTCCTTCAAATGGCTATATCAAAAATTGTAATTCAAAGCAAATTGTATTTGCTCCAAACATTTGTAAAAAAATATTTTTTGTATATATTTCAAGCTTCTATTACAAATTTATATGAACACTACAATGAAAGCTACTTAGCATGTTTGCTTACATATACTTCTCTATCGGCGTAACCCTTGCACCCCTTCTGGTGCAAGTGCTAGTTTTACAAATTCTTGTTGCACGGATATTTTGATTGATTTGGTTCTTTATCTTCTACTGAAATTCTTGTTTTATATGGCATGGGGGATGGGTCCTAGTCCAGGGGATGTGCCTTTTCAAGATGGTGTTTTGTTTTTGGTGACAACTTATTTGTAAATGGTATTTTATTTATTGATGACAATTGTTTCCCTAAATTGACATGGTTTTATTTTCTTCACTTATTTATTCTTTCCTTTTAACTTTCTTATATTTTTGTTGACTATCTTTTCTAAATACATCAAGGGATAAAACTTTCTTTCGGGTTTTCAAAAATTTCAAAAATCTTTCATCCAAATTAATTTTGGTATCCATCAAGTTTAGTTCCACTTGTGACAATTTACTTAATTGCAATAATGCTAGTGCTTGATTGCTTTCATAGCTTCCCTCTAACCTCTTCCTTGATGATCGACAACTCTTTATGCTATATTTTAATTCTATCAATATTTCTCCTACCCTTTCTAAATTTCTTGTTATTATTTTTTGGAGTATGAAAAGTTATATTTCTTTATTAGTGGTGTCTATCTTGGTTTGTTTCCCTTTTTTGTTTGGTAGCACCCACATCGAGATGCTCATCAACGTCCACCTTAGCACATTTACTATCCCTCTTTTATGCATATTTTATTCTTTTGCGGAATCTCATATCTTTCTACAATCTGTTTTTGTTGTCTTTCCTCCATGATTTTGTTTTCCATGTTCAACTTCCTTGTTGATGCAATTTCCTCTCTAACTTCTCTCAACTTCTTGTTATCTCCCTTAGCCATGGGTGTTAATGATCTGGTGTTACATTATTCTTTTATCCATCTCATGGTAGTTATTGTATGCTCACCTTGAATGATCACATATTTCACAGGTCTCTTTTGGAAATCCCCCCTTTCCATTCTCCATCCCTAGATGCCTAACCCCCTCTCATAGGGTTAATACCCAAGGAGTTATGTTGCAATCTTCTTTAAAAGAAAATTTTCATCTTTTCCTAAATTGATATAGATCCACAATTTTTGTTTTGTGTACTAATCTCTTCTCTATTGCCTAACTAGGGATTTGGCAACAAAACCAAATTTAGCAAGGAAAGTGGGTCATAGACCAAAGTTTTGAGCCCAAGCAATTCTCTATGAGTTGTGTTAATGCTCTAAAAGTAGAAATAGAAAAAGAATCAACAATTACAATAGAATGTGATATCTAGTCTATGCCATGAATATGAAGTATAGCTAAAGACTCATCACATGGTACACATATAACTATTCTAATATATATTATAATTTCATTTCTTTACATATATTATATTTTCCCATTAGATTATAAAATTATGTCATTTTCTTATAAATTCCCACTTTCTTCCACAATATGTTTATACATATATATGGATTTAGTGATGTGTCCCTTACAAAATATCCCTAAACCTATGAGGACTAGTCGGCTCTCATATTTGCATGAACTTTGTAATATTTGTGATGGGCTCTATTGCTATCTTATAGTATTGTTTTATCCTATGTTGCTTACCCTACCAACAATTCTCCCTATAATTATATTTTTCCCCAAAACAAGAACTTTAAATTATAGACTAACCAAAGAGAGAGTGACAACTCTATGAGTTTTGGCTCCTTAAAGTCTCTTATTGGTGGAGAAAGTATTGCACTTTGTAGCTCCATGTAGGTGAATCCCTCTATTGTGGATCACATAAGATAGAAGTTGGTTGGTCTTCAATGTTGGATTAGTTTCTACAAGATTTTGAATGTGAGACATAAATAAACCCTCACCCAAATTTCTTTGGATCTACAAGGTAGCTTGTGGATGCTACAAAGGAGCCATGAATATGAAATTGTGCTACCATGGAACATCACTAAGAAGATCTACAATTGAATGGTTGTGTGTCTCATCGGCCATTAATTGTACTTATGGTGGTATATTGAATGGCACACACTATCAGATAGAGATTATCTCTTTTCTTTTTAAGAAATCATAAAAGCACACCATGTGGAATTATTTATGAGATAAGTAGCAACTTAGAACTATTGGGATGAGTGGAGACCACCAACCTATATTATATTATCACACCAATCAAAATGAATCATCAATCCACATGGACCAATGACAGGGCTTCCTAACTAAATTATCATTTACAATAGAAAAATACCGCATAAGCCATTAAATTTTCATCTTACCCAACACACCCGATGATGTATGTGTTAGCACTTTTAGAACATTAGTCAAGCTACACAAAATGCATCCAAACTTCAAAATTGGGAAACAAGAACAATTTAATAATGCCACAAGGCATTATTCCTTGATGTCAACAACTTGGTCATCGAAAGCTTGTATAAACATTATAGCCAACATATGCCTTGTTTGTTCATGGTGAGGTGGAAAAAGGTGCCCAATGAGGAAGGGAGATGAGATGGATAAAGGATGAACCCAACCACTCCAAAAAGAGGTTGCATGTCAAATTGACCAAATATATATGACTAAAAATAAATCCTATACCAAGTAATGGATGTAGATCAAGAAAGACCTACTTGCTAATTATTATGGGTAAGATAAACTAATCTCTATCAATCACTTCAACATTTGTAGTGGTTATTCAATATAAAACATAAAATGGCTAATCTAGGAAAATGAATAATTTGTTTAGGAAGGAAAGCACACAAAGAATATAAAACAATAGCAATTATATGATACCAACTAAAATGCAACTACCACATACAATGCAAGACCTAGCTAAAAAGATCATTTTGATCATGAAAGCTAAAGAGAAATCCAAGGAGAATAATGTTTAGACTAGTGAAAACATATAATTTTTTATATTTAATTAGTTGGTGCTAATCTCATGTAATAGATGTTGATGTAATCTCTTGTTTATATTGTTTGTAGTGCTAATATACTTTGATTCAAACCGGTAGTTAGTTTTGATAAGTTTCTCATTGGTTGTATCTAGAAATGAAGGGGCTTAGTTTTTGTTAGTTGGGCAATCTGCCTATCCTAAGCCAACACCTAGAAATGGTTGTCGTAATGGAGTGATAACAAAAACTTATAAGTATAGTGTAACTAAAAATTGAACATGACAAAGAAAGTGCCAAATTCCATGCTCAAGATGAGTGGATGATTTGTTGTAGTGCACCCCAAGGTGGGTGGGAGGAAGAGAGTAATGGGGCCCCCTCTGATTCCAATGGATGAAGTGGGAATCATCAATTGATTCAATCACTATGATTCAATAGATAGCTAGATAGTGTTACATGTGTGCATTTGAGCCTAGTGTGTGGTGTGTGGTGTGTGGTGTGTGGTGTGTGAGGTACTGGTAGATGTTGGTTTCTCTCGTGTGGCCTATGGGTAGTAGGGCTCACCACTTCCAATTAAAGGCAACCAAAGCATTAAACACATCACCCTTGTTTTACCCTTACATCCACAACTAGGCAAGCCCCCCCTAGCCCCATTAATTGCTTCTACCTAAGGCCTCTAGTCCATAATAATTGCAATGTTGAATTAGACAACTTGCCCCTATCTTCTTCTTCTCTCATTCCTCCTGACTCTATTGGGAGAATAATCAAGTTATTATATGTAATGTCAATTTTTTCCCAAAGTTAAGTAAGTATTTGCAATAGATTTGAATATGGTTAATATTAGAGTTAAAATAAATTTTCAATAGGTAATGTTATCAAAATAGATATAATCTACACTATACATGTGATAATTTATAAGAACTCTAAAATAAATAATTAACATAATAAATTGAACATCATAATCATATATAATATTCCCAATATTGTTTAATGTGAATGGTTTTCAATACTTATTTGAATCACAACAATTGGAAAAGTCACTCTTACTCTAGGAAGATGTTAGTGGTATTAGCTCTCACTATGGCACACTTTGTAGAACCTATGTACAAACATAGTGTGTGCCTACTCGCACAAAGCCCTAGCCAAGACAATTTTGGGTGTACTTTATACCCCAAGTTGGACATGCTCTGTGTGCCCCTTCACCAATGCCCATAGCCCAACCAAACCACTTTATTCTTCCTTGAGTGATATTGATGCCCCCTCCAAGTCTCACATAAATTATTTATATAAGCCTTAAGGGGTGATCTTCAAACCATCACACCCTTCCACAAAAGTTGTCTTTCATTGTTATTTTATAAATATAATTATTCCTCTCTTTTAATAGATTTTTCATTAATACCCTTAATTAATATCCATTTTAACCAAAAGGATCATATTATCCTTTTTTTATCTCCCTTTAATGTTTTCATAGCTTTATTTTCACTTTGGGAAAAAAAATCATAACATTATAAGTAGAGGGTAGGAAATAAGTACTTCAATCATGCACCCATGGTGGCCTACTATTTCCAAACTATAGGGGTGCCTAATCAAAGGGTACCTAATGGACTCACCATTGCCCTATACTTTTCCTCCTCCCACCCAACTATATCCACCTACCCACCACTAAAACTAAAATCCCCTCACTCGGGATGGAATTGTAGTGGTTTGGGGGGAATTGTAGCAATATTAGTACGACTAATATCAGTATCAAATAGAAAAGGGTGGGTAAAATTTCACTGGACTATGTGAATTATCTTTGTAATGGGTACTAACACCCCATGTGTCACTTCTCTTTCCATGACATCAACGAGTTCAAGTTATTTGGATCATGTGGTGGTACTAGTGATTTTAGTAGAAGGGAGATCAAGTCCGAAAGACTATCCATGTAAGGATCAACTCAACCACTTCTCAAGTCATCCATCAAATCCACCTATCCATTGATTAGATTAATAATTGACTCGTCCATGACATCTCTTTATTTCAACAAATTCACCTCTCCTTCCTCATTAACTAAATGGGAAGGGGGAAGTGCTAGAGTTTATGGGGGAATTAAGATAGAAAAAGGTTGGGTTGGGAAAGTTTGAAGCTAGAAGTCAGACATAAATTCCACCTGTGGGGGGCACCACAAGCCAAATAAATTGTAAATCCAATTCAACAGATGGAGAGAGATCCAACAAGTTTTAATGGACCTGAGGGTAGGCTCCCAAGATCTTCAACAAAATCCTCCAAATCTACTAAAATTTTGATCAACAATTTGTTGTCCAATATTTCATATTTCAAAGGAATTTAATAAAGAATCCTCAATGTTGACCACAACATCAAAATTGACTAACTCACTCATTTCTAATGGGAAATTTCCCTCAGAGCAGTCAAAATCAAAGCTACCACTCACATCCCAATCCCATTCTTCATTCCCCAACCCCACACACACTTGCATTAATGTTAATGTCCCCACCCCCATGCTCACCTCAACCCCAAACACAAGATTTTATTGGCAATTATGGTAGGCATATCCCCTCCCAATAGTGCCCCTCTTGGGAGGGTCGCTCCTCTCAAAGTCAAGGGTTAGCTATGTCACCACCGATTTCTTTATTTAAGCCATTTAATTGTATCGCCACACACATTCAAACTAAGCATCACGATCACAACAACATCTCAAATCCATCCAATCAATGGACTTGAGGTAGGCTTCCAAGACCTTTGACAAAATCCTCCAAATTTGTTAAAATATTTATCCACACTACATTGTCATCAAGTGTAGTGTTGTAAATTGTCAGCCTTGACAATTTCACACTAGATTTTGCTCCCTCCTATGTGCTTGGAACTAACTATGTCCCTAATTTCCTAAATTATGCATTCCATGGCCCATTTCAAACATTTATTGAAAAACCCAATGTGAAAAACCAAATTAGGCATTTAATATTTTGCCCCCTGCCTTGTCAGATCTTGAAAAAGTGGGTCTAGACAAGGGCGCCCTAAGCACCCTTGTCCACTTAATTTGGCCCCAAATTTTAATATGTCGGAGTTGGCAATTTATTATTTGAATTTCAAATCCTAAATGTCGGCTATTAGGATTTAATTTGTGAGAAATTAGATTAATTACATATAAATACCTATTCATTTCATCATTTGAAAACTAACTAGCAAGAACGAAAATTATTGAGCAAATTGAAGATCCAAAAATTAGTCAAGGATAGTCAAGAGTAGAATTATCAAGATTATAGTAGCACTCATCATTCAAGCTTCATGGCATATGTTATGTGAGTCTATGTTCATGTTTACATGCATTTTGTTTATGTGTGCTAACACTTGTAGGTGATCAAGCCAAATTACAATCAAGCCTTGAGGTGATGTGCATGACTTTGTCCCTTCAAGGAGATCAAATTTGAGTGGTGAGTTACAGCCCATTGTTGATTCATTATTCCATTATCATGTATCATGTATCATGTATCCCTCAAAAGGATAAGCTCTCTTTCATCAACTTTGTCATTATGGAGGTAGAAATACCAACACGAGGTTTGACCGAGGCAAGCCCCTATATGGCACAACCCTTCCACTCTCTTTGAATGTGCAAGTTATAGATCTGAAGAAGATTAGAGGAAGATTAAATACTATTTGTTCATTGATGCATCCAAACTCTACAACTTGACAAGATACGAAAACTCAATTTTCTCAGCAACGAACAAAGATCTAACAACAAGATTCAAAAGGAGGAAGCCACAAATAAAAAGCTATATGACCGCTTTTTCAAATTTGAGAAAATCCAAATCAGACAAGGGCACCCTAGGTGGCCTTGTCGAACAAAATGAAGCCCAAATTCAAACCATAGGTGCACACATGTCTGCTCTATCTATTTTTGTTCATCGATTTTATCTATCAATTTTTGGTTTGTCATAATTCATGACAGAACAATGCATTTTCATAATTAGCTAGTTGCATTGAATTGCATTTCATCAAAAAATACATTTCCAACACCCCAAAGAATTCAGATCAAGAGTTTATTGGCTCATCTTTTGGGTGGTAAGTCAATCTCAATTCTAATGTTTTGTAAGTGAAAAGTAGCTAATCCTAATTAAACCCTAAGGTTTCACTTTTCCTACATTACATTTTTTATGAACCTGACATTTCTTACACTTGCAATTTCTTTGATTTATCATTGCATGAAATCTAAAAATTGAATTTAAAACCTAGGCTATTTGAAAATCTTGGTGATAAATTGCATTTATTTTCATAAAAAACTATCCAATTTCATTAGTTTTTCATCTTAAAATTTGAAAAAAAATTGCAAAAAAATTCAAATCTAATTTTTGTGTTTAGGGCATAGATTTGAATTATTTTTACTAAGAAAATTAATTGCAAAATTATTTTATCATTTATGCAGACATATTTTGGTGAAAAACATTGAAAAAATGATAAAATTGCTTAATATTTTCATTTCAAAAGGTCAAAAAGCATAGTTTTTCTGTATTTTTGGAAAAATCAGTCAATTACTTTAATTTCTAGAAATTTTCATTTCAACATATTTAATTATCCTAAAATGTCCAAAATTGCATGCGTACATGTGCTTCATATAGAAAAATTAGATTTTGGTGCATTTCCAAAAATCTGTTGACTTTCAAACCTGAACCTCTAAGAAAAAGGACCCTAAGACACTATCGATCATTCCCAAATTTTAAGTTTTATAAAAACACCTGCCAATCTAGGACGCCCTGGGTACCCCTGTCTAATCATTTTGGGCTAAATTTTTTTGTTAAAGTCCCTATGTGCTTTGTCCAAATTTGGTTCCTATTTTGGAATTTTGTTTTTCAAACTTGTCTGATTTTACTGTGCATCACTCATTTGATCCAAAGGGCAAATAACATGTTTACTTTTCAAAGATGTGGTTTTGATATCATAATGTGTGGCTTGTATAACTATATTTTTTCTACTTATGAGAACAATCTAGGAAACAAAATGAAATCATTGGCAATCATGTTAGTTCTTCTCCCAATATCTCCCCCACTTGCGAGAATGTTTTGGTGCAAAAAGATGCAATCATTGACAAACATAGTTGGTCTTCTCCCGATACCTCACCTACATGTGAAGAAGGTATCTTGGTGTCAAAAGATCCAACCATTGAGCATCATGAGAACCTTGTTTGTTTCTCTCCCAATACCTCTCCTACTTGGGAAGATATTGTGGCACAAGAGAATGAAATCATTGATACATGTCTTTCAAAAGATAGTAAGATGGATTGCATAGATGAAGATGATAAGGTGACATTAGATCCCCCATCGATAGAAGATCATAAACAATTGATTAACTTAGTTGAGGTTATGAATGCACAATTGACAATTAGATCTCCTTTGATTATTGGACCTCCCAGGACTCCTCTAAATATTGGACCTCCTAAATCACCTCTCATTATAGGACTTCCTAAACCTCATGGCCATATCCTAAACTTTGCAAAACAACTCACTAGTAATCATATGTCATAGCAACCAAGTTATCGCGTAGATGCTCACACATATAACACTAGAAATAATAAGCAAGCAAAACAAACACCAACATTCATCCCATCACCTCAACCATACCTTCCATCCCCACCTAATATTCATCAACGTAGTGGTAAGGAATATGATCTTGTTGAGCAACTTCACAATACTCCAGCGAAAATTTCCCTTTGGGATTTGATTCAAACATCACCTACATACCACGAGATGCTCCAAGAGGCTTTGTAGAAGATTGATGTCTCAAGTTCTATTAAACCGAATGGTGTAGTCACCTTGTTTAATTGTATGCAAGTGACAAAGTTGGGTATTACATTCCCTCAACATGAATTACCCTCACTTGAGATCAAAAATAAACATGAAACCTTAATGATAGTGGCGGTCATTAATAGAATTGGAGTTAGGTATACCCTCATAGACAATGGATCAGGTCTTAATGTTTGTAGAATTGACCTTCTAGATAAAATTGGTGTGGACAAGAATCTTATAAAACCTAATGATGTAGATATTTGTGGCTTTGATAATGTTAATAAGAAACCATTAGGGGTGATCACACTACCCATTAAGGTAGGACCTGTGGTTTTTCCTACCCCTGTCCATAACATATTGGGACCTCTTTCATACAATCTTCTCCTAGGTAGATTGTGGAATCACGCCATGAAGAGAGTCGCGTCTACTCTTCACCATGAGATGAAGTATAAATATAATAACAAAATATATATAGTTAAAGCAAATGAAAAAAGTTACAATTCACACATCGAAGCCAAACATAACACTTCCAACTCTCTTAATACTTTGATCCCAACTTCAAAGCTAGACCCTATACATGATGATAATCATGATTTTGCTTCATCTATAACAAAACTATTAGATGATGATTGGGGTTCATTAGATTTTACACCCTCCTTTATGGGAGTACAAAATCTCATAGTCTAAACCTAAAGAGTCTTGTGTTTTATCTTGTTCTACATCAACAAATTCAAAAACATCACCCCATGATGGTGATGGGGGCTCTTTAACTTTTGTCCCTCATGAGTGGAAGATGCCTAACTTTAAAAAACTTATGGATTTGTGTGCTCGTGAAAGAACTAATTCTTCTCATGAGCATGTAGATACAATTTTTTCATCTGAGTTGGAAGGATGTTATGGGCTTGGATACAAAATTCTTTCTAAAAAAGAATATAATGCAAAAACGGAGCAAAATGATAAGGATCAAGTGAATTCTATACCCTACTTTTCTAAACAGGGTCTAGGTTTCCAACCTTTGTCCCCATCTTCATCTAATGCTTTATCATCTATTGTATTTATGGCATCTTGGGGTAAGCGAGCAAGCTTTTCTTCACAAGAGAGGAACATCTCCTACTACTGAGCAAGGGCATATTTTTTTGAGGCTTCTTAAAGCTCGCTTGATTACTCTTCCTTTGAAAATATGAAAGAAATTTTATGACAATAACTCATTTTGTGCATATCATTGAGTGCATGGTCATTCTACCAATGAATGTCAAGCCTTGAGTAATAAAATACAACTTAATGATTGTGGTGCTCTTCCATGTGTTGATGCACCTAATCATTCTAAACAATAATGATCTTTATTCTATGGTGTTGCTCCTCACTATGTGGCATTTGTAGCTTTATATGTTTTCTCATTGCCATTCATAGTGGTACAATCTTAAGTGCAACCATATTTCAACCATGGTAGCAACATAATAGTTGCTTGCATGGTTTTCTTTGCATAGTTTTGGGAGGTGTGTATTCTTTTCAAAAATCCCATCTTCCCCTTTTCTTCCTTAAAACAACAACATAGCAAGTATGTTGACATTTTAAGGGGTGGGGGACAGGCATATCACCCTAGCCATTTCACAAATGTCTTGTGAGATTTGACTTATTGGCATACCCCTTTAGTGGTGGTGTTGTTATAACGCCCCTTGAGGCGTGGTTATCAATTTGTCCCCTGTAGCATTAAGCATTTGTTCACCCCCTGTGATGTTAATCATTTGTTTGTCTCCTATGACATTAAACATTGTGCACCCCCTAAAGTGATTTTTGTGTGCTCCCTGAAAAGCAGTTTGCATAGACCTAGCATAATGGAGTTTGCTAGCTTGTGAATTTAGAGCATTTTTAACATGGCCACCTAGCATAACACAACTTCCTTACCAGTGGAGCCATGTGTTTCATGAGTGTCTTAGCACAATGCAGCTTACTGGCCTTGTGGAACCCATCATATTGCATGGACACCTAGCATAACACAACTTGCTAGGCAGTAGATCTATGTAGCTCATGAATGATTTTACATCCTTATGAGGGCATCATTTTGTTTAGATAGCACATTTGATGGATGACATTTGGTACTTGAGACAAATTTAAGACTAGGATCTCTTTGCCTTACTGACTTGAATTCTTTTAGTACTAACCTTGTGTTTTTGTTTTGTGATCATTGTATGTTGTGTTTGCATTATGTTGGCATTGTGTTTATGTTTTGTTTGATGTTCATGTTGCATTATATTATGTTATGTGTCTTCATCAAGCATGCTTCATGTTTGGCATATTGCATTTCACTTCACATGTGTATTCTTTTGTCCTTATGTTGATTTGCCATGGGATCTTGAATCTTGGGGGCTTGCGAGCTTCTCCCTAGATTCATTGTCATCCTATCTCTTTAACATTTGGATAATTGAACCCCTCTTGATATATTTCTTACTTTAATGTGAATCTGAGTGTAAGTTCATACTCTCACTAAAGTGGGGGCTAAATGAAACCGTAAATTGTCACCCTTGACAATTTCACACTAAATTTTGCTATCTTATGTGCTTGGACATAATTGTGTCCCTAATTTCCTAAATTATGCATTTTATGGCCCATTTTGAACATTTATTGAAAAACCCAATGTAAAAAACCAAATTAGGCATTTAATATTTTGTCCCTTGCTTATCAGATCCCAAAAAAGTGGATTTGAACAAGGACACCCTTGTCCTCTTAATTTGGCCCCAAATTTTAATATGTCAAGGTTGGCAATTTATTATTTGAATTTTAAACCATAAATGTCAGCTATCAGGATTTAGTTTGCAAGAAATTAGATTAATTGCATATAAATACCTAGTCATTTCATCATTTGAAAACTAACTAGGAAGAAGGAAAATTATTGAGCAAATTGAAGATCCAAAAATCAGTCAAAGTTAGTCAAGAGCAAAAATATCAAGATTATATCAACACTTCATCATTCAAACTTCATGTCATATGTTATGTGAGTCTATGTTCATGTTTACATGCATTTTTTTTTGTGTACTAACACTTGTAGGTGATCAAGCCAAATTGCAATCAAGCCTTGAGATGATGTGCATGACTTCAATCCTTCAAGGAGATCAAATTTGAGTGGTGAGTTACATTACTCTGTTATCATTTAGCCTCTATCCCTCAAAAGTATAAGCTTTCTTTCATCAACTTTGCCAACGTGGAGGTAGAAATACCAACACATGATTTGACCGAAGCAAGCCCCCTATATGGCACAACCCTTCCTCTTTGAATGTGCAAATTACAAATCTGAAGAAGATTGAAGACTATTTGCTCATTAATGCATCCAAACCCTACAACTTGACAAGACACGAAAACTCAATTATCTCAGCAAGAGATGAAGATTCGACAACAAGATCCAAAAGGAGGAAGCCACAAATAGAGATCTACATGATTGTTTTTTTCAAATATGAGAAGTCAACTCAAACAATGGTACCCTAGGCGGCTTTTCTAGCAAAATTAAGCCCAAATTCAAATCACAGGGTCACAACATCCGCTCTATCTAATTTTGGTCATCTAATTTATCTGTTAGTTTCCAATTTGCCATAATTCATGACAGAACAATGCATTTTCATAGTTAGCTAGTTGCATCATTGCATTTCATCAAAAAAAAAAATTCCAACCCCCGAGAGAATTCAAATCAAGGGTTGATTAGCTCGTCTTTTAGGTTGTAAGTCAATCTCATACCCTTGCCAATCTCAATTCTAATGTTTTGTAAGTGAAAAATAGTTCATCCTAATTAAACCCTGGGGTTTCACTTTTCCTACATTACATCCAATATTTCATATTTAAAGGAATTTAACAAAGAATCCTCAATATTGACCACAATATCAAAATCGGTTGACTCCCCCAATTCCAATAAAAGAATCCTCAGAGTTAAAGTCGGAGCCGCCACCAGCAACCCCACCCCATTCTTCATGCCCCAACACCATGCACACTCCCATTAATGTTAATTCCCCCACCTCACCCAAACACAAGATTTTCTTAGACAATTACGATAGTCGCCTCCCCTCCCAATAGTGCCCCTCTTGGGAGGGTGGCTCCTTGACAAGTGAAGGATTGTCTATGTCACCACCCATTTCTTTATTTAAGCCAATTTCATCATATCACCACACAATTATTCAAACTAGGCATCATGACTGCAACTTCTCATATCCAACCAAGTCTTGAAATGAGTTCGTCTCTTGAAAGCTTTATTTCTCCAACTCCAAGTCCAATTACAAGCATAATATAACTTTTAACACCATCCATTTGGCTATTCTTTTTTCTAAGAAACTATCAAGATTGGGGGAAAACTTATAAATTATTAACTAGAAAATTTGAGACGATGGAATCATTCTATTTCCTTCTACCCTAGATTGAACTCAAAATTCACCTACAACTCAAGTCAAGACCCCTCAAAACACTCAATTTGTGAGTCAACCAATTGCTGACCTCGAGGTAGCATTTGTGGGAACCTCCCAAAAAGTATTGGTTCAATGGTGATCGACATCTCCAAATCACTTCATCACTTTACTCCAGTCATCGAATTTGGTAAGGGCCTTTAGGGCTAGTATGCCCCTCTTCAGCCCTATCCATAGCAACAAGGCCCCTATCCACCCCTCACTATAGAAAAGTTAGAAAGGGGGGACTCGACCACCTCTAGGGTGGGAGCAAACAAAGACAAGAGTGGTTTAACCAAAGTTAAGGAAGAGACTTGTGAACTTTTAGGGGCTGGCATGAAGATTGAGCAATCCCTCCATACTGTGAGGCAAGATTCCCTGGAATGTCAGCAAGAAAAACGGAAACAAAGAGTTCAGAACTTGGGACTAAGGCAATCACCGAGATTCATAGATCCAACCAACCCTTGTCCCAGTAAGTTAAAAGCACCAAAAGAACCAATTTCTAACTTTCAAAAGCATTTGTAAAATTGGGTAAGATAATCAACATTTGAGCAAATTATTATCAGGTATATTTGTTGATGATCAAACACTTCCCTTCTTTCATGTTCTGATCTGTTTGTTGTTTTTGATAATATAGAAGGTTACTAAACTACGGGGATAGAAAACATAAAGCCTATTTAGCAAGTACAGCAGTTCATTACTGACAATTGCTAAACGTCAAATCACTTGTAAATTCGTAATGATAAAGTTGCCATTAGTAGAGCAGCTTCATTGATGGAAATGGTTAATTTAAATGCAACTCGAGTGTCATGGCATGAATCCATTTTCACTCGATCAAAATAAAGATTCATAAACTTAAGTCTGAACTAATTCTAAAAAATAATCATTATTTAGAAATTATGTACAATGCATTCTCATGATTTTTTTCTTAAAAGGCTTTTCTCTAGGTCAAATCAAATTGTAGAATTATTATGTGCGACTTTTTATCGCAGTGTAAAAATGTTCAATTTGGAAAAATAATAAAGCACATAAGAAACTGAATATAGCAAACTTGTCCTGATCACACACTGAAATTATGTGCTGCAGCCATCTTGTATAGAGCATTTACATGAAAAGTAATATGAAAATATATTGCAACCGCAGCCTACAATCTTACTGAGTTATTTATAAATAGTAAATAGTAATACCAATGATGCTGACTCCAGAAAGGGAGGCTGATGAGAGAACAGCATCACACTTGACACTTCATTATAACTCTAGGCACAGAACAATAGAAGCTAAAAGGAAAATGGAGTTCTCAACTTAATGTCCATTTGAGACATCAAAAGGCATTTATTTATCCTTCTAAAATGATCCTCACAAAATTATTTTGACTGTTATTGTTTAAACACCTGTAAATACATTTTAAAGATATTACTCCTTTCATTTGCTTAAAGCAATGCTGATTCCTGCTTGCTCTGCATGCTGATGCCTTTTTTGAACAAGTCTGTTGAATGCATTCTAATTTCTAATATATAAAAAATATAGTGTATGAATATCCTTTCCTACCAATGATAAGATTGGGCAGACAAAGTAACACTGAAGATATAGAAGTATTCACAGTAATCCAACATTGATATCCTTGAAGGTTCTCAGGCAAAAACGGTTTATATACTGTGTTGAGAACACATATCCAGCTTCAATAAAATGGTTTTAGAAAATTCATTAAGAGTATACCACACAACTTATTTAGTCAAAAGAAAACAAAGGATATTAAATAACAAGATACATATAAACAAAGAAGAAATCATCAAAACCTTGAAGATAACTCCTCATCTCAAATGAAGCAGAAGATGCTCTGGATTTTCAATCAGAAGCTTCCACTTGTTACAAAATTTTGCCACAGCTGCACCATCTATGACTCTGTGATCAGCACCAACTATAACCTGCAGATGAAAAACAAAAAATTCCAGTGCATTGTTGTGTACGAACATTTGAAATTTTCATCATTGGTTAGAAACTTCTAGACCTGGGTGTGACAAGGCACATATTTCTTCGAGAAATTAAAGAAGTTTATCATATACAAATGTGTATATAAATACATAAATATAAGAGTATGTGTGTGTGTACACCAAGTACCGTTACTCTTGAAAAACTCTCGATTAGTCAAGACCTGTTGCATTTGCCATGTCATTTTCCAATATCTTCAAGGTCTTACTTACATTTACGTATCTTTCTTAGGCTTATTTTAAAGCACATTAAAATAATGAACACATATCGACAGAAAATATTTAGTTAAAAGTTAGTGTATTTATATTCTTTTTCAAGTTTTACTCGGGATAGATTTAGTAAATAGTTTAGATGTTATATTGTAAGCCTTACTTAGACTTCTTTTAAATCATAGCCTTAATAAGGGTCCACGTAAGAAACATAGGGCTGCCGCTGACATACTAGGGTGTCCTCCATGAGAGCACAACAGACTATTTTATAGGCAGCCTTTATTTTATACATTAAGCCTCCTATGTGAGCAATTTTTTTTAAACTCTACTCATGTTTTCTTATGATTGCCATTTTTTAATTTATTATCATTATGTCTGTGTTTAACCCTATGCACTACATTTTACATGAAATAACAAAAAAAGTATTCTATTTTTAGAAATATTACATTAATATTTTAAATTTTTATTTCCTGAAATTTTCAATTTTGAACCCCCCAGTAATTGAATTCTATTTATATTATAAACACACCATTCCAATTTAATAAATGGAACAGTACTGTGATATATTATTATATACATGTATATGCATTACGTATGTATGCATATAATAACATATAAATATATATTTACAGACATAAAAACGTTAATAGCTCATCTTCAGAAAATGTCCATGCATTAAAATGAGTCAACAGCTGAACACCAATTAATGAATAGACACACATATGAGAGATGGAGGGGGAAACAATACATACATTCATAAGTGAAGCAGGATAAACTGTCCCATCATTTGAAAACCGAGGAAGCTTTTGGATTCTGCCAATTGCTATTATAGAAACCTCAGGCAAGTTTAAAAGCGGAGACCCAAATTTACCACCAATGGCCCCAAAGTTGCTAACTGTTATTGTTCCACCAGAAACGTCATCTGAAGACAGCCTGTTGTTTGAGGCTCCTTGAATAAGGCGTTGAAGTTCCTTTGTAATCTATGAAGTAACAAAGAGAATTATTGCAAGCAATCCAAAGCAAGCCCTTTTAGATGAAAAAAATAGATGAACATTACTTGACAAATTCTTTTAAAACAATAAAAGTAACTTGAGCTTGCACAAAAAGCAGACAAGCACACTTTTTAGATATCCTTTCATTCAAAATCTGCCCGTCCTGCACATATTCATGGAGGTGAATCAGCAGTTTCCTAGTATGCATCAAATGGATTGTGATAACCCTCCATGGAAGGGTAATGAGTGGGGGTTAGACATGGTTCACTCCATAGGCATCTTTTCTTCAACTAATAAAGATCGGATGACTATATTTTCCAATCCCAAGAATAGAAACAAGGAATTAAAATTAAATGCAAGTCTCACATTCGTAGATTTTTTCTGTAGTTCTCAAGATTTATAATTATGTCTACTGGCATAGAAATGAAACTGGAAATTTATTGTGGCAGTGAGAATATTGTAAGGATTGCAGCAAATGAAAAGAGAATAATGGAAATCGTCACCAAACAGGTCTCTACAGGGATAGTTGAGTGATTTTCAATGCCAAATAGAATAAAAGCAAAGGCATTACAACGAGTGAATTTCTAATCCAAAAAGATAAGAGATGAGTCCCTAAAGTCAACAATTAACCAGCTACTACATCCATACTTATCTCAAACAAACTGATTATGTAGTTGCAGCAATAATTGCAACAGTAAGCCTTTTATGGACTAAGAAAAACAGCATAGGACTCGGACACCTCCTTAACACAGATTTGATACTCCTTTGTTAGGAATATAGAGCTCTCACTCATGAGGGGATAGATTCAAGTGTCTATAATGAAACCTCCTTAAATATCGCATTCGTAAAATGGCATTCAAATTATTAAGGCAAGCATAAAAACATAAGTTTTTATCTAGCCCATTGCTTAACTGTCCAGAAAGGAGTACCAGATTCCTTATGGACAGAACATATATCCAATATCAATACAAGTCATGCCTAAATTAGGCCAAGGAAATGACAATAAAGGCAACAATTTGTGGGCCACAATTTAGGACTTTGAAAGAACTCAGATTACCTTTACACTGAATGAGAATTATAATAACAGATATGAAGTGCTAAGTTGGTGCAGATGGATGAGAAAGATGTTGCACTCTTGTGCCCAAATAAAATTGCACAAAATTTTAATTGTACTGTTAATTCTTAAATTATATTTAAGGCATGATCTCAACCCTCTCAAACATTAGTCATACCAAACAAGATAGGCATTTCCTCCTATCCACTTGATTTTCTCATATGACCTTTTATGTAATCCCATGCCTGAATCTGGTAGCTCAAATGTAACTAAGGGGTGATACCTATGCTCCCCCAAGTTTTGGGGATGGCAGGGAATGGCAAGATGCGTTTCTGGTACGGGGGTACTTTTGGGTCATTTTTTAGGGGAAGGCAGGGAACAGCTATTAAAAATAGGGAGATTTTTAAAAATATAGAGAAATTTCAAATAGTCATATCATAACATTGATAAAGCGTTCATCATAGACATTGTGGAAGATTAATACATAACATTAGACTTGAATTGAGATTTCACGTGAAAATTGACAAACAAATTAACAAAATTCAAATGCTTTCATTGTCAATGTGCATACATATTAAATAAGAATTATAACAAAATGCCCAAAGGCTCCAAGTTTCAACTATAAAATGACAAAAACATAGAAAAGATATGGCTGTCCCTAATCAGCAGATGCAACTGACAGGTCTGTATCAAAATTGGAGTTCAAGTCTGAGTCACCATCAGATGCAATGGCGGGGGGAAGTTTCTGAGGAGTCCCCGAAATGTTTCCGGGATGGGGATGGGGGGTACAGGGCAGGGGACGTGTCTTCGGGGAGCACTGGGTGATACTTAATCCTTGAAATATGTCAAAGGCACAACCTCATCTCCCTACAATAAAAATCATAAAAATGTGATAGGTGATTCCTCATATCCACTTGACTTCCTCATCTGACCTACTAATCTGTAGGAAGGTCATATCCAAGCTTCAACCCTCCCGAATCCCAAAGAAAATAGAAATCAAGCCAGGTCACAAGTTCAAGACCCATTTCAAAAACTGGAAAAAAACAATATACAAAAATTCACACAAGCATAAGTGCGTCCAAAACCTAATAGGTGTTTTTCACAATAGCTTCCATCCTATGTCTGAAAGATATGCTCACAACCATGGTTAAGCTGTTGACATTGAATTTTTTTTCTCTGTTTACACTCCTAAAGACCCAAGTGGATAAGTGTTGTCGTGCCCGGCACTTTGCTTCTTGTTAAGCAGCTCTGTGGATGCAATACATGGTTGAGAAGGGGGGAGAAAGAACTGGGCATGGATATATTGTTGTCAATCCAACAAATAGTAACAATGGTGAGAAGAATGTTCTTCAGCAAGAGAGGATAGATCCTATTGACTCTTGGTTGAAGTCATAATTTAAACCAACATTCCACAGGGATGCATCTTCCACCCCCCAAATCCTCCCATTTCTAAGATGCAGGGACTTGGGGGGACATCCCCCTGACATCCCACAACCTCCACTCCAAACCCAAGGATGTTTCCAAGACGTCCCCCTAGTTTGGGGACAACTTGGGGACTTCAAGGCATCCCCAAGAAGTCTAGGGGACTCCCACGAGTCTCTTGGCCATCCCCAAGACTTCCAAGCATCTTCCATGGTAGGAAAATGAAAAAGTCAGTATTTTTTTTAAAATCAAATAGTGTTTTCAATCTTTGTGCAACAAACCCTAACGCTAATGGTCTATGGACCCCGCACAAACCTAGCACTCACAAAAAAACACTTATAAATAGGCATCTAAGACTTATTCCAAATCACTCCCAAGTTTTAGAAATTGTAAATATGTGGTTTTTGAAGTCCTTGTTTAACAAATCCTTACTATTTCTAAAACTTGGGAGTGATTTGGAATGAAGCTTAGATGCCTATTTATAAGCTTTTTTGTGAGTGCTAAGGGTTTGTGTGGGGTCCATAGACATTGATGTGCAATATATGGTAATTATATCAATGTCAAGTTGGTAAGTATGATATTTGAGTTAGAGGTAGTTGTTCACAGGACCATAGGAGTCAAAAATCATAGTTACCAACTTGAAATCAATATTTACATAAGTTATATTCATAACGGGTTGGGGACTTCCACCACTGTCTGTTCTACATCATTATGTAAAGTTAGGCTTGCTACTGGAGACAAATACATTATATGTTCTTTATAAAGAAGATATTTCATTGTTTTATTTTGGGTATTCATGATGATAACAATGTTAAAATTATCATTTATGTTAGAATGTGCATAATGCTGTATCTGTGTGTTCACTATTGTTCCATTTCACTGTGTTCCATGCTGTTGTTAACTATTTAACAGTCTACAACCAGCACATAAGGGTAAAAATCTCATAATATTGTCCTTGTAGTGAATTTTCACAATGCATGTATTTCAAATCTATCACTGGCAGTTAAAGGCCCTAGAAAGCTGAGATGAGCATAGATCATTCATTGTTTTAATCACAGCACAAAGGGATCAAAAGACTTACAATTCTGAATGAATGTTGCAAGTGGCTGCCATTTGATGAGCCACATCCTTTCACCCAATGGTCAGTGTTGGTTCTAAGTTGTATGGAGATTGTTGGTAACCAGCAAGTCCCAGCATTAGTGCATTCATTCAAGGCAGGGCCCATAAGTACTTTTGGTGTCATGAACTCACAGAGATATACATTGGCACCTTCATCAAACATGGAATTCGTTTTCAGCGGGTAGTCAATCTCTCTTATTCTGTATAAATAAGACCCTTGGGCTCATTGTTTTGGTTAAATTTGGATTTGTAGACCTGTGCTCAATGAGCCTTGTATTAGGGACTATTTCTCAAATTTTCCTGCTCTTAAGCCCTAGAGTAGTCTTTGTTTATGTGTCAAAAAGTTTTCTGGTCTTTTCATGGAATGCAATTGTGCATAAAACTTGGAAGTACTCAATATATATGAAGTTGTGATTGTCTCTATCCTCCTGTTGTTGTTTATGATGAATAATCGTCTCTTACATTTAAGTGATCATGCTTAAATCTGGTTTCTATTGACTACTAAACTACATGTGAATTCTCTACAAAAGATTTGTGGAAACCTATTCTAGCATATCACCCATAATCTATTTCGAATTATTTTCACTCATTTCTATCTTTTTTCTCTACTCACTCAGATTAGCTAGAATAGATAAAGAACCAGCCTTTTAATTCTAGAGATTAACTTACACTTTAGGGTCCCAAACCTATAAGACTTTCCATACTCATACTCTCCATTGTTGATGTTATAGCAGCTTAGGGCTGCACTTCATTGCACACGCCTCAAGAAGGAAGCATAAATTAAATGGTAGCCATTCGGCTATCTAATTTATGTTAATAATAATTGTCAAACATAAAGGGCCGACCCTAATGGTTCGCATGTATTGCTTGTTGCTTGGGCCGACCTTACTTGTAATTATCATTTATTATGTTTCTTTATAGAGGGCCAACCTAAGTTGAAGAGGCGCCTAAATTGTATATATACAAGGTCTTGTATTGTCATTATCATCATTCAAGTTCATCAAGTAAATTCGCAATTAGAGCAGAAGTTCGCACCTTCATAGCAGCAGTTCGAATTCAAGGAAGATCTCATTCATTTGTATATCTTGCATCTAGGAGAGATGCGATTTCATTGTATCAATTATTGGCCATTGTTGGGCCTAAGTTGTAAGCAGATTTCTGCTTTTGTTCTACTTTATATAAGAGAATCATTTGCTGGGTTTTTCTCCCTCAAGAGGAGGGTTTTCCCAGGGTATCTTGCTGTGTTTATTGTCTTATGTGTTGCAATATTTTAAGTGCTTTCAATTGATTAATCTGATCTAAGAAACACTAACATGGTATCAAAGCGGGTTTGAAAAAGATCGTGATCAGATTTAGTTGCAGCACTCACTCTAATCTTTTTCAGTCTATCTCCTAAATTTTTCAAGATGGTGAACGGTCTGAAAATCGAGAATAGACTCAAAGGAATTTCGAACTACATATCATGGAGGTTCAGGATCATGCTCACATTGGAAGAGAATGATTTGGCTGAGTTTGTGAAAACAAAAGTTCCTGAACCTGAGGAGGAAGAAGAGAAGTTGCAGTGGAGGAAGAAAGATACTAGGGCAAAGAAAGTGTTGGTTGATTCCGTCAAAGATCATGTTGTACCGATTGTCTTCAAGTTGGATACAGTAAGAGAGATGTTTACAACTTTGGAAGAGATGTATGAAATCAACAACACCAGTCGAGCACTTGCACTGAAGCAACAACTTCATCATGTGAAAATGGCGAAAGGAGAATCTGTAATTACATACTTCATGAGGATTTCAAAGATAAGAGATCAGCTCTCCACAATTGGTCACATGATTGATGACAAAGACTTGACTATGCTTGCTCTCAATGGTCTTCCACTTTCATGGGAGTCGTTTATTCAAGGAATCAGTGCAAGATCTAAACTTCCCAAGTTTGATCGATTGAGAATTGACTGCATTCAAGAGGAGTCGAGACTAATGGCTAGGGGCATTGGTCAATGTTCAAAGAATGAAGAAATACATGTTCTTGCCTCTCATTCGTCGAAGAAAGGAAAAGGCTTTAAGAAAGGGTTCTTCAAGAGGAATCGAGAAAATGTAAATGATGGTGCTCCTGCCTTCAAAAGGAAACGAGACATGTCCAAGATTCAATGCTTTCGTTGTGATAAGTATGGTCACTTTGCAAAAGAATGTCCTCTTAGACCTAAGCAGCAGGTTGCCACTGCAAATGTTGAAGAAGTTGCTCTGCAGAAGGACTCCAGTGATTACTTGTTCTATTCAGCTTTGTCAAGCAATGTATCTATCGATGCCAACACTTGGCTGATTGATAGTGGTGCCTCCAGGCACATCACCAGTTTCAGGGGACACCTTTCAAACTTAGTGGAGAGTAACTCTAGTGAACAAGTCGTTATTGGAGACGATGCTAGACATTCTGTGAAAGGAGTTGGAAACTCCTCTCTTCACTTGGATTCTGGGATTTCATTGGAGTTGAATGATGTACCGTTCGTTCCAGGGATAAAGAGGAATCTTGTCTCAATTTCGGCATTAGAAGACAAGGGTTATCAAGTTGCTTTTTCTAAAGGCAAAGTTCTTATATGGGCAAAGAACTCCAACTTCAAAACTGCTCAAGTGATTGGAGTTAGACATGAATGTCTTTATAGGCTATGCACTCGTCCTCTTCAAGCGCTTGTGCATAACACTTCCAGCATGTGTGATCTTTGGCATCGAAGATTGGCCCACATTCACTTTCGAGCACTACCTATCATGGAGAAGATGGTCACCGGTCTTCCGAAATTCAATCAGGAACATGAAGGTACATGCAAAGGATGCGCCCTAGGCAAGAACACAAAAGGTACATTTCATTCTAGTGAAAGTAGATCTAAATGTATTCTTGATCTCATTCATTCTGATTTATGTGGTCCAATGTCTATTGCATCTTCTAGTGGTTTCTTGTATTACATTATTTTTATTGATGATTACTCTAGAAAGACTTGGATTTATTTCTTGAGATCTAAAGAATCTGAAGAACTATTAGAAAGATTCAGAGAATTCAAGGCTCAGGTTGAAAACCTGTCTGGGAAAAGGATCAAGGCTTTGAGATCCGATAATGGTGGAGAATACACCTCTGGCACCTTTCGAGATTTTTGTATTGAAGCAAGGATTAAGAGGGAGTTCAGTGTTCCCTATAATCCACAACAAAATGGTATTGCTGAAAGGAAGAATAGGTCTATTGTGGAAGCAGTAAAAGCTATGATCCATGATCAAGATCTGCAAATCTCTCTTTAGGCTGAGGCATTGAGGACAGCCATCTATGTTCAGAACAGGAGTCCCCACAGGATCTTGGAGAATAAAACTCCTGAAGAAGCATTCTCAGGGGTGAAACCAGAAGTTAGTCATTTGAGGATCTTTGGTTGTCCAGTGTATGTTCATATTCCAAAGGAAAAGAGAACAAAGTTAGAACCTTCTGGGAAAAAGGGAATTCTTGTAGGTTACAATGAGACATCAAAAGCCTACAGAATCTACATTCCAGGTCCGAAGTCTATTGAGATTAGTAGAGATGTCACATTTGAGGAAGATGTTGCTTTCAGAAGATCCAAGGGCACTCCTATGGAGATCGATGAAGAAGAACCTCCTCAAGATATGGAAGTAGACCATATTCCAGAAAATCAGAAGGAGGCTCCAGAACCTAAAGAAGATGTTGATCCAATTGAACCCTTGGATCCTACTGATGGCCCTTTAGATATTGTGATTGGAAAGAAAAGACCTCTTTGGGCTCGTAGGACAATACAGGAGGCAAAAAGTTTTGCAGCCCCAAGAGGAGCTTTTAGAGAAAGCAAGAGACCTCATAAGTTCTCCAGCTATGTCGCCTTGATGAGTCAGATCATTGAGTCAGAGCCTTCAAGTGTTGATGAAGCTTCTAGTCAACAAGTATGGAAGATGCCTTGACTGAGGAGTATCAGTCCATACTTAAGAATGATGTTTGGGATATTGTTCCTAGACCCAAGGGCAAATCTGTGGTGTCTTCTAAATGGCTCTTCAAGATCAAGCATGCAGCTGATGGAGCATTGAGAAGCACAAGGCAAGATTCGTGGCTAGAGGGTTCTCACAAAAAGAGGGAGTTGACTATGAAGAAACTTTTGCTCCTGTGGCTCGATATACTTCTGTCAGAACCATCATTGCCATTGCTGCATCTAGAGGATGGAAGATTCACCAAATGGATGTAAAGACAGCCTTTTTGAATGGTGTAATAGAAGAAGAGGTTTACATTGAGCAACCCAAAGGATTTGAGGTGCATGGGAAGGAGTCTCATGTTTGCAAGCTGAAGAAGGCCTTGTATGGTCTTAAGCAAGCTCCTCGTGCTTGGTACGAAAGGATTGATCAGTATCTATTGAGTCTGGGTTTCTCAAAGAATGATGCAGATTCTAACCTCTACTTCAAAGTAGTAAATGGTGAAGCCTTGATTCTGGTTCTATATGTTGATGATCTGATTATCACTGGTGAAGAACACCTAATTCTAAAATGTAAGGAGTTAGCTTCAGAGTTTGAGATGAAGAATCTAGGTCTCATGCATTACTTCCTTGGCTTAGAAGTTTGGCAAAAGCCAGATGAGATGATTCTAAGTCAAGGCAAGTATACTATTGACATTCTCAAAAGGTTTGGTATGATCGACTGCAAAACTATGTCAACACCTATGGAGTCTAATTTAGATAAGTTGAAGGAGGCTGCAGCTAGTTCAGATCCAGTGGATTCTACTATGTATAGACAGTTGATTAGTTCATTGATGTATCTAGTTAACACTAGACCTAACATCTGCTATGCAGTAAGTGCACTTAGCCAGTTTATGTGTGAACCAAGGCAAATACATCTTGTTGCAGCTAAACATATCCTAAGATACTTGTGTGGCACAATTGGATATGGACTGAGATATTCTTCAGGTGAGGACTTGGAGTTACATGGCTTTACTGATTCTGATTGGGTAGGATGTGTCTCAGATCGGAAGAGCACCTCTGGTTGTTGCTTCAGTTTGGGTTCTGCTATGATTTCTTGGTGTAGCAAGAAACAGTCATCAATGGCTTTGAGTCCAACCGAGGCAGAGTACATAGCAGCTTGTGTAGCAACTCGTGAGGCAGTGTGGCTTCGTAAGCTCCTTGCAGGATTGTTTGAACAATCAATGGAGCCTACCATTATACACTGTGATAACCAGAGTTGTGTAAAGCTTTCTGTCAATCCTGTGTTTCATGACAGAACAAAGCATGTTGAGATCAAGTACCATTATATTAGAGATATGGTACTAAGGAAAGCTATACAGTTGAGGTATATCAGCATTGATGAGCAAATGGCAGACATTCTCACCAAGCCTCTCTCCAGAATCAAGTTTGTGTACTTCCGGGAAAAACTTGGTATGGTGGAGAATGCAGCCTTGACTGAGAAAGAGTCTCAGTATCAGTGATCTTTAAATTAGTAATGCATTTCTCTATTGAGAGAGATTTGAGGTGCAAGCCCTTGATAATACATTTCTCTATTGAGAGCGATTTGAGGTGCAAGTCCTTGATAATACATTTCTCTATTCAGAGAGATTTGAGGTGCAAGTCCTTGGTAGTGCATTTCTCTTCGAGATTTGAGGTGAAAGCCCTTGTTTCCACCCTCTGGGAGAGCCATGGTGGATGTCATGTGTGTGACTCCATGACAACATCACGTGAGGGAATCCATGATGATTTACTTGTGCTTGTGTATCACCCTCTGGAGGAGCCATGTGAAAGTCACATTGAGGTGACAACATCACATTAAGTGATGAGCACTTGTTCATACCATCTATGGAGGTAGCCATGAAGGTTGATATCACGATGAGGTGATATTCTATTTTGTTTTCATATTGATATGATGTGTCGTGTGCAGGTGGAAGTATCATCCCTAGCTGAGAGGGAGTGTTGATGTTATAGCAGCTTAGGGCTGCACTTCATTGCACACGCCTCAAGAAGGAAGCATAAATTAAATGGTAGCCATTCGGCTATCTAATTTATGTTAATAATAATTGTCAAACATAAAGGGCCGACCCTAATGGTTCGCATGTATTGCTTGTTGCTTAGACCGACCTTACTGGTAATTATCATTTATTATGTTTCTTTATAGAGGGCTGACCTAAGTTGAAGAGGCGCCTAAATTGTATATATACAAGGTCTTGTATTGTCATTATCATCATTCAAGTTCATCAAGTAAATTCGCAATTAGAGCAGAAGTTCGCACCTTCATAGCAGCAGTTCGAATTCAAGGAAGATCTCATTCATTTGTATATCTTGCATCTAGGAGAGGTGCGATTTCATTGTATCAATTATTGGCCATTGTTGGGCCTAAGTTGTAAGCAGATTTCTGCTTTTGTTCTACTTTATATAAGAGAATCATTTGCTGGGTTTTTCTCCCTCAAGAGGAGGGTTTTCTCAAGGTATCTTGCTGTGTTTATTGTCTTATGTGTTGCAATATTTTAAGTGCTTTCAATTGATTAATCTGATCTAAGAAACACTAACATCCATGAGGACTAACATCACATGCATATCTGTGTATCAATAGTTTCTGGCACACCCAATGGGAGAAATTCATTCTAGTTGGGATTTTGGTGAAAATCTCAACCTATATTCTTGAAGCACCTAGCAACTCTGTATTGAAAGAATCCAGGTCTATGAGAGAAAATATTATATCAAGATCCACTGCAAGAATTGGCCCTCAAGAGTTTCTTTTGGAATCTCTAAACCTATCTCCAAAAAGACCTCAACCTCAATATACAACCATATATCAAACTGTAAACCAATTTATAAACCAAACTATAAATTAAACAGTTCAATTTGTTCTTGCTAGATCCATTCCCCCTCCATTCATTCCAGCTATGGCTCAACGAAATCATCATGTTGTCACTTGGAACAATGGTAGCCCTTTCATGGCTTTCATATCCCCTACTCAATGGACTCCCATTCCAACCTTAACACGAAAGGTCCCACCCTATTATGCCAGTGAAAACTCCATCACCCCTCTTGACCATATCCAAGATGTAGCTAATTCAGGTGTTGTGCATGATATAACTGAAGCAAATACAGCTCTGAGACTACTTGCAGCATCATTTAAGGGAAATGCCCTTGTTGTTACAGAAGCTTGACTCCAAGTTCAATAGACTACGAGTATGAAGTGTGATCTGCTCTATATATTCAATTCAAGGAGAAGGGGGACTACTTGTCTCTTATGGAATGGCTGACCACTATCAAAAGAGCACCTACAGAAACAGCCTCAGACTTAACATCAGATTCAAGAAGTCCTCATCTAGGATTCCCTTAGTAGTAAGGCCCCTCCCTACTATGAAAATTTTATATATTTTAAAGGCTTTTAATGCAGAAATAGCAACAATGATCCAATCTATGGGAGGAAGCACCTTACCAACAGTTTATTACATTGCTATCAAAACTGAAAAGTCTTATTCAGAATGGGAAGCTAGCTCCTAGGCCTGCTATGCCATTTTTCACTAATATTTATGCACCCTCCCAAATCTCCACTCCAGCCTTCTGCTCAAGTGCCCCTCCCAGTTATAATCCCTTATACCTAAGTATCCTCAAGCAATCTCCCAAGCATCCAAAGAGTTGGACAAAGTTAAAAATATAATCAAGAATGGCTCAAATGAGCTAGTGTCCCTTAAAAGGCAGCAGGCTCAAGCTTTCCACACGCCATATCATCAAAATAACCAAGGATACAACCTCCAATATCAGCCTAATAAGATCCCAAACAATGCTCCAAATTATCAAATTGTTCTTGTGGCCCTTGCAAGAAATCCCAACTCCTAATCCTAACAAATCCCTAATCCCTAGGTAGAACAACATAACTCAAAACAAAAACATGTGGCGTTACCCTTATGCTGCACCCATGTTCCCATGGAGAGACAAGCCAAAGCAGCAAGAAATTGCTACTAGTGCATGGCAGCCCAAAACAAATTTTCCTTTGGTGGAAAAGCCTAAAAATCAATGTGTTCCTTTTTCAGCACAAAAAGCATAATCGTCCACTCCCTTCAGCATTGTTGATGAAATGCAGAAAACAACTATAAGCATCTCACTGTGGAAGGCATTGTCCATCCCTTAACAAGTAAATCTGTTGAAGGAAGCGATAAAGCAGCAAGAAGGAATTGTTGGTCAAAGGGATAAATCCACAGACCCAAAGAAGACTATTCATGATAAACAGACAGCAATGTCCACTACTGAGGTAAGTAAAGCAAACCCCTTCCCTTTTATGTTACCTTAATAGTCAGAAAGTAGTAGTTGCATAACTACATGATAGATGGTGGAGCCAGCAATTCACTAATGCCCAAAAGAGTTGCAAATGCATTAGAGCTATCTTATTTACCCATCAAAAAGGGAGTCACCCAGCTTGATGATACCCTAGTGAAAACTATTGGGATCATCAAAGACTTGCTCCTAACCTTACATGCATTCCCCAGTCTTATTGACCCATAAGACACTGCAGTCAGACCTTACAACCACTTATGCTTATACTTATCCAAAGATTTCACTGCAAAAGTAGGAGGGTATATGTCTTTAGACCGGAGTCATGTGTTCCCCATAACCAAGTATGGGACCAAGATCAAGCTTCATGTTGAGCCAATCACCCAGTTCCATGTAGAAGCTGACCCATTTGCAGCAACTGAGCCCAGCTATGCCTTGATAGCTCGAGAAGAACTAGTTGAAGCTGACCTCAGTATTGATGAAGACCGGAGTCATTCTAGATGACCAATTAGATCAATGGGCTGCAGATAACTAGGAGTTTTACCTGTATGAAAATTGAGTCCACAGGCATGGGTACTTATGCTATCCATGATGAAGAACCCTGCAGTCCTAAGATCACTAAAGAAGACAAGAGGCAAGAACCTAGGGATGTGGAAACTATGTTTTGATGGTGCAAAATGTAAAAATGGAGTTGAAGCTGGTATTACCTTATTTTCTCAAGGGAAATAAGACGACCTAATCCTACAAGTTGTAGTTTAACTGCTCAAATAATATAGCAAAATATGAAGTCCTGGTACACAGTCTGCAATTTATAGAAAAAAGAGGAATAAAGTTGCTACAAATGACTAGTGATATAGAACTTGTAATCAAGCGAAATTTCAACGTGCCACCAAGAGCCCCTTACTAAGATCATACAAGCAGAGGTTGAGATTTGATAGAGAGGTTTCAAGCTATCAATTTCCAAGTCATCCCCAGAGCTAAAAACACATATGGAGGAGGCTTCAGCATTGCTATTATACTCACACAAAAAGGAGACACTGATCTGAAGGAACATCCCATAACTTTCTTTAGCCAAAACCCTCAAAGACTATCAGGTAAAGAATAACTTTGTTGAAAAGAAAACTTCTGCACTTGTTAAGGGTTTAACAAGTGCAGAAGTTTAGACATTTGATCTCTAGTGATAAAGTCACTACCATGGTAGTCCACCATAGTATTCTATATTATATCATGGGTGGGGAGATCAGTGAGAATATCACTAAGATCCTAGAGTATACCATTGATGTTAAACCTACTAAATCAGTAAGAGGTAAAGCCTTATGTCAGCAGAAGATGTGCTCCCAAAGGAGGAAGAACAAAAAAAAGAGGTTTGCATGCTAAATGAATCTAACAGTTATAAGATGAACTGGATTGAAGAAAATCAGAGCCCAACTGCTCTGAAAAGAAGAGTCTTTGGATTGCAGAGTGTTCCATTCAAAATATAGATGGGATGCTATTCAGAAGAATTTTTTATGGAGTACTTGTAAGATGCATGGAAATGGAGAGGGTTCTTACTCTATTACAAGAATTGCATCAAGGCTTCTCGAGAGGGTCATTTCTTAGCCCAAACAACTGCATGTTTGATGATACCCAGCAATAGGTGAAAAAGTGCGAACAATGTCAATTCTTCAAAAGTATGAAGAGGAATCCTCCAATGCATTTAAAGCCTCTTACAACTAATAAGCCGTTCTCCCAATGAGGACGTGTAGGCATGGTCAATCCTCCATCAAGTGTAGGACACAAGTGGATCCTCACTGATACAAACTATTTTAGCAACTGGAGTGAAGCAGTGTGCTTAAAAGAAGCTACCAAGGGTATTACAATAAAATTCTTAGAAAGCATAATCAACATGTTCAGTATTCCAAATAGTATTATAACAAATAATGCTAAGGAATTTGTTGGTGCGAGGATTGCTATTTTTGATTTCATATATGGTATTTATAATTTATCTTAAAAGTTCATCCAATTATTACTCTCATGGAAATGGCCTAGCAGAGTCCACTAACAAGAATCTAATGAGGATTGTAAAGAAGATTGGCTCTAACCATCAGAAGGGTGGCATCTACACTTAAAACAAATTCTCTAGTATGACAGATTCACAACCAAAAGGGCATTGGGAACCTCACCATATGCTTTAGTGTATGGGAAATAAGCCAAATTGTCTATTTTAATTGAGCTCCAGAACTAGAATATGCTCATTAGATGGAGCCAAAGAAGAATGATTCCACGGTGGTTAGGTTGGCAGAATTGTTGAAACTAAAGGAACAGATAGATCTAACTAGAAATAGATTTCAAAAAAACAAGAAGTAGTCAAGAGGTGGTTTGATAGGAGAGCCATTGTCCAAGAAGATAAAGTTGGGGACTTATTTTTTAAGTGGGATAAGGACAGGCCAAAACCTGCCTCACAGTAAGTTTGATTCACTCTGAAGTGGTCCCTCTGTGGTCTCTGCTTGCAAACAAGAAGATTCATTTGAACTCTCAACTCCAAGTGATTATGTTCTTCCCATCCCTATCAATGGGATGTACTTGAAGCATCATTATTAGGTTTGCTAAAGCAAGATTTGTAAAGAATGTACATTTTGCTCTTCATTTCCATTTTATTCATTATTTTTTGTGCATATGTATCATATTATTTTTTAGCTAACAAGGATCCCTAACCTCCTACTTTGCCAAGTGTTAAATCATAAATGGTTACACGAATCTAAGATTGGTGGAATGAGGTGGTCAGGATTCAGAATACAAGGGAGCAGATTCCTTGTTGAAAGTTTTATGATGGTCAAATTTGAGTAAAAGCTAAATGTTGAATTTCCATTTTGACAATGAGTCCCTGCTGTCATCCATGCCATATGGCATTCTTGCACTACTTTGGTGAAATCCAAAAAGATGTTTGTAGAGGAAAGCACACTATTGTTGGATGGTAAGGAGCAAATAAACTCACTCCAAATCAAAGGGTGAATGGCATAAACTAAAGATTTACAAGGCTTTAAGAAGTGTCAATTTCTTGCTAAGAAGGGAAAATCCCCAATGGCTCTTCGATCATCACTAGGACTAAATTTGTGCCATCTGCTTTGCAAACGAGGATGGAGAAAAGAAAGAATTTCAGCTACATGGGACCCACCATGTTATCACCCTAAGCCCACATCACCTCTTAAGTTTGGCAAAAGGAATGAAGTTGGATAAAGTAAAAAAAAAATCAACTAGTCCAGCTAGAAAAGAAAAGGTGAATTCCTGCAATTAATGACCTTGCTCCAATGGTTCAAATAGATCCGGGCTATGTCAAAAAATTGGAGTTAGTAAGAGCCAATAGATTAAGTGAAAGTAAAGATTTGGGTCATCAATGATTAACAAAACGAAATACTGTTTCAAAGAGTCATGTGGACCCGCTATTGCATCACTAATGTCAAATGTCATTTCCATGGAGAACAAAACTAAAAAGAGATGTCCAAGTTTAAAAGGAACTTTCCAAAATTTGAAAATAGGCACAATCCACCAACCAAAAGAATGGAGTCATTATAGCAAGTGGAGTAGATGCTAAGGTTTTACAACAATCAAATTCAAAAGGGAGGCATATAGTGAATTTTACTCATCATTTTCTCATCTTGAATCCAAAGGCCACAAATATTAAGAACTTCCTAAGCTTGCAAAGTGATCATGGAAAAAAGAAATTCAAAGTTGTGCAATTGTCAGCAATAATTCAAAGCTTACACAAGGTTTCTATTGGTTGATTTTAATAAAGATGGAGCCTAGTACGAGGTCAAATGACCAATGGATAGAGAGAAACTCCACAAAAGCCAACACAATCGCAACAACAAAGGGAGAAGAAGTTGCACAAGTACATGAGAATTCTTTCACATCCTATGCTTATTTATATCCCCCTACAAAAGAATGCCCCACCACAAATAAACTCCCTCTTTACTCAATCTA